>CM045770.1:85691218-86078946 GCA_025200525.1 Camellia lanceoleosa
TATGAAATACGTTGAAGAACTCGCTTGACAATTGGTTACACCATTGTTTCCCCGGTTAAAACCTTCCTCTCTCCGCGGTATGAAATCGTTTGAGATATCTTATGTCCCGGTTACACCATTGTTTCCGGTTAAAACCTTCCCTCTCTACGTATGAAATCGTTTGAGATACTGACTTGTTGGTTACACCATTGTTCACCGGTTAAAACCTTCCCTCTCTCTAATATGAAATACGTTGAAGGATACTGACTTGTTAGTTACACCATTGTTCCGGATTTAAAACCTTCCCTCTCTAAAGTATGAAATCGTTTGAGATATATGCTTGTCGGTTACACCATTGTTTCCCCTAGGTTAAAAACCTTCCCCTCTCTAAAAGTATGAAATCTTTGGTTGAGATCACATCCTTATTGATTCACCAAATTTGTTCACCCGGTTAAAACCTTCCCTCCTCTCCGTATGAATACGTCGTTGAGATAAACTTGTTGGTTACAAACTGATATTCGCTTCACCCGGTTAAAACCTTAGCCCTCTCTCAAGTATGAAATCTCGTTGAGATCGCTTGTTGGTTACACCATTTTGTTCACGGTTAAAACCTTCCCTCTCTCTAAAGTATGAAATACGTTGAGATCACTTGTGTTAGTTACACCATTGTTTCCCCGGTTAAAACCTTCTCTCTATAGTATAAATCGTTGAGATCGCCTATTGTTAAGTTTACACCAATTGTTTCCCCAAGTTCAAAACCTTCCCCTCTCTCCAGGTATAGAAAATACGTTGAAGATCTGTTTTATTAATTCTGAACATTTCATTCCACGGTTAAAACCTTTCCTCTTTCTCTAGTATGAAATACGTTGAGATCACCTTCTGTTGAAGTTACACCATTGTTTTACAGGTTTTCGACCGCTTTAACTTCTCTTGCGTGTGATCGATTGAAAAACTTACCTTTCCTCTCTTGCGTGTGATCTGTTTGAGAGGTTCTACCTTCTTCCTCTCTTGTGTGTGATACTGCGGAGATGTCTTATGTAAGGACTCAACGATTACTCTCGATAGTCACTTCAAGCCTTCTCCAGGTGTGAGCCCTTGGCGAGGAATTGAATAATTCTCCGTATTATAAGCTGCATGAAATGTAGTTGTTGCTTTACATTTTTGCTTAGTATGTTGCATCTATTTGTCAATACTTGCATCTATCTCTGACTTCTTTGCATTTATGATCACTGACTGGCTGTGCATATCTTTTGCATTTTGCCTACCTTTCTGGTACTTTATCATACCCCCTATTCATCTTGTTCATGTTTGTCTAAGTCTTGAGCCTTGTCAAAATGGAGTGGAGTCTCTAGGCTTTGACATTCACTCACGTCATTGTTATGACTTGAGGGGATTACCTTCTATCGAAAGAGGGGAACAGCTGTAGACACCCCATTTTTGACCGAAACCTTAAGACTTCGAGCGTCGCTTGGAGTTAGGCGCTTCCGGTGATGTTGCATCTTTGTGCTTTCGTTCGGAAGTCTCGAGAATTGCGGCCGTGCGCCCTGTGCTCCGGACTTGAACTTTCTTCTCCTGCTGTCTCGGTTTGCAGGAACCCGAGGCTCGGTTTTCTCTGTTTTTCTTTCCTGGGGAGGTGGTCCAGTCAGAACTTTATCTCCGATTGGCGTGAGCTACTTTTCGTGGCCGTGGGCCATTTTCCCCATTCGGAGCCGGTTCCGGTTTTGGGCCAGATTAGGCGTCGTGCCTCGGTTTTCAGTTCGGAGACATGACCATCTCACGATTTCTCGGTTTGGCATCGTCTCATTTACTCCCATTTAAAGGGACATTGGGGAGACTCGAGAGGACCCTTAGCGATTTAGAACACACTTGGGGTCCCGTACTGACCCCATTTATGTTCGAGGACCCGCATGGCGCGTTTTGGTCCCAGAGCTTTTACCGTTTTTACATCGGTTTTTGTTCAAAATTTGGCCGAGTACCTCTGTTTTTCATGTCATTACGAGGAACACTTCTGCGGTCTCAGATGCCCGCCGTGGTAGAACAAAATCTTTTCTTTTGCCTCAAAATATCTAAATATTTTGCCCTCAAAATATCTAGATATTTGAGGCAAGATATTTTCACCCTTTGGCTATAAAACCAGCAGCTCCAGCTGGTTTTGGAGTTGAAAAAATCCTTTGAAGAGCTGCTCTTCCAATTCCTCCATTTCCATGTAAAAAGCTCCAAATTTCTTCAAGTCTTGCATTATTTCTTCACCAACACCAAGCCTCACTATCTCCACTACCATTCTAGCAGCAAGGAAGTGTTTTTCAGAGGTTAAGAGTCAACAAATTCAAGTCAAGAAGCAAAGAAAGAAAGATCTTCAAGGGTAAGCATTCAAAATCCAACTTTTGTAGCATAATCTTGAGTCAAATTTTTACCCTATTTCCTTTTGTTTTTGGGGCTCCGACACCTACTGGTTTTAGGCTTATTTTGATCCCCTCTACAACTTTTTAGAAGGGCTCAACTTCATTTGGTGTCTCCATGATACACTTCCTTCAATATCCATCTTGTATGTCACCAATTTGCATGCTAGTTTTAGCCTATTTGCATTTGTTTTTGGGGCTCCGACCCCTACTGGTTTTGTGCTTATTTTGAGCCCCTATACAATATTGTAGAAGGGCTCAACCTCATTTGGCCATTCTATATACCACCTCTCTTGGAAATTCACTTTAGGCCCTAAATCTTGCTCATTTTGTAGCCTTTTGTGCTTATGGTTTTGGCTCTTGGTCAGAGCTAAGAGGGGTCTTATTTTGACCCCCTCTACATGTTTCATGAAAAGTTTGTTATTTGATGTATGCTTTGCATGTCTCTCATTATAACCTCTTTTTGAGCTCCATTTAGCATGGAATTGTTAGCATGTTTGCATACTGATTTTGGGGTTTCCATAAACTGTATATATGCTTATTTTGGGCCCTCTTCAAAGTTGTAGAACTGAGTTTTTGGGTTTGAGCATTGTACATATCCTTGCTTTGTAATTCCCTCTTTTACGTATTTTTGCAAGCTTTTGTTTCCATACTTGTGATCATAATTTGGCCATGTTTTGTGCTGGAAAAGTGCTATTTTTTTGGGCTGCCTTGCTACTGTTCTTGTTGCCATGATCATATTTTGCATGTGTAGCATGGCTATAGGCCATATCGGGCTTAATTTCACATTTTCGGGTTGATTGCATGCTTCGGGTGTCATTTCGAATTGTTTCGGGGCTGTTTCCCCCTTCATTTAGGTGCTGAAATATGGTTTGCATGCTTGCATATCATTTCCCATGTCATTTCATGCCTTAATGCATTGTCTCGGTTTGCGTGCGTGTGCCTCATTTGAAACTACTTCATTTTATCGGTGGCGGCTTATGTGTGTGGGTGAGGCCTCTCATGTTAAGCGTAAGCCCAATTACGCATTCAAGTATGCCATTTCATGCCTTGGGCCATTCCTCGGTTTGCGTGCGTGTGCCTCTCATTTTAAAAACTTCATTTTTATCGGCGGCCCTATGTGAGTGTGGTTGAGGCCCTCTCATGTTGGCGTAAGCCCAATTTGCATTTTCATGCTTGTATGCCATTGCCTCGGTTTGCGTGCCGTGTACGCCATTTCGACACTTCTTTATCAAGCGACCTCTGTGTAGCGGCGAAGCGGTGAGGCTCTCCCGTGTTGGTGTAAGCCCCGTTGCATTAAGTATGCCATTACGATTTTCCATCACATCACCGCCTCGGTTTGCGTGCAATGTGCGCGCATTTGGCTTCTTTCCGGTTAATATTCGATTTTCGTTTTTGACCGCCTCGGTTTTGCGTGCTGTGTGCACGCATTTGGCTGCCGGTTAATATCCGATTTGCGTTCATGACATCGCCTCGATTTGCGTGCGTGGTAGCGCATTTGGCTGCCAGTATATCGTTGCGCTTCATACCATTGCCTCGGTTTGCGTGCGGGTAATGCGCGCATCTTGATGCCGGTTTTATCGTTGTATTTCATCATCGCATCGGTTTTGCGTGCGCGTGCGCATTTGGCTGCCGGTTTTATCCGTTGCATTTCATATCATCGCCTCGGTTTGTGTGCGGGTGTGCCTCATTTGAACACCGGTTTATCCGATTTGCACTTCCGTCATCGCCTCGGTTTGCGTGCGCGTGTATTGCCGCGTATTTGAAACGCCGGTTATCGATTTGCGCTTCATATCATCGCCTCGATTTGCGTGTATGCGTGGCGCGCATTTGCTGCCTTATTTACCGACTTACATTTCGCGTCATCGCCTCGGTTTTGCGTGCTGCGTGCGCTTTTGAGCATCTTATTCTCTCATTTTCATCCGAATTGTGCATACTAGGTTGTATCTTGGGTGCATTCATGCATTACCTCGATTTGCGTGCCGCGTATTGCCGCGTTTAAAGATTGCTTCGTTTTCATGGCATTGTCGTGCTCTATCACATGTTTCTTTGCATTTCATGCATATCATGCATATTGCACGGGAAGCAGGTTATATTAAAATTTCGGTAATGAGTGTGTCTCAATTCCCAAGTCACAAACCTCCGGATTACCCGTGATGGAATTAGGTTTTGTTGTAGCATTCAACACATTCATCCACTACATTGAGTTGTGCAATTCGGCTCTCGGCCATCATCATCGATATCGTGATTGGTGGCGCGAGGATCGAGGCATGCATATATTTGTGAAATACTGCTGCTTTGCCCTTTTCACGCTCTCTGTTGCGACAAAATGAAGAATCGGCGACTTTAGGAGTTTAGCGCGCATTTAGAAACATTGCAAGCGAGAGGCAAATTAGGGCATCGGTGGATTTCCGCACCATGACCCAGCATACATCATTCATCAGAAGCAAGCGGTCCACGGCTTGCGCGAACCCGTTCTGGCTTTTATTAATTAATTTGTCAATTAATTAGAAATTTGTATATTTATTTAGAATTTGTATATTCTTTTATTGATTTGTATATTTATTGGACCCTCTGGCGAGGGCATAAATGTAATAAGTGCGTGAGTGTGATGTATGTCTTCCTACCATTTCTTTCTCCTTTTATTTATCCGCTTACAATGGTTAGATATAGGGCATATTTCAATTAGCATCTGATGTAATGACATGTTTGCATCATTAAATACATATTACTGCATACGAACTCGCGTCATATAAGCTTGCTCGTATTTGATTCCAAATTGAATATATGATAATTGTTGCATCTCACATGCCATCTTTAGAATAAGCGAGCCTACTATAGTTGCATTTTGCATGTGTTGCATTAGGCAATTACGTATACTTAGGATCATGCATGATTTCTAATGGTTCTGTTTTTGGCAGGTACTCGGTGAGTTTTATGCTTTAGCATCCTTGCATGCTTGATGTGAGTGTTGCCATGATAGCATAGTTACCATGAGGCTAAGTCTTATATGATATAAACGCCTTGAATGCTGTGGGTGGAGGTTGAGTTATCTGAATTGGGACAATTCATCATTTGTTTGTTTAAGCCCACTAGATAGTGGCAAAATCATGTTTTCTAAGCCCACACGAGGGTGGCAAATCGCATTTTAGCCTACTGCGGGGTAACACCATCACACCATTTCAAATAAACAAACATGAAAGATTTTGTTCCAATTAGGGCGGCCCGATCTATACTTGTTTCTTTGCGAGCATCACATAGTAACCTAGGCTAATAATGAATAAGAACTCACAAAGTTTTCAAAAGCAGATATCATGGTTAGTAGAGGCGGTCTTTGGCCGTGAGGAAGATATCACGATGTGACCTTCCCTAATCGTACCCAAGTTCTGAGCCAACTTTGGTGATAGCGGACCGCGTGGCCTTGAAGCGAAGTCGAGGTTTCCTAAATTTCCCATTTTAAAATATTTAGGTGGCGACTACATTATCGCAAAGCGATCCATGTTTGGCACTTCTTTCAAAAATCTGTTTTTCTTCAAAAGCGATTTGCGAATTTGGACTCTTTGGTTCAAGATTTAGAACAACAAAATCGAGTCGAAGCTATGGCGAGGTCCCATGAGCGTTATTCTGAGCACATGGGTTCGTTTTTAGACATTTTATTAGTGTATTTGGAACTTTCTCATTTTATTTTGGAGTATTGGTTGAGGTGGTAATATGATAGTAAAGTAGATTGGACCAAAAGTTTTAATTAGAATAATTTATGCGACCAGCTGCCACTCTTTTGCCCTTTCCTTTTTCCACACTTTGAATTTGGATATGAGGTTAGAACCATTGGAAAGCTTATTTCCGGGGCTTCAATTTAGACACAAACGACCAAAAAGCGGAGTCAGGATGGGAGAGTTATACCTGTTCGAAGTTTCGTGTCTGTGTTGAAAACCGGTGCGCTCGGCAGAATTCCTCCGCTCGAGCAGGAATTGAGACAGTAGCTTTAAAACAGGAGTTTTTGGGTCATTTCTTATATTTTCTTCTTCCCTCTTCCTTCCTCCTTGCCTAAGTCCGAAACCTAACTCTCAAACCTTTGATTTCATCCATTTTACCAACAATCCACTATGGATGCGTGCATCGAGGTAAAGAAGAAGTGAAGATCAACTTTTCCAACCGATTAGATTTTGGGATTTGAGAGGATCGTTCAACCTAGCTTCTTTGCTTCTAATTTGAGGTAAGGGGTTCTCTTAGCCTTGAATGTTTATGATTCAAAGTGATTTTTGTTGGTACTTTGGGATTTTGTTGACATTTTGGAATCTTGAGTTAATTATGGGTTAGGGACACTTATGGCTTAATGTTTATGCACAATTAGGGGCTCCACTTTACTTCTTAAGGATGTTGAATGTTTTTAGCATATTGGCATATAGTAATTGTTGATTTGGCGATTTCACTAAGAAAGAAAACCCCAATTTTCTTGGAAACCCTAGGTTGATTAATGATGATAATCAATGAATTGGCTCAAGTTAAAAGTGGAGTAATGAAATTGAAGTATTGAATTATGTGTGTTCAAGTTGAATTGGAATTTGGGAATGTTGAAAATTATGTTTAGAATTTCTTGAATGAACTTTATTATAAATGTTAGAATTCATGCTATCATGTAAAGGAAAAATTAGGAAATAATCTATTAAAGATATAGATGATATGAACTTGGTTTTAGAATGTTGAAATAAGTTCAAGGATTTATTGTGAATTATGTGAAGTTGCAAATGGTATTGATGAACCAAGTGATGCTAACTTTGTTGGATAATGTTGTATTGAATAATATTGGAAATTGAATGGTGTTGTACTATGATGTATTGTGTAGGATTATTTCTGAGGTGGACCAAGCATCTGAACACCATGAGTAATAAGTACCTCAAAATATGTTATTTACAGTTAATCATTATTGTTATTGACATTCTATCCTCCGTGAGCTAATATGTTAACATGTGTGTTGATTGAGAATTGATGTGAACATTAAAAGAGTGATCACACGTTGTGACTCTGAACCTCCTACGTATTTTGGTTATGGCTAATGTTTATTATTAATGTACCATCCTACGAATTACTCGAATTCGCATAAAAATTGCATACAAACTATTAACCTTTGTGAAGTTGGTTACGAAAGGAATTAAGTATCAATAACAACATTACATGATTCATGCTATGATATGAAGCTGATTACGACCTATTGATGTGATTATGTGTATTATGAAATTATAATATCTCGTATCTCTGGAATGTGGTTCCCTTTTGCTAACAAATATCGATAGCGATTACGGTAAACTTATATTCAGAGTGGTAATGCATGTGAATAATGGGAAGAATATATATACTTTACGCATAATTATGAAGTTAATATGTGTCACGACCCAAACCAGCCCTATGGGTTTAGCATGAATGGCGATGTCGAGATTAGAAGGCTTCTTTGAAACGATATCTGATTAAGCAATCTGCAAGACTTTGGCGGAAGCCAATCTGATGAAAGTAACTAGTGTCTATTGAAATTTTGAAAATCGTATGCCAAAACATTTTCATGCATTCATACTGATCTGATCTACATCTGATCTATACAATCATATACAAACATTGATCTGAGGACCTAATCCTCGATACTTGATGCAGTAAAAGCGAAGCAGTCTATCTGATACAAAAGCGGTGAGGCGGTGGAGACAATAAAACACCCAAGCCATAGCATGGCAACTCGGAACCTCACAGTGAGGCACGTAATGGGGCGGCACAAAAGCGGGGACCAACCCGCTCCTAGCTCGATGCATTCTTTGAGAACCTACATATATATATAAGCGGTGAGCTAAAGCCCGGTGAATAACACAAAGCGTAAAGAGGTTATGAATGAATGTCCTTACATGATAGAAAACAATTCATTCATGATATTGATCTTCGATTTGATCAATGGTCATATGTGGTACACCCGTTAGCCTATATGATGGGTCCAAAAGGACGGGTCTTATAGAACCTACGGTATTGATGGCCATCAATCGATGCAGTATGGTTCCACAAAAAAGCCGAGCTCTGCGATACTTGATAATTGCTAAGGATGCCTGTCTGAATCACAGGACATACATTTATTGATGAAACAATAGCGATTCAATAAGCGATTCGATTATTCAAAAGATAACCATTTTGAACATATCTTTACACAATTGTTACTCACGAGGGATTGGGCTAATAGCGGCTAAATGGCGTCCGAAACCAACCTAAGCAGTTAACAAATAGAACACACACTAAGTTTCACGATCGGGAAGGATGATAATTAAATCCTAAATTTTCCGGTGTGGTTCTATGTCTAAATCTTCATTAAGATGCCTTAAACTAGGCCTAAGAATGCCTAGGATGGGATGAGGATGCAAAAATACGGTTGGAAGGCATTTTTCAAAAGTTCTTTGAAGCAGGGTCTCGCTTCGGCGGCGCTTCCTTCGTTTGGCGAGGTTGCAAATCAAAGGCTTCGCTCGGCGAACAATCCTTAATTCGGCGGTCGATGAAAGCTTGATAAAAATCTTGGATGCTTTCGATTTTACGCTCGAGCCACCAATCCTTCGCTCGGCGTGGCTCGGAGAAAGCGTTAGTCGCTCGGCGAGAATCCTTCGCTCGGCGAAGAAAAATCTGGAATTTCAGTTGCCTTCAACTCAAACCAAGCATTCTCAACTCAATTCTCGACCTCTTGGGCCCAAATTCTGGAAAATACATCCCAAAACAATGTATAACAAGTTTCAAAAGCCAATTTATGAATTCAAGCCCCAAAGGTGAGTCAATTAAATCCAAAATTCAAACCCATTTTCAAGAACAATTTCAAAACATACAATGCATGAGTTTTTAACCAAATTCAAGGTTCAAATCTTGCTCTAATGGGCTCAATAGTTGGAAAACAAAATGAAGACATGGACTTTGTTAGAAACATGAGCATGCATGTACAATCCACCATGAATTCAACCTCAAAATGCACCAAGATGGCCATGCATGCATGAATTCAAGCATAATTCAACCTCCTAGCACTAAATCATGGTTTAATCCTACAATGGAGTATGAACCATGCAAGATGAAGCTTAAAGACAACAAGAAGATGATGATTTCCTTACCTAAGTCTTGTAATTAAAGCCTAGAAGCTCAATTATGCAAATACACTTCAATTTACTTCAAGTCTTCAAACAAATCAACAAAAACAAGTCCCTCTCTCTCTAACTCTCTTCTTGGTCGGCTAGAGTAAGGAAGAAAGGCTGATGAAATGAATATGTTCAAGTGTATACAAGGCTCAAAGATGATTAGGTAGTGGCCACTCACCATGGCAAGATCGTAATTAAATCAAACTCTTGGACTAGCTTAATTTAATCTAATTTAGTCATTCCTAATCGATTTTCAGATAAATATACCATAAAATCACAAATATTCTACTGACTCCAAAACTCTAAACGGTTCCTAATTAAAGTCGATAAGGCTTTCAATTAGCGGTTTACATGCAATTCAAGCAGATAGTCATTCAATCAAGCGAGATGCCATATGCAATCTGATAAATAAACTTATTCAATTTCGATTTCGATTTCAATCGATCCATTGATGCTTGATTAATCAATTATCGGTCATTATCAATTACATTTTAACGGTAACGATAGCTAATTGACGGTTTATCGATAACTTGATGCGAGGGTTGTTACAATATGTTATGATGATTTACGGTATGGAACAAAGTCTTTGTCTGAAACTAAGTGCTACTGCGTTAGTGGGAGCCATCTCTAGAACCCGTCCGAGCCACCTCTTGAGTCCGTACATATGTGAACGTTATGAGGCCTACGGTCGTTCTGTGAAAGATATAATTTGTGAAGTTATAAAAGATACAACTTGTGAACTATGAACTTATGAGGCCAAGGGCCATTTGTGAACTATGAACTTATGTGTCCATGGGCCATTTGTGAACTATGAACTTATGTGGCCTTGGGCCATTTGTGAACTATGAACCTATGAGGCCAAGGGCCATTTGTAAACTATAATTTATGTGGCGAGAGCCATTTGTGAAGTTATGAATCTAAGAGGTCGAGGCCAATTTGTGAAACTATGAAGTTATGAATCTAAGAGGCAGAGGCCAATTTGTGAAGCTATGAAGTTATGAATCAATGAGGTAGAGAGCCAATTTGTGAAATTATGGATATGTTCCAAGATAAGGTC
The DNA here is from genome assembly GCA_025200525.1 of Camellia lanceoleosa. NCBI lineage: Eukaryota > Viridiplantae > Streptophyta > Magnoliopsida > Ericales > Theaceae > Camellia > Camellia lanceoleosa. The sequence goes on from CM045770.1 coordinate 85,701,796, forward strand.
TAAGACCATTATAATTAAATACAAATTCAAACTCGTTATCACGAACTCTACATTGGTATTTGAAAGTGTGTTTAATGAAATCCATATTTTGGATTCTGAAATGTTTAGTATGATAAGTATTTTACGAAATGATAAAAATACTATGAACTTAGACATGTTTATGATATGATCGTTTTACGGATAATTTTCCCCAAATGCCTAGATATGCTCTGAAACTCGAATGTTCAAGATATGACAAGTTCTTTGAATAAGATACCTTGCTATGCATCTGAAACAAATTAACCATATGTTCTCTTTATTGATAAATGCTGCAGATATGTATTATAATTCATATTTGTACATTGAATTGTTATGTGCTATTATTCACTAAGCTTGGCTCACTTTATTTTATATGCATTTACATGGGCACTCAATCGGAGGTCAACCTTAACTTTGTGGCTTAGTTACCCTTGTCAATTAGGAATATCTAAGCTCTTAGGTGTTGACCATTCAAGTTATGGAGTTTTGCTAAATTATTAATTTGTACCCTAAATGTCATTAATATTGATGTGTATGTAATGTTTATATATATATATATATATACATAGCTATCTTTATGTGTTATGTTCTGTTTGCGATCCTGGCATAGTAGTGGTAGCTCAATGGATATTATTTTACACCGTTATATGATATTTAATGCTTCGTTTAGGCCCGATAAGTTATATTCATCGGGTTTTATGTCCATTTACGAGGTGGTCATCGCATAAACTTTTAGGGCGAGTTTGAGGCGTGACAAGTGGTATCGAGCACGAGTTGCTATCTCACCGGATCCATTGAAGTGTAGGATGTCTAGAAAAGTCTTAGGCTTCATGTATGACATCTTTAGTATATATGAAAAAAGATAGCAACATTAAATGCAATTTGTTTACGTTAACGATTATGAGCCATGTCTATTGTACCTTCCTTGTGTATATATATATGATTGATTGTTGTGTGGAGCATGGCAGAAATAAGGATAGAGGATCACCTCGAGTTGAATGAAAAGGGAAAATGATTGGTAAGTAATGCACATGTAATTTTTGGTTATTATGAATTGCTTAAACACTAAGTATGCAATATTTAGTTATGATATAGTGATGTCTTTCTTGTCATGGTACTGTTTGGATCTATGATTTGAAAAGTTATTGTGATATGTATTTTGATAATTTGTGTTTTGTATAATAGTTGAATCATGTTACGTATGACCATTGCAAGAAAAAGTTATGTATCTGATGACCCATATGAGAAGTGAATTATTCTATTTTGTTAAGCGCACGAAAATGACATGATATGACAAGCAATGTTTTATTTTCTGACATGTTATGTTACGAATTAAGGAATGATGATTCATGTATGTAATAGTATTAATGACATCCTTAATACAAAGCCCTTACGTGATAATAATACCGTGGTCTTATGGCCCTTGCGGTAATAATCGTGGTTTAAATGCATTACAAGATATCTCTTGCCATAAGCGGTCTTATGCAGATAGATTATGTTTTGCCATCGGCGGTCTTATGCGGGTGGATTATGATTAAGCATAGACTCTGATTTCTGTTCTAATTCAAGTATAACTAAGAATATGTATGAACATGTTTTTATTTATCCGTTTCATTTATGCTGTGTTATAACGTGATGTGAATTGTCGAATGAGTTCAATTTATGTGTAATCAGGATTTGTTTATGGAATCTGTGATCTGTGACTGAAGTCATGTCTGGTTTGTTTATGTGTGATACGTAATTTGCGATCAAGATTTCGTGTAGAAATGATTGAATGATATGAAGGACCTCACCCGTCAAGAAAAGAAAAGCGAAGCTGACTATTGACTACTTGAAGTCAAACTAAATAAATAAAATTATTTAAAGTTGAGAAATCATTTACGTGAAATATTTATGTGTAACTATGTAAATGATAGATATTGAAATTGTCCTCTATCACCTATATGGAGGTTATGATGTGAATTGTTTTGCATGATATAAAATTACGGTGAAAACAAATGGACATGGGAATATTCCATTTTGCTAATGGGTTAGCGATACGTATTTTGCATTTATCTTCTCTTGCATGTTTAGACAACATTATGCGATACTCACTCGTGATTACAATACTAAAATTATGAACCTTGATGTTCTGAAATCAAATTATTCTTTGCTATCTTGTTGCATGTGTTGTTCGATATTATAGAATCTAAAGGATGTGATTCTTATAATTCTTGATTTATGATCTTATGAGCGAACTGGTAGAATCTATGTACGAGGAATAACTGGACACTCTATGTATGTTAACTAATCGGCCCAGATGATTGGTCTCTAATTTCTGTATAACTGTTTGTTGATCCACTATAATTACAAGTTGTAAAGACGAAACCATGTGAGTAACTTTGTGTCTTCTAGTAAAAAAAAGGAAGAATTGTTTGAATAGTGGAAAAGGGGGTCAAACTAGTTTGTGCTATGACAAGAAAAAGTGCTAGTAAAGGAAAATGTTATACCTTACGGTTATGAATGATTAGTCAAGTACGATTTTGAATTCAATTTAAGCCTTGTTTTGATAGTTGTATTTATTATTTAGATTTAAACATATGGCGGCATGATCGGTGTCTATAATGGAATTCTTCTTCCCTTTGTTGAGATGTTATCAAGTAGAGAATGTGGTTTAAAATCTACATAATGATCGATTTTGATATATTTTAGTAAATGGAAAATATGGTACCTCCTAGGTAGAACCTTATTTGGTAGGTTCTAAGATCTGATTCAATGATGCATAATAGGATTTAAGTCTAACCACGTAATTAAGTTATTTTGGAAACTATATGTAACCGTAATGGTCATGTCCCACCGAGTAAATTGCATTATAAGATAAGTTTGAATGTGTACTCTCGAATCCAAATTGCGTATGAACTATTACAATTTGGTGACCTAGTTAGAACTTAGTGGAAGTACTTTCATTATGATTGAACTTAATGCATGCTGTGGGAATTTATTTTGTATAATTGAATAAGAAATTGGAAACCTTGAAAGTTTAATTATCTGAAATTGATTATATATCTGTGACCAGCATAATTTTTATGTAATCTTAAGTATGTTTACGAGATTTCAATTTCGGAATGATTAAATGATAGGATTTTATCCTACATGTTTTTATGTATGACCATTTATGTATATATCTAAGTCTTCTTACGCATAGAAAGAAATAAGGATTGAAAAGAAGAGCATAGATCTTCAAGGCAGTAAGTGAGGAAGTGAAAAGGTTGTAGAGATTTCAAAGCTTGAGGTATGTTTGATCTTTTGATTGACCTCTCTTGAAATTGAGTAGGAGCTCCTCTATGTAAGTGTCCTTAAGGAGAATTTGTATGATGGTCTTCACTATTCTATGTTTTTTTAAATGTCAATGAAATAAAAAGTTGGTGATCTTAGATTAATTAAAGTGCAATTGAAAATTTTGGTGTTGGATCGTACAATGTGAATTGTCTTTGAAATTGAGTTTTGGGCATTCACTAGACGTGGTGTGCTTAGTTGTTAATTGAGAAGTTGTCATGGGCTTTGGGATCATAAATGGTTAGTGTTGCTCCTTGCCCGTTGAAATTTTGATGCGTGTATGTTAATCGAAAGTATTTGTGATCCTTTCCTGTCCCAAGTGTGGATCTAGTTTTGGAACATTACAGAATGTGTTTCCATTTATGTTTGAACTGTCTTCTATTTGGGTTTCTTCAATTTCAAGGACGAAATTTCTTTTAAGAAGGGAAGGATGTGACGACCGAATCTTTCCTCCGCTCGGCGAGAGAGTTGGCCTTCGGCGGACATTTAGGGTTGGCCTTTCGGCGGGCGTCTTTGTTGGTCTTGGCTCGGCGTAAGGTTAGGCTTCGGCGGGTCTCAAGTTGAGTTGTATTTCTGAGGCACATGGGTTCGTTTTTGGACATTTTTATTAGTGTATTTGGAACTTTCTCATTTTATTTTGGAGTATTGGTTGAGGTGGTAATATGATGGTAAAGTAAGATTGGACCAAAAGCTTTAATTAGAATAATTTATCTGCGACCAGCCGCCACTCTTTTGCCCTTTTCTTTTTCCACACTTTGAATTTGGATGTGAGGTTAGAACCATTGGAAAGCTTATTTCCGGGGCTTCAATTTGGATACAAGAACGACCTAAAACGGAGTCCGGATGGGAGAGTTATACTTGTTCGAAGTTTCGTAATCTATGCTGAAAACAGGTACGCTCGAGCGGGAATTCCTCCGCTCGAGCGGGAATTATGGGACAGTAGCTTTAAAAACGGGATTTTTGGGTCATTTCTTATATTTTCTTCTTCCCTCTTCCTTCCTCCTTGCCTAAGTCCGAAACCCTAACTCTCAAACCTTTGATTTCATCCATTTTTACCAACAATCCACCATGGATCGTGCATCAAGGGTAAAGAAGTGAAGATCAACTTTTCCAACCGATTAGATTTTGGGATTTCGAGAGGATGCATTCAACCTAGCTTCTTTGCTTCTAATTTGGTAGGGGTTCTCTTACCCTTGAATGTTTATGATTCAAAGTGATTTTTGTTGGTACTTTGGGATTTTGTTGACATTTTGAAATCTTGAATTAATTATGGGTTAGGGACACTTATGGCTTAATGTTTATGCACAATTGGGGCTCCTCTACTTCTTAAGGATGTTGAATGTTTTTAGCATATTGGCATATAGTAATTGTTGATTTGGCGATTTCACTAAGAAAAGAGAAAAACCCCCAATTTTCTTGGAAACCCTAGGTTGATTAATGATGATAATCAATGAATTGGCTCAAGTTGAAAGTGGAGTAATGAAATTGAAGTATTGAATTATGTGTGTTCAAGTTGAATTGGAATTTGGGAATGTTGAAAATTATGTTTAAAATTTGCGAATGAACTTTATTATAAATGTTAGAATTCATGCTATCATGTAAAGGAAAAATCAGGGAAATAATCTATTAAGGATATAGATGATATGAACTTGGTTTTAGAATGTTGAAATATGATTCAAGGATTTATTGTGAATTATGTGAAGTTGCAAATGGTATTGATGAACCAAGTGATGCTAACTTTGTTGGATAATGTTGTATTGAATAATATTAGAAATTGAATGGTGTTGTACTATGATGTATTGTGTAGGGTCACTCTGGGTGGACCAAGCATCGAACCTTGAGTAATAGTACCTCAAACATATGTTATTTACCGTTAATCATTATTGTTATTGACATTCTATCCTCCGTGAGTTAATATGTTAACATGTGTGTTGATTGAGAATTGATGTGAACATTAAAAGAGTGATCACACAGATATGACTCTGAACCTCCTCGTATTTTGGTTATGGCTAATGTTTATTATTAATGTACCATCCTACAATTACTCAAGCTTACGCATAAGAATTGCATACAAACTATTAACAACTTTGTGAAGTTGGTTAGCGAAAGGAATTAAGTATCAATAACATTGTTACATGATTCATGCTATGATATGAAGCTGATTCGACCTATTGATGTGATTATGTGTATTATGAAATTATAATATCTCGTATCTCTGGAATGTGGTTCCCTTTTGCTAATAAATATCGATAGCGTTACATTAAACTTATATTATCGATGGTAATGCATGTGAATAATGGGAAGAATGTATATACTTTACGCATAATTATGAAGTTAATATGTTATGATGATTTACGGTATGGAACAAAGTCTTTGTCGGAACTAAGTGCTACACGTTAGTGGGAGCCACCTCTAGAATCGTCTGAGCCACCTCTTGAGTTAAATACATATGTGAGCGTTATGAGGCCTACAGTGGATTACGTGAAAGATATAATTTGTGAAGTTATGAAGATACAACTTGTGAACTATGAACTTATGAGGCCAAGGGCCATTTGTGAACTATGAACTTATGTGGCCATGGGCCATTTGTGAACTATGAACCTATGAGACCAAGGGCCATTTGTGAACTATGAACTTATGTGGCCGAGCCATTTATGAAGTTATGAATCTAAGAGGCCGGCGAATTTGAAGCTATGAAGTTATGAATCTAAGAGGCCGGGCCAATTTGTGAAGCTATGAAGTTATGAATCAATGAGGAGAGCCAATTTGTGAAATTATGGATATGTTCCAAGATAAGGTCTAAGACCATTATAATTAAATACAAATTCGGACTAGTTATGTGAACTCTACATTGGTATATGAAAGTGTGTTTAATGAAATCCATATTTTGGGTTCTGAAATGTTTAGTATGATAAGTATTTTACGAAATGATAAAAATACTATGAACTTCCGACATGTTTATGATATGATACGTTTTCTGGATAATTTTCCCAAAATGCCTAGATATGCTACGAAACTCTGGATGTTCAAGATATGACAAGTTCTTTGAATAAGATACCTTGCTATGCATACAGAAACAAATTAACCATATGTTCTCTTTATTGATAAATCCACAGATATGTATTATAATTCATGTTATACATTGAATTGTTATGTGCTATTATTCATGAGCTTGGCTCACTTTATTTTATATGTCTTTACATAGGCACTCAACACGGAGGTCAACCTTAACCTGTGGTTTCCGTTACCCAGTTGTCAATTCCGGAATATCTAAGCTCTTAGGTGTTGACCATTCAAGTTATGGAGTTTTGCTAAATTATTAATTTGTACCATAAATGTCTGTTAATATTGATGTGTATGTAATGTTTATATATATATATATATATACATAGCTATCTTTATGTGTTATGTTCTGTTTGCGATCCTGGCATAGTAGTGGTAGCTCGATGGATATTATTTTACACCATTATATGATATTTAATGCTTCCGTTTAGGCCCCATAAATTATATTTATCAGGTTTTATGTCCATTTCTGAGGTGGTCATGCCCAAACTTTTAGGGGCGAGTTTGGAGCGTGACATATGGGCTGCTAGTCCTCTGCCTTTCGTTACCGATATTGGAGTCTTGGTATGATTTTTACCATTGGGTCATTGAGGTTGCGAAACAAGTTGATGAGGCAGGCTTGGGGTTGTTTTTTGCACTGTGTTAGGGCTTATGGTTTGCTCGAAACCAAGCTATCTTCAATAATGTTAAGCGGGTTCTTGACGGTGATTGTGCAGCGATGTGTGCTTATTTACAAGAATTACATCAGTCGAGCCCAAGTTCAAGGTTTAAGGATCTGTCCTAGTCAACGTCGATTTGGAGGCCACCGCCGGTGGTGTGTTTAAGATTAATTTCGATCACGGCAACTTTTGGTGCTCTGGAGGCCATTAGTGGGTGTGATTGTTGGGAGGCTCATGGTAAATTTCTTGCTGACCATGTCGGACGATTGCCACATTGGGTTGATCTGATTGTTGAAGCTTTGGCGGTAACAAGTCTTGATTCGCGTTTGGAAGCGAATTGGGTCTCTGACATATTCACTTGGAGGGGGACTCTTCATCCGTTATTAAAGCCTTTCACAGTAAGGATCATCTGCTCTCTTCGTTTGGCCATCTTCTTCAAGGTGCTGTGTGTACAAGCCGATGCTTCACCTCTTTTTGTTGCTCACATGTGTTACGCAATGGAAATAAAGCTGCCCATGGGCTAGCTCGTATGTAGTCATGTATTTAGTAAGAGAATTTGGAGGAATGAGGTGCCTGCTGCTTTATGCAGGCTCATCCGCTCTGAATCTGTTTAGCTTCTATTTGTATTGACCTTTCTAAAAAAAAAATAATCAAAAGATTTATTTATGAAAAATATATATATATATTAACTCAAAAGATTTATTATTTCATACTATTGTGAAATTTTATTTTTAAATTTCATTCAATTTGTGTCACATTAACATATCATTTCAAAAAATAATTTACACTTAGTTTAGTATTGAAAAAAAAAAAAAAAAAAATTGCTAGCTAGATTAATTGAAACTAATCTCTACTAGATTAAACTATTTATAAAAACATTTGATATTAACTTATTATTTTCCTAATTTACAAATTTATATTTATTATATTGACTTTAAAATAGTAGACAAAAATATATTATGTTCGATTTAAAAAAAAAAATTCTATATTAGTGTTAAAATTCTATTTTCAATGCTTTGTCAATTAGTTAAACGGAATTATATAAATGAATCAAAAAAAGAAATTCTAATACACACTCTTTTAAAAATGGTAAACCATATACATAATTAATTACATTATTTTTTTCTTTAATTATAATATTATTTTAATTATACCTTATGTTATATTTAACTATGACATTTTTTTTAATTATGACTTAAAAAATTAAAATTATATATATATTTTTTAGTTTATTAATTAGGCTTTAGGAAGACTAAATAAGTGCACACTTTTTATATTTTTTAGATCACATCAATCAACATCTCCTCTCTATTTTTCTACACATCTTTTTATAAAAAAATTAAAAAATACACTTATTTAGAACATTTCAAATAACGATTTAGTGTTACTCATCAAAAAAATATTATGATGAGTAGTGGTTAATGTGCCCAAACTCAACAATTTTGTGTGTGTGGTTTTTTTTTTTTGTAATTTTATAATCTGATATTACACATACTTTAACTAATTTTAGATTCTGAAATTAACAATTAAACAAATTTTCAATACCGTCCAGATTTGGGATGTTTAACCTTAAATTCAGCAATTACCACTCGCTTACATTTAAATAGGACTCAGGCCTCATTATTAAATTCTCTCCGATTTAAATTTAAATTTGAGAGAAGCTTAAATAAATAACAAAAAAAATTATCAGTTGTCACCATCCAAACGGACCTCAAAACAGTTCCAATAAGAATATCTAAGAAGAAAAAAATGAAAACATAAAAAATTAATAAAGCAAGCAATCGCTGAGATGGAGGAGATGTTTGGTTACAACGGTGTCCAATTATTCAACAAAAAGTTACACATATGGTTAGAAAATTAAGAGCCATAAAAAAAATTAATAAATAAAAATAAAAAACTAGCTAATTGATGAGGTTGGTTGGTTGGTGATTCAGGATGGGTAAGGTAGCGAAGGATTTTTTGTTTTAATCACCAAATGTTCAAGTGAGCTTACGTACACTTCGATTAATTTTGAACTCACTCAAAGCATAGATCGGGCAAATCTCTAACAGAGCCCACGACGCGGTGTGAGCTTTAGTAGCTTTGGCTGCTGGGACGAAGACTTTGCTTGGTGCGATGGTGATGGTGAGGAGGGTCGCTGTTTGGGTCCGAATCCGATGCAAGTGCGTAGTGAGATATGGCTACTGATATAAGAAGCACTCCCAAACACAACACTGCATAACATTGCCGACCCAGTTTCCCAACCATTCCCATTCCTCCCTCTTCCATCTCTCTCTCTCTCTCTCTCTCTCTTTCTAAAATCTCTCTCTTTATTGATGCAGTATCTTTGAACTGGCAAATCTATCTCTATAGATTAAAATGGATATATATATATATGATGCATGTATGTGTTTTACAGATGAAAGAGGGACATATAAATACATCATAAATAAACACATCAGATGAAAGAGAGAGAAACGGATGGCGCCACCAGGCGGCAGCCGCTGGAAAGACACAGAAACTGTGGGTTGTTTTTTTAATGCGCTTTTTTGTTTGCAGAAAATTGCAAAATTCGGATTTTTTTTCTTCTGTCGTTTTCTCTGCGCTAGAAACTGCTCTTTTCTCCCTCTTTCACACACCAAGTCGGTGTTGGCTTGTGAAGTTGTGAGAGGAATAATGATGGGCTGTGCGTTTGTTCGGTGAAGTGAAGCACATTCTTTTTCAATTTTTTTTTTTTTTTTTTTTTTATATTACGCTTCAAAAATTAGATTCAATAGGTTTGGTTTGAATTTTTTAGATTAAATTTTTTGATTTTCGTATTCATTTGTTTTTAGTAAATATTTTTTAAATTTTAAATATTTTTTTTATTTTTTTAGATGCATCTTAGTTAGATGTATCTAAAATGTAAAAAAATTGTGAAAAAATATTTTAAAAAATTAATAAATATATAAAAATATTTTAAAAAATGTATTGAATTCTTGTATTTTTGAAAAAAATTTACAATTTTTTTACTTTTTAGGTGTATTTATGTTAGATGTGTTTAAAAAGTTAAAAAATTGTTTAAAATATTAAAAAATTCAGTAAAAAAAAAAATACGAAAAATAAGAAAGTACAATTTTCTAAAAAATGTTTTTCTGAAAAATGAAAACAAGCAAGCTGATTTATTTTTAAAATTTAGAGATGTATCAACAATGTAAGAGCATCTTCAACGTTCACTACTTTTTTCACTAAGTTTGAGTAAAAAAATTTTGATTTTCTCAATTTGATATAGGTTGCTCCAACGGTGCATCAAAAGGGAAAGGTCATCCGGTGGGTCGATCGGCCAGTCGACCGATAAGGCTAGTTTTTTTTTTTTTTTTACAACATGTTTGAACCTTTTGACTTGTTTGAAACCTATCTATTTGAAAGGGAACCGGTCGACCGGTTAGTCAACCGGCCGGACATCCGGTTGGTCTCCCCCAACAGTAATGCACAGTAAAATAGTGAAATCTGGACCCTGTTCTCACTTTGATAAATTTTTTGTTTCATTCTCATTTTGATACCAATTTGCTGAAACCATTGGAACTCCAAAAAGTGACTTTTTCACCAAATTTCAAATCTAATGCAAGGTTGATGAACCGTTGAAGATGGCCTAATTGATTGTGTAGGGATATAATTTTTTAAATGACAACACGTGGCCGAGGTGACACCGAAGTGTCAAGGGTGTCACGTCAATCTTAGTTATAACCGAGATGATCTTGGCTAGTAGGGGTTATCTGCTGAAGAAACCGAATCTAGGATAAGCGGAAAGGGACAAGAGTCCTAGAATGAGAGGACTTCAATTTGGGTAAAGATAAGACTCTTAGAGAGTTTATCTCAATTCTACTAGGAGTCCAAGATTAGCAGTAATCCTAAATCCATTGAAGTCAGGCTTCTATTGGGACTAGGTTTGTGTTGGCTATAAAAAAGAGGCACCCTCATGGGTCTAAGGTATACTTTTTGTATTTTGAATAGTGAGTTAAACACTTTTGCTATTTTTGAGAGATACTTGATTTGATCGTCAGTGCTCCCGGGTGGGACGAACTACTGGCCGGAATCTCTTCTTTTCGTGATAGGTCATTGGGCAATCTATTACGCCATTGTTCTCGGTGAGTACTTGATTGGCGGTGTGGTTGGAAAGTGACACACACAATTTGGCGCCGTCTGTGGAAAAAAAGGAGAATAGATGGCAAGCAGCAGAGAAGAGAAGGTTAGAGATGACACTCCTACTAGAAGTGGGAAACATATTGACCTTGGCGTCGAAGAAGACAAGCAGCGAAGAGACTCATGAGAAAAATCACGGAGAAAAGAACGCGGCGAGGGTGGCGTGCCAAAGAAATCGACAAGCGGATATTATAGCGAGGGCGACCTTTAGGTGTGGAAGGATAGATGCTTATGGAGATGGCGAGATGAAGGAATGGCGAACAAGTTGGCGGGCCTACAAGCGGTCGTCAACTTCATGATGCAGAACAACGTCATGCAACCACCATACCCGTTGCAAGACGCCGATTCAGCCGTCAAGAAGGATGCCCGGAAAGGGAGGCAGAAAACGGTTTCTACAACCCTTCAGCACGACAGGACCAAGGGACATTATCACCGGCCTTCGAGGGAGATCAGGCATAGAGAATCGACGAGAAGAGAATCCCAGAAAACACGTCGAACCAAAGAAACCTGCACCAAAGAACATCAGGATGGTCAGGAGAAGAAACTCTGTTTGAACATGACCAATGGAGGGAGGTCCAAAAAGACTTACAATGACACTGGAAATAGTGCACCAAAGAGGGCTGAAGAATGATGCTTGGGAGTTGGAATTTACAAGCTAAGATCGGTTTAACACTTGTTGAAATTTTTAAGAAAAATTTACAAGTTGAAGTGAAACCGAGGTCATGTCTAACACTTGTTGAAATTTTTAAGAAAAATTTACAAGTTAAAGTTAAACCGAGATCATATTTAACACTTGTTGAAATTTAAAATTTACAAGTTGAAGTTAAACCAGGGCCATGTTTAACACTTGTTGAAATTTAAAATTTACAAGTTGAAGTTAAACCGGAGCCATGTTTAACATTTGTTGAAATTTAAAATTTACAAGTTGAAGTTAAATCGAGATCATGTTTAACATTTGTTGAAATTTAAAATTTACAAGTTGAAATTAAACTGAGGTCATGTTTAACACTTGTTGAAATTTAAAATTTACAAGTTGAATTTAAGCCAAAGTTATTTCTAAAGAAGTATCTGCAAAATATTGTCGAGATTAGCATATTACCAAGACTTGGAAAATAGTGAAGGACAAAACGAGCTTAGCCGACGTGCTAAATGGAAGAAACGATATAAGTTCCATCACCTCAGGATGCCGAGGTAAGAGAACCTAAGGGGCAGTTGTGGAGACATAATTTTTTTAATAACAACACGTGGCCGAGGTGACACTGAAATGTCAGCCGAGGTATCACGTGTTTTGGTCATGACACCGAGATGATCTTAGCTAGGCTGAGGTTATTTGCGAAGAAACCGGAATCCGGGATAAGCGGATAAGGGACAAGAGTCCTAGAATGAGTAAGGACTTTAGTTTGGGTAAAGATAAGACTCTTAGAGAGTTTATCTCAATCCTATTAGGAGTCCAAGATTAGCAGTAATCCTAAGTCCATTGAAACTAGGCTTCTATTGGGACTAGGTTTGTTTTTAGCTATAAAAAAGAGGCACTCTCATGGGTCTAAAGTATGCTTTTGTATTACGAATAGTGAGTTAAGTACTTTTGCTATCTTTGAGAGATAATGACTTGATCATTGTAGTGCCCCGGATAGGCGAACCATAGGAATCTCTTTTTTACATGAGGTCATTCGGGCAATCTATTCTGTCAGTGTTCTCCAGCTGAGTACTTGATTGGTAGTATGGTCGGAAATTGACACACACAGATTGATATGTCTAAAAAATATGTTTAAAAAGTGAACTTATATATATATATATATTTTCTTGGTTATAATTGAGTATTTAAGTCAATTCACGTACTTCTCAAGTAATTTTAGGATCATGAGGTTAGTTGATGGATTTGGGAAAGAAATTTGAAAAAAAAAAAAGAAGTAAAATATAAATAAAATATAATTACATTTAACACCACTTTTTCTTTTCAAATTTATGAACCAAATATAATTTGAAACTAATGACTAAACAAACTTCCAATGTCCTTGAATTGACACGAACTCAAGATTTTTAATCTTATTTTCAAAGATTTACCACTTAGGGGTCGTTTGGCAAGAAGGTTGGGGGCTAAAATAGCCACAAAAGACAAAATAGGCTATTTTAACCCCAAAAAAATAAAACATCACATTCAACCCATAATCATTACACTCTTCTCTCACAAAAAAAGTCAAAAAATCAAAAAGCTAAAAAGCCCTTCCCAAACCAAGCTTTTTAGCCCAGGCTAAAATAGCCAAAAAAACCAAAAAGCCAAAAAGCCAACCCACTTTCCAAACGGGGCCAGCTAGGGTTGTGAAGCACATCCTTCTTCAATAATTATTATAAAAAAATTATTTATATATGATATAAATTAGTATAATTAAAAATTATATCAAATATTTTGATACAAATTTTAAAATTATAAAAAAAAAAAAAATTGTAAGTAATTCCATAAATGGCACCAATTAGCCTCATTCTCTACTCTAGTTTATGTTAAGTTGTGTTTGGATATTAAATTTTAGTGTAAATTTATGTAAATAAAGGAAATTAAAAAGAAAATGCTTAAAATAAAGTGGTTTTTTTGGGTTAAAGTAGTGTAGGATCATCTATTCTTTTATCTCAAGACACCATCCAGCATTAAACCCTGTCTTAAAATTTTTACATTTTAAAACATGTAATTTAATAATTATAAATGTTTTTAAGTAGAAGGATATAAGAATTTGTAGGCAGCGATTTATTTAGGCTTTGTGTTGGTCTCTTCTCTTTTTTCGACCAAAAAAAACAAAAAAAAACCAAAAGATCATCAAAATTCTGATGGGGTCGTGTGCGTTCGTTTTGGACCATTGGGTCAATTTTGGTTTGGGTTGGGCTCACCTTGGCCCAAATACTGAATAGACTAAAAATTGAAGTTGAAATCCGTAGATAACATTTGATGTATCTTGAGTTGCGCTCACCTGGGCCTGGCCCTAATGAGCCCCACAGCTTGATAACCATGAAAACATTGTGTCACCACCGCACCCACTAAAAAAAATTCATTTTCAACCATAAAAAAATCATTCTATTTGATTTCGTTTTTTAAATCTGTTGACATTTTATACACTCTGCATTTTCAATCAAAACACTTGTTATTGTCTTTATAATTTTACAAATACCATTTGTTAAAGAATTGGGAAGTCCATAAGTGCAAAGCAACATGGACCCAATTTGTACCTAACACTAGACCCTAACTTACATTTATTTAAAACTCATATCTACTTAAAAATTTAAGTCCAAAAGTAGAGAGTCAATGTTTAGTAAGATCCATCTTTTTTACTCTCTATTTGATGTGAGATTTTATCTTCACATATATTCCAACATCATTGACATATCATTCTGAATGTGTTTTTTTTCTTTTTTCTTTTTGTATGAAATTATGTTTTAACTTATTTTCTTTTGATATAATATCAAAAATACTAAATATTTCAAAAACATTATCATAAGATGTAAGTGCTGTATAAAATTTTGTTTACTAGTTAATTATTTTACTCATAAGACGTTGGGTTCAATTCATCTTTAAAAATAAAAATAAAATAAAAAAAATTTTAAACATTAATCTCCATTTATCCACTTAGTTGGTGGATGTTGGATGGATACGATTGTTTTGGCGGTTTAAACTCTACAAATTTTAAACATTTTTTCAACTTATAATTCACTACTTTAAGGCCTTATTTGGCCCAAAATTTTTTATTCTTCATTATTTTTAAAATTATCAGCATATTAGATAGTGAGGGAAGACTTAAAAAAATAGTTTAAGTGATTTAAAAATGTTCTCAACATTGTAGCCCAACCAAAATAATAAGCAAAATAAAAATCCATTGAAGAAAAGTATGGAATGGTTTTCTTTTCTAGGATAAGGAAAATGAAAATCCATAAAAGAAAGCTATTGAATGGTTCAACACAAGCACATTAGCAAACAGATTGTTAATCCTAATAGATTAACAAACGACAATATTTAATATTTAACAAACAAAAATATAAGAGAAGAGAATAGAAGAGAAGAAAAGAAGAGCAGAAGAGAAGAAATTATTTAATATAGTATAAGAATTAAGATAGATGGATAAATTATAAATATACCACTTGAGTTTGTTTAAAGTATAGATTATTTTTTGTGATTTGAAAAATTACAAATATTCTATTGTCAAATTTTATTATGTAACAACATTAATTAAAAAAATGAAATTTATAATTACTCTCCTATATAATAATAAAATTATTAATTAAAACATATTTCTAATATCATTAAAAACTGTTAGTTGATTTCGTGATTTATTAATAAAAGTAGTGATTTGTTATAAAATTAGAAAACCTCACGGTATAAAATGTAATTTTCAAAACCATAAGGGGTGATTTGTATTTTATTCAAATCTCAAAGGGTGTATTTATAATTTATCCAAAATATTTATTTAATTTATTTTTATATTTGTTAGAAATATTAATTATATAATGTTTGAAAGAAAATATTATAAAATATATATTTAGCAAATATAAATAAAAATTAAAAATAACATTTAATTGTTAAATATACAATAAAATATGACTAATACCATAAATATTATTTTTTTACTATTAACATGATACAGTGGTGCAGTGGGAAGAATGATGGCTTTCAACACATTATTAGGTGCTGAGTTCAATTTTTATGAGCACATTTTAAGAGTTGTTCACGGTCCGGTTACGGTTAAATTTTTTTTTTTAATTCGTCATCTATTTCTGTTTTTATATTTATTTTTGGTAAAAAAATTTATTTTAAATTATGTCAAACAAAAGTTAGGAGACGAACAATTCATCACTCGACTTGCCCCGGCAAAAAGTAGAAAATTACATTCGTATCTATCCCCTCAAAACGATTCATTCGTCCAAAAATTTTATTCCAAAAATTAGGTGATATTTGTGGGGTATTCGAGTCTCTATCACTTCTAACTTTATTTGGTCCCCATCAGTGAATTATAGTTGCCAACTTGCGTAAAATTAGGTGAGACATCACCAATCAATTTCCAAAATTAGGTTAGACATCTAAAAGTCACCAATCAATTTCCAAAATCTCAAATGATAGAAAAAAAATTTTTATTACTAATTCATAAAAAATTTCTAAATTTAATTATTAATATTTATAAAATTTCTTATTAGCTTATAATTACTTTTTCAACACTCCACTGATGTGATATTTTCTATAAAAAAGAATTCTCAAAAAACAAAAATATTATGAATCATTAAAATCTATTTTGAATTTTAGTCTAAAAAATAAGTGTGTAGTGTAGATTTAAAATTAGTAAAATGTAAATTACATTCAGAATAAATATAATTCATTAATTTATTTTTTTAAATAAAATTTCTATATTTATAATGTTATTGCCTCGAAAAAGGGGTTTTTGAAATTTCAAGTTGCTTACTAGTACAACTCTCTTTACTTGTCTCCATATGCCTGGAGTCTTAATCAAATTAAGGCACCATTTGGAAAGGGCTAAATCAGGCTTTTTGGATTATTTTAGTCATAAAAAATAAAATATCACATCCAATTCATAATCAGAACACTCTTCTCTTACAAAAAAAAGTCAAAAAAAAAAATTTAAAAGTCCTTCCCAAACTAAATTTTTTAGCCTAAATTAAAATAACCAAAAAAACTAAAAAACCAAAAAACTAACCCTTTTCCCAAACGACACCTAAATGCCCACAAGGTCTCCTTACTCAAAAGAAGACAAACTTGATATATATATATATATAAATAATAGAAAAGTCATAGAATAAATACGACATTTATGTTATTTATTTATTTTTTTAATGTTCAGACTTTTTCAAATGAAAAGCTACAATTATTACACGATATTAACAATCAACGCTAGTATAATTTGGGGAATAAAATAAAATATTAAATAAAATTTTGATATCACGTCAATAATTTCTATTTCATTATAGACGGTAACTAATAACGAGACAAAATTGATTCAAAATCGAATATTTTAAGTATAAAATCGATACATTATTAAAAAAGTATGAGTTGAATTGATTTTTAAGTGATAGTTTAGAGGTTTTAAATGAAATTTTCTTTTTTATTCAACTTTAGCTGGGGATTTTCAATTTTTCATTTCAATCATTCATTTATTTAATTAATAAATTACACTTTACATAAGAATTTCATTTTATTTCTTACTTTAAAATTGGAATAATCAAACTTTAATTTGTGTTTCAAAATTGTCTGCCCATTTTTACCCATTCGTTTAAAATATCAGTGAAAGTTGAAATCCGAATGATCAAAGTAGAAGTTGAGTAAAAATTGAAGGCTAAGGGCATGTTTGATTAAATGAATTAGAGTATGAGATTGAGATTATTAATTCATGAATCCAATTATTCTATATTTGTTTTAACGTTTTGGTTTAAGATTGTTAATCCAATGAATAATTAATCTAACAAATTTGTAAGATTATTAATAATGGGATAAGGGTGAGATTATTAATTCAATGAATAATTTATTCTATTAATCCAATTAGATAGTAAATACCACACTAATTTAATAAGATTATTAATATCTCACTATTAGTCTTATGAATTAAACATAATTTAAAAGTATAATCTAACTTATAATTTTTTCTTCTAATACCCCTAAAACCTACCCGTGTCGCTCCCGTGAGATCATTTTTAGTCAAAACGTGAGATCACTTTTAGTTAAAAAAAAATTAATAGTGACAAGAGGATCACGTAGAAACACATATTAAAATCGAAAATTTTAATTATTGCAATTGAAAGATGAACGTCAAAATCAAAGTATTTAAAAAAATGAAAGGTAAAAAATATAAATTATAAAAACCAAATTGAAAAATTATAAAAACTACAACAGTAATTTGTCAAAAAAAATTTTAAAAAAAAATCATATATGTAGAAAGTAAGACAATTGGAAGCTTCTTTTCGTCAACATCTCAATGAGCAGCCAAACAAAAAATAAAACAAATGTATCCTTTTATTATTTACAAAGCTTTGCTAAGTGAAAAGGCCTCTAAGAAATAAAGCCTCCATTTTTGCCAATCTCATCTCATCATTATCCCCAAAACTTTGTCCTAAAATCTCTGCATTGGCCACATGGATATTAGTAATCCTATGCGTTTAAAATTAAAAAATAAAAAAAGTACCCCAAAAAAAATTAGTTGGACAATATATTTTTGTTTTGCTTTAATATTTTAATTTTATATACTTGGCATTAATGCATTGCGAAACTAATTCAATCCTTTCATAGTCATTCAAGTACTAGCTCTTTTATCAAATGAAAAATCTTTATTATTTCCTAATCCTATATCAATCTCGGTTTGTGGCAATGGAGCCGCTTGTTTTTGGCTCGAGCTCGGCTCTTGGTTGTTGTGGACATCAGAGTCCATATAACCAAGCTCAATATTGTGATGGTGGTAGTGATGTGACAACGATCCATCATCACCGCCACCGCTTTGGTAGTGGTGGGGGTGGTGGTACGAAGGGGAGGCAGATCCGTCAGTGTCCCAATGCTCGGCATCGAAGTTTGTTGCATTTGGGGATGTATGGAGGCTGTCGGTCATCTCAGATTTGTGGTGGCGGAGGAGGTAGACAGGAGACATGTGGTGGGACGGTGTTGCAGGGCGGCTTGACATCGGGGTCACAGTGCCGGACTTCTGGATCTCTTTGATGTGTTTTCTAGCTGTGTGGTGCCAGTTTCGTAGAGCCGCTGCTACTCTCTCGTTGAATATGGTTGGCTTCATTGTTGAACCCATCTGTTGAATTCCATAACAAAAGATAAATTATAATTTTGAATGTTTGGGCAGAAAACAGAGGGGAAAAAAATTGAACACAATAGACTAATGATGTACAAAATTAAAAAATTATACAAAACGATGTGGCATATTTAGATTTGTTCATTTTAAATAAGAGGGATCATAATTTTCTACAATGAATCGTTTAGAGTATATAGTTTTATTTAAAATAAAATAAAGCAAAATTTTAATCGTTTAGAGTATATAATTTTATTGTCATTTTACTTCAGTTTTAATTTAAATAATTAGAATATATACTTTGCTGAGTATATATATTTGTTACCTGAGTTACAAGGGCATACAGAGGGAGAGTAACGTAGCTGCACAGAATCTGTATGATGACTCTGATAATCACAAATATAATATAGTAAGCAACAATTGAAATGTGTTAGAAATTTTTATGCATTAATTTGATATATATATATATATATATATTTATTTGTGGGGAAAAAAGAGATTTTAGACTCACCCCATGGAGATTCTGATGATCACATCTTCCAAATGCTCATGGAAACATGAATTAATTCCGAATTCATACTGCCAAAATTAAAATTGAAGAGAAGATAAGATATATACGGAGTTAATGTGCACATGATATTTAGGCTCCATTTAGATATTTAGGGAGCCTAAAAAAAACACCATTTTCAACTATTTATAAGAGTTTGGTTTGGTGGCTTACCAAAGTCCATGCAAAGAAAGCAAGCTGAAAGGCATTCTGCATTGATTGATTGACACACCACAAAAAAATAATAATTACAATTAGTAAAACGATCATGCCTGAATAAAACTGTTATATTGTGTTTTGTTGGAAGATTTGAAGAGGGATTTGGAAAGAGAAATGAAAAAAGTAGGTGAAATGTGAATAAAGCATGCCTATATTTCACCTAGCTTCACACACCTTTTCTCTTTCCTTTTCCAAATTCCTCCCCAAATTCTCCAACCAAACACAGTGTTTAAGAATGTGCCTATGCCTAATATACATTTGTTTATATGGATTAGGTATCATATTTTTTTAACTCAAAATTTTTATTTTTATTTTTATTTTTATATGGGATTTGACTTTTTCACTGGCAGTTGGGAGTGTTGGGCATTTTAACATATTTTATTTGGACGATATAATTTTTTTATTATATCACTTTAAATTTAATTCATAAATAAAAAATTAAAAAATATATTTATTTGCATCATCCCAAAAACCCTCTTAAATTTTATTTTTTTAATTTATTTTTGTTTTTGTTGTTTTGTGTGTATAAATTTTTTTAAAAAAAAATAATTTGGAAAGTGAGTATTTTATTGATTTTTTTTAACTAATGACAAATGTATTTTTTTGACATTTTAATTAAAAAATTGACTTTCTAAAAACATTCCAAACAACTTAATCGCACAATTGTGTCTTAAGATTCTTGGTTTGATTAAAAAAAATAAAAATAAAAATTTTGAAGACGCAGAATATAATCAGATCATAGGTGTAGAAGAAGATGAGAGAGAAAGGGACCTCAAAGAGGACAAAGTTGATGAGGTAGAGAATGAGGCGGGGACGGTTAAACCAAAAGAGGTCATCACCAGGCTGAACCACTGGGACTCCCTTCACTACCTCTCCTCTCTCTTGTATACTCAGCCCCATCTTTGTTATTATCACCTGTAATTTAGTTCCCACCAACAGTATGATCTGCACCGTCCATCCATCATCATCATCAACCCATTAGATAACAATATTCTAAATAATAAAAAACTATTAAACTCAAAACAAAAATTAAATAATCTTACAATTAAGGGGATAAATGGTAGCCAAAGATACGAATACAAGCCTGTCCACAAAAAATAAAAATAAAAACCAATAGAGTTTAGTGAAGCATATAAAAGAGAGTGAAGCATAAGAAATAAAAATAGCAGTTCGACTTCTCTCTCAGTCAAGCATATGCAAGAGAGTTTATTGAATTTTTAGATTGTGCCGATGGATAATTTTTTTGTAAATTAAAATTTTAAATTTTGTCTATTCCCAATGTTGTTTTTTCTCGAGCTCAGGTGTATGCCGAGAAAAAATTACTGGTTAGTTCAGGAACATTACGTAATCATGTTTTTGATCAATCATAAATTTACATGTCGTTTTATGTTTTTCAATCACACAATATAAGATCGTAATTCCGATATTTTCCATCAATTAGAATGCACGTAGGACACTTGTGACGATCAATTAGAATGCACGTATGTTTTTCAATTAGAATGCGCGTATGTTTTTCAAGCTCAATTAATGTTTAATTTTTTATATTTTTTGTTAAGTAAAAATTATTATTTTATTTGTTTTATTTTTTTTTGGAATTTTTTTATTTTATTTTTATTTTATAAAATTTTTTACATGTTGGGCATTTTTTTTAAAACATTAATGTTTAATGTTTTTGTTTTTTTTATTTGTTTTATTATTTTATATTTATTTTATATAAAAATAATTTAACAATCCCTACACTAACAACTATCATCAAAACAAACACAATTTTATTTAATCCCCTCACTATCAATTCACTCACTAACAATTCCCTCACTATCAATCCTCTAACTATCAATCCCCTTCATTTTACCTCTGAAAACAAACGGGGCCCTAGATTGATAGTCCATTCGGATTAAGATAAGTCTTGGGCGAGTGGATTGTTAGTCTCGGCAAAGAGGTGGTATTAGAAAATAGTATGTCTGCTTAGTAAGTTATCGATTGTTCGCCGGAACGTCTGGTAGGTTAACCAGTCAACTGTAATTTTTTTTACATGTTGGACATTTTTTTTTTTTAACATTAATATTTAATGATTTTATATTTTTTGTTAAGTAAAAATTATAATTTTATTTGTTTTACTATTTTATATTAAAATAATTTAACAAATCCCACACTAACAATTATCATCAAAACAAACACAATTTTATTAATCTCATCGCTATTAGAGTTCGTTTGGGATATAAATTGACTTTTTAACTATTTTAACCTAGGGCTAAAAAGTCTCATTTGAGATAGATTTTTTTACTTTTTTAGCTTTTATGGGAGAAAAAATGAAATGATTATTATTTGAATGTGACATTTTGTCTTATTCAAATTAAAAGTTTATTTTATCTTTTCGTGACTATTGTAGTAAAAAAGCCTCCGCTTAACTTATGCCAAATAAGAACTTAATTCTCTTACTATCAATTATTTTTATTCTACTTTTAAAAACAAACAGAAACTTAAACTACTAAACATTTATAATGGGGAGCTGTAACTAATCACCCTCTGTTTTTTTAAGTAAAATACTTCTTGTTTCCATGTAAAAAAAATGTTACTTTTTTGCAGTTTCTTTTAGTGGTATGCCCACTATTTATTTTGTTAATAAAAGAAGGAAAGAAAGTCTACTCTATTTTGTCATAATTAAGCTTTCGTTTAGAGTGTGAATTAATTTTTTAATTATTTTAATTTGGAATTAAGAAGCATCATTTCGGATGGATTTTTTTAGCTTTTATGATTTCTATGACAAAAAAATAAAATAATTATAATTTAGATGTAATATTTTTTTTTATTAATTTTTTAACTTATTTTATCTTTTTAAAATTATTTTAACCGAAACCATTCCTGCAAAACATAGTACTAAAGAAATATAAATGATAGTACTCACCATGGGTATTAAAGAGTAGGAAAACCACAGCAAAAAACCAGATTGGTGGACTGTGAAAATTAGCAAAATAGTTGTTAGTCCACACAATGGCCAAAAAAAAAAAAAACTCAGATGTTAAATATATGTAATATAAAGATCTAAGTAAAAAATAAAAAAATAAAAATTGAGAAGAAAAAATAACAGATTAATTATGCATGAACTAACCTAATTCCCACAACCACCTTGAAATCTTCTTCAAGTGACCTATTGATATACTTCTGAAAATCAAATTTTGAATGGCTTTGAGGTGCCAAATGTGCCTGAAATTATAGAACCAGAACTTCATAAGCTTAATAATGTCACCAAAAAAAAAAAAAAATGTTTAAATTTCTCAAATATTTTCGAAAGTCTTCTAACCATTAGTACTGTTTTTTTTTTTTTGGATATAAAATCATATACCTTAAATTTTTAAATAGTTATTTTTAATCTGTAGATGTAATATTTGCAATGAATCTTATCAAGTAGTAATTTCTTTTTTTTATTTAGAAAATATTAGTTAAACTATATGATATACATAAATACATTTTTTACCAATTTTTCTTCTAAAAAAACAAATCCTTGTATAGATGGACAAATAATGTGAAAGAGCGATACCATGATGAATCCATGTCTCAACGTCAAGTAATCAACTTTTGGAACCGACCTTACAAATTGTCTGAAAAAGCAAACCTGCATTAAAACCAAGAAAGCAAAAGCAGAAAGTGTGAAAATTGTGAACCAACCAAATTGCCTGCCACACAACCCCATAATTATTAGAGAGAGATAGAAAACAATCATGCTAAATACTACTAATATGGTGGAAAGATATGAATCCAAATTGATGGATAGAAAAAAAAAAAAAACTTAAAAATTTATGAGGCCTTGTCTCAAAATAATAGTCCTTTTTTTTTTTAAGAGTAATATTAAAAATTTTAAAAATTTTATTAAAATTTTTATTAAATATTTTATATAGGTGTGTGGGACTGAGCAAGGAATCTGTGAAATTCGTAATCTAATCCAGTCAGTCAGGTCAATCCGATAGGTTTGGATTGCTTTTGAATCCATAGTTTGGTTCGGATTGAAGAATTAAGTCCACGGATTGGTTTCAGATTGAACCCTACGGTTTCAGATTGGAACCGATCCGAACCGTATGCAAATAGTCTATATTTTTATTATACATCCTTCCTCATAATATCTTCTCTTATTCTATATAAAACTTAAATTCAAACCTAAACCCGTATAATATCTTCTTTTATTACTTTTGTTTATTAGTTTTTAGTTTTAATTTATAATGGACTAAATTCTTATGGTGAAATCAGTTTTCTTATGATTGTTTAAATTCTAGAACAATATGTTATTATTATAGAAAAACATATTGCTATTGTGAAACTAATATAGCCCTATATTTATATTTTTATGAAATTAAAATGTTATATATATATATGTTTTTTGTTATTTAATTATGTGAATCCGTGGTCCTAAACCGATCCAATCCGTGTTTAAATGGATTGGTTCCATGATTTAAATGAATTGAATTGGTTCCAATTTTTCAGGAACCGTATATAACGGATTGGTCCTAATTTACCTCAATCCTATCCAATCCGGACCGTGCTCACCTCTATGGGTGTGAAACTCACACCATGTAAATCTCACGTAGGTTTTACACTCATGTGAGACATTTAATAAAAATTTTGGTAAAACTTTTAATATTTTTAGCAATTTTGTTTTGAAATTTTTAATTTTTTAGTTAATACAATTATTATACTTTAAAAAAATTAATTTTTCAAAATTATCTTTTGATAATACATTTTTTTTTAGAGAATATTAATTGTCATAATTGTACTTTTTATGTTAATGAATTTAAAAGAAAGGCAAAATAAAAAAATTCATATATTATTTTTGTCCTTAATTTTTGAAAAAGAACTAATATTTTGAGACGAATGAAATATATGATATGAATCTGAACACAATAATTTATTTAAGATATTTCTATAAATAAATTCTGTATAATGTAGACATTGTTATTTTGAGAAGATGGTTAAAATTTGATTTTTTTTAAATTTTTTTGGCTTTTTTAACTTTTTATATAAGAGATGATATGAACTAAAATGTGTTAAAAAACTGATTTTTGACTCTTTTTTTTTTTTTTTTTTTAAATATTCCCAAATGGCCCCAGAATAATAGCTAATGTCTATTTTCTAGTTCGTGGAGTCATGAATGAGATCATGAAGTCGTCATGAGTGTGAAAATGATATATAAATAAGGGATTATCGTCAAATGAGGAGAAATTTGATATATTTTATTATGGTTTTATATTATTGCTTACATAGATTTTCATGATTAATTTTAAAAAAAAAATAATTATTAAAAAAATAATAAATAATTTGATGGTATAAGATCATCTCTAATGGTTACTCAAACTTTTCATCAAATTTAAATTTGATGAAAAATAAGTTTTTTTCATGCTACAACGGTTACATCAAATAGGTATCAAATTGAGAATTTTAGTTTTCTTTCATCAAATTGAGGACAAAGATGTCTTTCATCAAATCACTGTTCATTATCGTTGCCTGATGTCCTCTTAGATGACCATCTCAAGGCAAAAATTTGTAAAAAAATTTGCACTGACTGATCGATCGCCTGGTCGACCACCTCAAGGCAAAAAAATAAATAAATTATACTGGCCAGTCAATTGGCCGAATATCTATCCAATCGTCCATCCGATCGACCGGTGTTCTGATGAAACTCAAAAAAATTTCGTTGGAGCACTTGATATCAAATGAAGTTTTTATTCAAATTTGATTAAAAACAAAAAAATTTGATACACCGTTTGAGATGCTCTAAGACCATCTCCAACGGAGAACCAAATCCAACATCAGATTTAAAATTTGATGAAAAACTCACTTTTTGAGGCTCCAACGGTGGCACCAAACGCATATCAAATTGACAATTCACCAAACGCTACACCAAACTGATACCAACACCCAGAATTTGATGAATCATCATATCGACCGTTGAAGGTGGTACACCGGTTGCCCACCCGGTTGCCCGGCCGGTTGCCCAACCGGTCGCCCGGTTCTCTTTGAAATACATGAGTTCAAACCGGTCAAAAACAGTTCAAACCGTTTAAAAAAAAAAAATTTTACCTAGATGGTCGACCACCCGGTTGACCACCCGGTCGACCACCCAAAAGTTCAAAAAGTTCAAAATAGAAGGTTCAAACCGGTAAAAAAAAAAAAAAAAAAAAAAATTTGCCCTTTACCGGTTGCCCGGCTTAAATTTGATGAAACGGATTTGATGCTGAACCGTTGGAGCGCGACGTATCAAATTAAGGAAATGGCCTGTTTTTTACTCAGATTTGGTGAAACATTTGCTACACCGTTGGAGATGCTCTAAAACAATTAAAAAAAGTGAAATACAAGTCTTTTGCTAAAAATATTGTTTATGTGATATTCTCAATTAATATTGTAATAAAAAAAAATTACAGGTGAGGCAATAGTAATACATTTTTGTTCGATAATTAGAAAACAATTAAAAAAAAGTAAAATACAACAGTCTTTTGCTAAAAATATTATTTATGTGATATTCTCAATTAATATTGTAATAAAAAAAATTACAGGTGAGGCAATAGTAATACATTTTTGTTTGATAATTAGAAAATAAGAGACAACTCAAATAATATATTTTATAATTTTTTTTGCCCCGATTTGGTAAACATATTGAGCTAAATAATCACAAAATGATAAAAAAAATTTAAAAAGTCAAAAAAAATCAGAAGAACTAACAAAAAGTTTGTCATTCCAAAACGAAAAAACCAAACAAACAAAAAAGTCAAACAACCAAAAAAATCTCAGACTAAAAAAATCAAAAAAACCAAATAAAAAAGCCATTGCCAAACGACCATTTTATTTGTTGAAAATATCATATAACTTGTTTTAGAAATATGGTTTAAAACAATTTTTTTAACTTTCTTGGTTTTTTTTAATCACATCTTCTGTCTATTTCAGTATATGTTTTTTTTAAAAAAAAATCAAAAACTAACTTTTAACTTCCTTTTTAAAATAAGTCCAAACAACATTTTTAAGATTAATTAGGGTTCGGTTGAGAAGTTGGTTGACTTTTTAACTATTTTAGTTTCGAATTAAAAAATATTATTTGGAATGAATTTTTTAACTTTTTTAATTTTTATGAAAAAAAGAATATAATAATTATAAGTTAAATGTAATATTTTATCTTATTAAATTAAAAAATCTATTTTATTTTATTTTTTTGATTGAAATAAGGGTAAACTACCAATAGGTCCTACTTTGAAGACTTAATATCCAATAGGTCCTACTTTGGAGACTTATTACCCATTAAGTCTTATTTGATATAATTTATTAAGTGATAAAGATAAATTTATCAATCTTTTTTTTTTATGAATAATTTTATAGTGATAAATTTATCAGTCTCTTTGTTTTATGAATAAATTTTTAGTGATAAATTTATCACTCTCTTATTTTTATAATGTTAAATTTATTAATTAAAACCTGTAAATAAATAAATCTAATTAACAAGACTAATTGATAAGTACCCTTTGAAATAACCCTCAATCTAACCCAAGTTGTCAACCAAATGCTTACTAATTTTTCAATGTACAATATGTAAGAGAAAAAAAAGTCAAATCAATGTAATGAAGGTGGAGTACTTGAATTGCAGAGAGAAACCAACTATTGGCCGATGTTCAGGGTATTTATTATCATAGACTTCCATAATTTCCTTACTTTAATGCATCCAGTTTACTCCCCAAAAAAAGAAAAAAATTATTGTACGGTTTGGTTGAGTCGTTATCATCGGGCATGGTCTATAAAGCATTACCCTTTTTGCAACATCACGGATCAAAATGAAAATGAGATTCCAAAATAGGACTTGTTTGATAATTACTTTTTTAGTAATTATTTTTTAAAATAAAGTTGTTACCAAAAAAAAGAAAAATATCTCGTAATTCAAATTTTATGAATTATACTTGATGAACTCAAATATTTTTTTAATATCAACAATGATTCATCCCATTAAAAACATCACCACTAATAGCACTAATGCATTAAAAAAAAAAAAAAATACAACTCCAAGACCAAAATATCACATCATTATTGGCGGGACCCACTGCCACCTAATTAGTGGGAGCACTAATTAGTACTCCCAAGCATTTTTCTTTTAATATTATAATTGGGATAGTTTAAGTGGTTTGAAAGTTTTTTTTTTTTTTTTTGGCATCTTTAGTGATTGTTTTTATATATATGTGTGTGTGTGAGAGAGTTAAATCTAGATCCTATAATAATTTATTAGATTTTTTTCCTTATGTGAATCAATTCTATACATGTATCTTTATTATGAGTTATTTTTAAAAAGTTAATTAAAAGTTGAATTTTTAATTTTTTTAACTTTTAAAAAACACATATATATATAAAAATAAAGAAATGATGTAATTCAAAATAAATTAAAAATTTTGCTTTTAACCAAATTCTCAAATTAATACTATATATACATATGTATACAAGGAAAAAGTTGCTTTAAATTATAGAAGAGAGGTGAATATGACTTACAATCCAAATGAGTACTGGATTCTTGGTCCAGAAGCTCAAATGCCTTCGCCCAAATGAAGTCTCTCTTGCAAATCTGAACCTCTCCGGATCTGCATATGGATTTCACATTATACATATATATGAAAATTGTTAAGGTTTTACTCTTGGTAATTCTGTTTGATAAAACTCTTTTCAATTGTGATTTTGTTTAACTTTTATTTCGGTGAGATTATGAGTTATTAAATGCAAATTCAATCCGAATTGCCTTCTGAGAGAATTTTTTAGTTTTAATTCTTTTATGTTTGTCACTTCGTTGACTATGTCGGTGATTGAGTTGCCCGATCAACTTGCGATTGTCCAAGGGGTAGTGCCCCCGAAGCAAAAAGCAAAATTGCAGCAAGGGTTGTTTGTCCGCTCGAGCAGCTATTCTTGTGCTCAAGCGGAGATCGCGATCTTTCAGAAGTTTCATTCTCCTGCAAAAGTACTAAGAGTTGTTTTTTCCTGCTCGAGCGGAGATCGCAGATCAATTTTCTATAAATATGTGGTTCCATCCGTTTTTAAAGTTACGGCTTCCAGATCTTCTTTTTTGGTATTAGGATTTTTATCTGGAGCTTCTTTGTTAGTTTCTTTGATATTTGTTTGAGTTTAACTCATGGTTTAAGAAACATACATCAAAAGATTGTTTGTTTCATTCAATACAATAAAGAGAGTTGTTTTTCGGTGAGTTCTGAGGAATTTAGGTCTGAAGCTTTGGTGGATTCTAGAGTGGCTCATCATCATGGATTCGACATTGACGTTGTGGATTCAACGTTGGGCAAAACAATTCCGAGGTGAAGACCGTGATGGAAGAGGCATATAAGGATCAGTTCAATTCGGGCGTGGATTCGCTAGGTAATGGAGAGTGTATTTGTATAATTTTTTTTGTCTTCTTAGTTGATTGTTTTGTGACTTTGACTCGTGATTTTTTACCACAATTTTCAATTGTGATTTTTCCATATTAAAATCGTTACGTCGATTAATCTTAATTGTTTGATTGAGATTGATATTTACTATTTAAAATTAATATATAATCACAAATAAACATCTAGAAAATTTTTAAAATTTTCAAATTTTTTTACATATAATTTTATTTTCTACAACATTTTCACATTCTTAAACACAAGACAGCAAGTCTCATAAAAATTTATTAATGTGGATCTTACTGTCATGTGTCTAGGAGCGAGTAAATGAAATTATGTATGCATTTTTTTATAAGGATACTTATATCTATATTATATGTATATGTGTGTCATCCAGTGATATTTGGAGGACTAACCATGTGAGAACTGGTACTCCACTGTTCTTGTTTCCTTTTCCCATGCCTTCCAACGTCTCATCTACAACTCCACCAACCATTCAAATTTTTAATGTCATTATATTATATATCTATAAATATATGAGAGAGAAAGACAAAAGAGAGAATGTGCCTGTTTGGCAGAGCTTAATTACAACTTATTTCAGTTTTCACCTTAATTTAAGCTATTTTGATGTGTTTGGTTTAGCTTATAGCTTATAGCTTATAGCTTTTTGGAAGTCAGAAATCAGCTTATTCTTTGAGTGGAGCAGGAGATGCTTTAAGAATAAGTTGAAAATCAGCTTAAGCTGAAAGTTATAAACTATAAGCTGTTTAGGCATAAGCTATAAGCACTTTTCCACAGCTTCACCAAACAGGGCCAATATGAGATAGGAAAATGAAAAATTCCCCTAAAAAAACTCCCCCTAATCTCCCTAATTTTCATTTTTGGCAAATTGTTTTTTTTTTTTTTTTTACTTGAAAGGGAAATTCGGGGGTTTCGGGCGACCCCTTTCGGGGGATTTATCAACTCCCATATGAGATAGGTGTGTGATGATATATATATATATAAAAGTACCTTCAATCTGCCCAAAGCCATGGTGAGAACACAGTAAAGGACATGAAAAACAGCCAACACAAATATGAAGATGTGGAGCTGATGAATCCCTTCAGCTGACACAAATGGGACTTTATTCTGAGAAAAAAAAAAAATAATAATCACACAGTAACTTTGGTTAATTTGTATTATTAATACATGCACTTAAAAAAAATACATAAATCAAATAAACAAAATGTATATGACGAGCATGGTTTTTCAAAAGTGCACTCCAACTAATTTCACATGACATATATGTTCCATTTTTCTTCTACATTTTTTTTGTTTTTTTGTTTTTTTTTTGACTTTTAAATGTGTGATGATGACGATTGCCAACCTAATAAATATCCCAATAATTTTTTAAAAGTGCGTTTCTCCAGCAAATTTTATCTGTCTATATAAATTTTGCGTCGGTAAGGTATGACATGTCATTAAAATATGATACGACTCTTTTAGATTGCCTGCATGTCCCATTTTTTTCCTTTTCTTCTGCTTTTATCAAATGTATGATGATGACAATTGCCAAACCAAAAAATATCTAGATCCGTTTGGGAAGATCACTTGGACTAAAGTAATTATATAAGACAAAATAAATTATTTTAATTAAATAAAATAAAATATTATATTTAATTTATAATTATTTTATTTATTTTTTTCATAAAAATTAAAAATATTAAAAAATCTATCCTAACAAACTAAAATAACTATAAAGCTAAAAAAAATCACTCCACATTCCAAACAATGCCCTACTAACAAATGATTGTATTTGTTTTTTCTTTCTTTTCTCTTGCTTTCAAATGCATGATGGTTGACAATTTGCCAAACCAACAAATATCTAACTACACATGATTCAAACACAGAATTCAGAAACAAAATATACGTGGACAGATATGAATTGCGTTTAATTTTAGTTTTAAAATTGCGAATTTTTTTTGAAATTATAATTTGAGTAGAGAATTATGAGTTGAATTTTGAAAAAAAAAAATTTATTTAATTATGAATTTTGAAAAGAAATTTTAAATTTTAAATTTTGAAAAGAGAAAATTTATTTGGTTAAGAGTTTTAAGTTTTTAAATTTTAAATTATATTTTGAATTTTTTGGATTTATTTTTTTTACATATTAAAAAATGTTCAAGAAAATTTTATTTTTTTATTTAAATAATTTAAAATTTTTTATTTTAAACATTTTATTTTATTTTGTAAATATTTTAATTTTTAATTTTATTATTTTAAACTCAAAACACAACTTCACACTTAAATAGTAACCAAATTATGCACATAATTTAAAACTCAATTTAAAAATTATTTTCAAAAACTCATAAGCAAACAGATAACTCAAAACTTCACACTACTTTCGAAACTTTACACTCAAATCATAACCAACACATAACAAAAAAAATTAAAATATTTAAAAATATATTTACAAACTAAAATAAAATATTTAAAATAAAAATTATATATTTAAAATAAAAAATACTTTTTTTTTAAATTTTTAATAAATAAAAATAAGAAAATTTTTAAATATTAAAAAAAAATAAATCTAAAAAATTTCAAAATACAATTCAAATTCAAAATACAACTTGAAACTTTTTTTTAAACTAATAACCAAACAAATTTTATCTTTTCAAAACTTAATTCAAAACTCATAACTCAAAACACAACTCAACACTCAAATCATGATTTTAACAATAATTTTAAAAAACAAAATAAAAAAATATTTTAAAATAGAGTTTTAAAAAAAGTCTGATTTTGAATTTTGAAAAAGAATTTGAATTGAATTTTGAATTGTATGTTTATTTATTAATTTTTAAATTAAGTTTTGAGTAATTTTAAATTGTATGTTTATTTATAAATTTTGAAAATTAATTTAAAAATTTTGCAGAAGAAGTGCGCCTGCCACCTCTGCTACAAATCCTATCCGTCCATTTTTATGTTAGTGTTCATATCATTTTTCTTCACCAAATTTTAATAATATAAAATAAATGAATAAATAAATAAATTTAAAATAGGGTTCCTCTGAAAAGTGGGTTAACTTTTTGACTTTTTAACTTTTTAAATTTGGGACTAAAAAATTTCGTTTGAGAAGGACTTTTTGACGTTTTTTAATTTTTTGTGAAAAAAAAATTTAATAATTATAAACTAGATGTGATATTTTATCTTATTAAATTAAAAAATATATTTTACCTTTTTGTGACTAAAATAACTCAATCCCAATCCAACCCAACCCATCCTTAGTGTAAACGAAATAGTCATACCGTGCCACATTTATTAGTTGATGCAGCTGCGTCGGCGGGGGCGGCCTCCTCCAGAATATGCCGGAAACTTCCAGTGGCGCTTGACGCCTCCAGAAGCCTCCGGCGTCCAGCTTCAGTAGGGGTTGAGGTGGCCTCCCGGCTCTTACTGCATGGATGCCATGTAGCCCCTACACTCTTTGGTATGCATATATTTGAGATTGGACCTTGTCCTACTGTCAGGAGCAAGGATATAAACCCCAGCAACATTAGCTCTACCCAAACAAAAACAAAAATTGTTAGTTTTTGCTAGCTTCAAATATGCATGTATGGATGAGAAATGATCAATATCAACGAGAAATGAAAAAATGAGTTGAATTTGAAAATTATTAACAGCTATATGTGAAGAAAAATGATGTAATGCCATATATACTCTGTTAATTTCATCAACAAAATCTAATTAAAAAAAATACATCAAGAAAAAATGTTATTCAATGCACGGAAATTGTTTCAAAGCCCTAGAACTTACTCTAATGATATGACAATTGTATGAGTCCCACCTTTTTTACTTGAATTTTTTTTTATAAAAAAACTGTCAGCTTAGTAAAACTCGGTTTTAGAACTCTATTTTAGAGCCCTAAATCATTACTGTTCAATGCACCAAACTCTGATAAAAACAAGTTTGGTAGGGTACCTACAAACAAGTTTGGGAGGGCACTAGGCACGGGAGCGACCCAGTATACACTATTTTATTTTATCCTATATTTTAAAGAAAAATGATATATTATCAAAATTTTCATAAGCAATTGTACCTGGATGGGAAAATGATATATTTTTGGAATTTTTGCGCAAAATTTACTTCTAAAATGATCTGGCCATTTTGTAAATTATGTTCATAATGATGAGTTTTTTGGTTTTCAATGAAATTATCAGAATAAGAAGCGTAATTTTGAATAATAATTTTGTACAAATTTTTTATTTTGAAACTCACACTATAATTTTGAATAAAAAATGCATTGAAACTATGTCACTATTTATTTTAATAATTACTTATGTGACTCGAACTCATGGCAATAGAATCGAAATTGATAAAATATGTATATATATATATTTTTATTTATAAAATTATCAAAAACAAGAAAATAATACATCAACAAAGTGAAAGGAAAGGTGAGTGCTAAGAGCTCTCTTTGATCTTACATCAAAAAAATATTATTTACCGGGCGAGTACCTGATTTGATCTTTTCAAGTGATTCATAAAGAGCTCTCTTGTGTTTCTTCTTTAACCACTGCAAATCATGCAAGAATTTCAATTCATAGTACACACTAAATATTATTGAGATACACAAAATTCGTACATAAAAAATATTTTAAAAAATAAATAAAT
The DNA here is from genome assembly GCA_025200525.1 of Camellia lanceoleosa. Lineage (NCBI taxonomy): Eukaryota > Viridiplantae > Streptophyta > Magnoliopsida > Ericales > Theaceae > Camellia > Camellia lanceoleosa. The sequence continues at coordinate 85,735,583 of CM045770.1, forward strand.
CTGAACCTCATAATATTTTTTAAAAATATATTTTTTTTCTATTAATCATATATATATACCTTTCCGATGAGATGGATGATATGCTCGATGACAATTGAAATCGCAACCAAAACAAAGCAAACCACCGCGACAGCCCATGTCGGGGTTTGCTCCAAAGACCTTCCACCAGTCTCCTCCGCCATGGATCTTCTCTCTCCGCCGCCAAAACTCTCAAATTAACTCGCCGGAAAACTTATCTTTCTCAGTATAAAAAAGTAAAAAAAAAAAAAAGACCCAAGAAAGTAAAAGAAAAAATGGACTAGTTTTTAATTTAAGAACCAAGAAACGAAACTAAAGCTCTATAGACACATGAATATAAATGGCTAGAGAGAGAGAATAAGAAGTTAGGTGAGAGAAAAGTATGGTGTTATGAATGATGGGTTATATATATATACACGATATGAATGTTGACTTTGAGACGCGTAAGATGTGAGGTATGAATGTTGGGTTATATATACACTCTATGAATTTTTTGACTTGGTTCTCTTCAAATTATTCATATATTAAAACAAATTGGGTTTGATTTTAAATTAAAAACTAGTCCATTTTTTCTGATACTTTGTTTTGTTTTGTTTTTTTGTTTTTTTTTTGTTTTCATCAAAACACCATATATTAAAACACCATCCATCAAAACAAATTGGGTTGATTTTAATTCATAACATTTATTTATAAAAGAAATAGACAAAGATTTTCAAAAGTAGATCATTTATTTATTTTTAATAAACACATTAAATTAAACATGTTATAATTATCGGATCAATTTAATTTATTGTATGGATGAGACTTCTTTTGTCAATTATATATTTAAATCAAAAAATCACTATAAGTTATCACATTATTCTCTTTACTTTTTTACATATCTTTTCGTAAAAAATTAAAAAATTACTAAAATAATCTATTCTCAAACAAAGCCCGATATATACCAAAAGCCTATAAAAAAAAAAGAGTAATTAGAATGATTGAAACATGACCCATAATTATCCATCGTTCCGAAATAGTATCTTCTAATTTAGATTTGGACAGCAAAAAAACTCAGTTCAATATACATACATATATATATATATGTACAAATTAATGTTTTCATGTTATTTTATTTTATAATTATTACCCGGGTGGTTTTTTTTTTTTTTTTTATAATTCACTACAAGAAAATGTACTTTTGGCGACTAAAGTTTTAGTCGCCAAAAGTAAAGTTTTTAGTCACCGAAGCCTTTTCTTGACTAAATATTTTGGTCGCTAGATTTGTCGCAGGAAAACAGTCGGGAAAGGTTTTTTAGTCGCCAAAAGTCCTATAAATGGCTACTAATGTTTTAGTAGGGAAAAGTACGAGGTATTGGCGACTAAATATTTAGTCGCCAAAAGTTTTCAAATAAAATTAATTTTTATTTTCAGGGACTAAAACTTTTAGTTGCCCAAAATATCATTTATTATTAGCTACTAAATATTTAATCGCCAAAAAAAATTAATTTCCATATTTTTTTTTAGCTACTAAACTATTTAGTCGCCTAAAGTCTCATATATTTTTTACTACTAAATTTTTAGTCGCCAAAAAATCTTTGGTTTGTTTTTGCTACTAAATTTTTAGTAGCCAACAAGTTTTATTTTGTTTTTTTGGCTACTAAACATTTAATTACCAAAAACTTTATTTAGTGTTATTTTTTTATTATTATTATTAATTTCTGCACAACCTGTATTTATTTTGTGCAACCTGCACCCTGTATATAAACAAAACAATACATATGTCTATTTCTATTTCAATTTTAACCATCCAAAAATTTGGTCTTGTAACATCAAATTCTATACAAACTGTGTGAGTGATTTTCCGATCACACTGCCCTCCTTAGTAATTCAGCTGTAGAACACAGTGTAATAAATGGCACCTAACCGTCTGCCGCAGAAGAAAAAGGCTCCGGCGGTGGTTCTTCCACCCGAGGGCACTCCGACAATCAAGTCAGTATATCTCTCGAAGATAATCAAGTATTCAACTCACAAGCTTGAGTATTAAAAACATACCTTAGGCCCATGGGGGTGCCTTTCTTTTATAGTCAATACAATCCTAGCCCCAATAGGAGCCTAACTCCAATGGACTCAAGATTATTGCTAGTTCTGGAACTCCCAATGGGTTTAGGACAAAACTCTCAAAGAGTTTTACCTTTATCCAAACTGAAGTCTTCCCCCAATCTAAGACTCCTGTCCTTTATCCGCTTATCCCAGATTCCGATATCTTCGGAGATAACCTCGGCAACTCCGAAATTACCTCGGCATAACTTACCACCGTATCGCACCTCTGGCGTCAAGGCCACCTTACCACGTCTTGGTACTCAAAAATATATCCCCACAATTGCCCCCTAGGTTCTATTATCTCGGCATTCTGAGGTGATGGAACCTACACCGTTAGTTCCTTTCAGTACATCGGCGTAAAAACTCCTTAGCCGAGATCATTCTCTTTAAGCCGACATGTCTTCTTTCAAGAACAAGAATTCAAATGCACTCTTCTACGCGTATGAGCTGTCCTGCATTACTTCTCAACCGTTTCTCATCTCTATTGGCCGGCCTGTGGCGCTTTGTAAGTCTTTTTATCCGTCTCATGCCGTCGACGATGCGTTATTCTAGGCATAATAAATGCCTTATTTTGCCGCCGTTTCAGGTTTTTTAACAAAACTTTGTTTTTTCCTCTTTCTTTCTTTACTTTTGCATTCTGTTCACTTGTTTTTCTCTCTCTAAAGCTCTTTTTCTTTGAATCTGCCATTGCTCTAAGCTCCAAACTCTACAACTGCCTTTGTTCTGCCATTCCTGCGAAGCTTTCGCTACTGTTTCATCCGTCGTCTGTCCTCGGCGAATTTCATTCCGGCCTCACTTTATCCGGTAAGCAACTGGCCCTTCTTCTCCAATTCTTGATTATCCCTGGAATTTTCTGATTTTACTGCTTTACTTAAGCATTTACTCTTGCGAATCATTCACCTGAATGCGTCTTATTTCATGATTTTACACACGTCATGAACACTTGCACTGTTTCACCACTGTTCTTGGTCTTCCACCCTTTGTGTTCTTGAATCTGAAACTTCGTTTTTGTTTTCTGCTTTCTGTGTTTTTCCTAGATTCGAGCCTCCAATCTTTGCTTTTATAGATTTAGGGTTGGGATTTACATATAGAACCATTAATTCTTAGGAAAAACTGAAACAAGCCTTATCAATATATACCTAGGCTTAAACCGAGGTCCTAGTGACCCTTTAAGAGCACCCTCTTTCTGTAATCAAGCACCTTTACACCAAAATCATGGGTATGTGGAGACATAGGGTAAACACCCCAACCAAACTTGAATTTTTTAGGTAAGAGTTCTCTGTTCCTGATGACGTTCACCTTAGACTACACTACAACATTTTCTTAGTTTAGTGACATTTGAAAGTGCCACAAAACTATTCTTCTAATGACATTTTTTGGTCTTGTGGCATTTTGAACAAGTGCCACTTCTATCGGTGCCACAGTAGATACGAAAAGCCAGTGTGAGATACTTGCAAGTGCCACTGCACCATCATGGCTAAAAACTTTCAATGACATTTTAATGTCGTGGTAGATATTATTTGTGGCACTATCAAGCGCCATTAAAAAAAGAGTTAGTGACACTTATAAGTGTCATTACACCATCAAGACTAAAACCTTTCAGTGACACTTTAATGTCATAGTAGGCACTATTCGTGACTCTAACAAGTGACATTCGTGACGATAAAGAGAAGTAGAACAATTTGATCTGCTCTTGCAGAGACTCGAACCACCAACCTCCCGCACCATAAATCTTATACACCACACTCTTCCCACTACACCTCTATAGCACCATATGATTATATATGCAACATATATTATTTATATAGTACATACATCTATATTAATATAAAAGTATACGTATAAACATAATTATTTTATTGAACATAATTTATGTAAAATAAACTATTTACTAGTAAAATAAAAAAAGACCACTTTTGGCGACTAAAAATATTTTTTGGTCGCCAATTCTATACTTTTGGCTACTAATTGTTTTTTAGTTGCTAAAAAACTTAACTTTTGCCGACCAAAATCGGATTTGGTCACCGAAGATGCACTTTCAGCTACAAAAATTTTGGTCGCCAAAAAATTTAATTCCCGCCTTAGGATTTTAGTTCTCCCGCACTAAAAATAACCATTTTTGGCGACTAAACTTATTTTTTAGTTGCCAATTATAAACTTTTGGCTACTAAAACTTTTTTAGTCACCAAAAAATTTTACTTTGGGCTACTAAAAATTTTTTTGTCACTAAAACCCATATAATCAGTGATCAAACTTAGTTTTGGTCGCCAATTGTAGACTTTTGGCTACAAAAATTATTTAGTCGCCAAAAAGCTTTACTTTTGGCTACTAATGTTGTTTTGGTTGCTGAAAGCTATACTTTCAGCGACCAAATTTTTTTTGGTCAGGAAATTTAGTCGCCGAATATACTTTTTCTTGTAGTGTATATTGAGTTTAATTTATTTATTTTTAATCATTTACTGCATTGTAAAAAATTTAAAAATATATTGGCATTTTTTGTTTTTTCAAAATTGCTATTATAAGTTTGGAAAGTTTTTGACTTAGTGGCATTTCTCAAAATGCTATAAAATATTTGTTTATGAAACTTTTCACCTAAGTGCCATAAAAAATAATTTGCACCTACCTAGTGTCCTGACATTTTTTAAAAAATGCCATTGCTACTAAAGTTTAGTGGCATCTGTTGGTAAATGTCACGAACATAATTTTTTGTGTCATTATTTTATAAAATGCCATAAAATTGATGTGACATTTCTTTATTGAAATGTCACTAGAGCCTTATATGTTTGTGGCTTTGTGGCATTTATCTAAATGTGTCACCAAATATTATTTTTGTGGCATTTTCTAAAAACACGCCACTAGTATAGTGTCACTAAAGTGTGTTTTTGTTATAGTTTTGTGACACTTGTTCATTGAAATGCCACTAGAGCCTTTTATGTTTATCATTTTGTGGCATTTTTAAAAAACATGCCACTAAATATCATTTTTGTGGCATTTTCTAAAAATATGCCACTAGTGTAGTGCCACTAAAGTATGTTTTTGTTGTAATTTTGTGACACTTGTTCATTAAAATGTCACTAGAGCCTTTTATGTTTGTCGTTTTGTGGCATTTTTCAAAAATGTGCCACTAAATATCATTTTTTGTAGCATTTTCTAAAAATATGCCACTAGTGTAGTGCCACTAAAGTATATTTTTGTTGTAGTGCTAGCTGGGGATGATGATTTCATCATGCCTACAGACAATACGATGCCTTTCCCTATTTTAGCTTTTGTTGAATGTGGATTTCGGCTCCCACTCAATCCCTTTTTTCGTAAAGTTCTTCACTACTGCACCTTGAACCCTATGCAACTTACCATCAACTCCTATCGTGTGATTAATGGCATCATAGCCTTAGCTAGGCAGGAGAATGTTAGGATCACTCTTGCCGACATATAATATTGTTACACCATGTGTGCCCTTGACCTGAAAGAAAAGGGTTTTGTGTATTACCTCAAGCCGAGGTCCACTGAGTTCAAAATTGTAGTCGACCTCCCAGACTCCAACAAAGGGGCTGGAGATGACTATCTCATTGCTTCGGGAAATTGGGAGTTTGGCCCAGCCAAGGAAGTCCATCTCTTCCCTCTTCCTCGGACAGTTAAAGAGGGCAAGGGTAAGAGCCCAGTGTCAATTACTTAGTTTGTTTTTTAAATCTTCAAAACTTTGCCTATTTCTGATGTCATATTCTTCTTTGCAGACATTCGCAAGCCACCCAAGGACTTTCGCCAGTCCTATTTCCTTGGCAAAGATTTAAAGAAGCTTCTGGAGCTTCCTATCCAAAAGCGTAAAGCTCCACTCCTTCTGAATTTCATCCCCACGTACAAATCCACTTTGCCCGACGCCCTAAGGAAGAAGAAAAAGAGCCTCTCTCCACCTACTGTCACAACTCAAGCTGCTTCTTCATCCCGGACAGATCAGGGATCCACATCTGACCCAACCAATCAACCTTCCACCTCGGCACCATTCTTGGTACCAATTCTTGAAAGAAAATGCCGACGCAGACTCGTTAAAAATGCCGAAATGGTTCGTCCAAAACCTGTTGCCCAAGACCTCCTAGCCGACCTTCCAACCGACGTTGATGCCGTGCCAACCCAATCCATGCCCCCACCAAAGACAAAAAGAACCAAAAAGGCCCAACCGAAGTCCAAAGCTACTGAGGCTGAGGCTGAAGACGCCTTACCTATCTCACAATTAGCTGATATCAAGAAGACTGCTTCTTCTTCGGTCAAAAGGTCTGCTGAGGCTCAACCATCAGAGTCCCAAAAATCAAAGAAGCCAAGGTCTTCTTCAGCGACGATTTCAAAGTCTAAAGTGCCAAATGTCCCCTGGAGGCTTGAAATTACATTGGAGAACAAGCCTATTTTGGCTAGTAACAGCTCCGATGATATCAACATCGGTGTTGCACTAAGCACAGCCCTCCTTCTCCCAGGCGATCTTGAAAAGAACGCCGAGATGAATGAATACGAAAATTACGCTTTGATGCTGCAACGCTGCGTTCAAGTAAGTGTCTTCATCTTGTAACCTGTCTTTCTTCATCTTGTTGTACTTGTAAATTTTGTACTAACTTCTGTTTTTATGTTCCTTCAGGCTGTCCAGCACGCCCACTCCTTTTCTATGCAATCCTTTGAGACTAAGGAGAAATTGTCTGATATGAAGAAGGAGTATGCTGCCCTCCAGAAGATCAATAAGAGTCTTCAAAACAAAATGAAGACTCTGGAGGATCAGGCCGAGGCTGCCACTCAGGCCCAACAAATGGCTGAGGAAAAGGCCGAGGCTGCTGAAGCCATTAAAACAGTTGCTGAGGCAGAAAAGAAAGAAGCTGAGGAAAAGGCTGCCCAGGCCGAGAAGGAGCTCGAGGAAGCCCTGGCCACGAAATCGGCCGAAATCAAAGAAGCCGACGAAAAGGCTTATGCCCAAAGTGTAGCCGATGTTACTGAAGATTACAAACCTCAAGTTAGGCAGGCATGCAATAGGGGATTTTCCCTGGGTTGGATGTCCCTGGTAAAAAAGCTTGATCTTCCTGCTGACTCACCCTAGCGCAAGGCTGAAGCTATTCCTCTTCCTTTTCCTCCTTCTCCACCTCCAAGTCAGGCTGAGGAAGAAGTTGAGTCTGAATCCGAAGCCGAAGCCGAAGATGAGGATGAAGACAATAATGATGAAGAGGCCTTGGTGAGAAAGTCTAAGGATGCTGCTGAGGTCAAGTCTCCTCCTCAAGTTTAGCAGATCTTAGACTTAACCCAAGATGAAGAGACTGAGATAGTGCCCAAGGAAGCTGATCCAGTTCATTTATCATCTGACCTTCTTCTAGCTGAAAGAAATCTTGATAAAACACTTGCGGAGATCGACGCCGAGATTGCGGCAGACAAAGATGCCGTGGTTGCTGTAGAAAAAGATGCAGAGGTTGTGAGAGAAAAAGATGCCGAGGTGGTTCTTCCAGAGCCCTCCGAGGTTCTAGCCCAACCATTTGTTAATACTGAAGAAGATTGAATGTCTTTTGTACTTTTTTTTTCTTTTTTGTACTTTTGTTTTCAGAACAATGTAAGCTTTCTCTTTATGGCCGACGCGCCTTTCTTTGTCACTTGTGAACAATTAACTTTTGCTAGGCCATAGTGCCTTTATTATATACAACTGAAACTATTTTTCTCTGAATGCTTTAGTCTTTAATTTCTCTTCATTGCTTCTGTATGGCTTTATACTTAGAATATCTTGCATGATTTACATAATTCTTCCTTTGCACAATCTTCTCGAGGTTACATACCTCGGGTATAATAACTGCAAATTTTACTTCGGCAAGACATTGACCTGCATTCTTCTCATAAATTTCAACAAGTATAAAACATATACTATTCAATGTTAACTTTGCAAACTTTTCTCAAGTTTCAACAAGTGTTTAAATAGTAATCTCAATCTGTCCTATTTGTAAATTGCTACAAATTTCAACAAGGATTAACATATACAGTAAACTTTTCTCAAGTTAGAATAAGTATTAAACAATGATCTACTTGTAAATTGTTGCAAATTTCAACAAGGGTTTAAACAATTATATTTACCTCAACCTGTAAATTGCTACAAATTTCAACAGATGATCATATGTCGGCTTAACTTTAACTTGTAAATTGCTACAAATTTCAACAAGTGTTAAACATCTTATTTGGTTTATCCAACCAGTAGATTGCTATAAGTCTGTAAGCAATAACATCGGCTTCACTTCGACTTGTAAATTGCTACAAATTTCAACAAGCGAAGAGAAATAGATATCTCGGCTTAACTTCAACTTGTAAATTGCTACAAATTTCAACAAGTGAAGTTAAGGAACCATCTCGGCTTACCTTTAACTTGTAAATTGCTACAAATTTCAGCAAATGGTAAGCTTTGTATCGATTTGACCAACTTGTAAATTGCTACAAATTTCAACGAGTGGTAAACTTTGTATCGGTTTGACCAACTTGTAAATTGCTACAAATTTCAACAAGTGGTAGACTTTGTATCGGTCTGACCAACTTGTAAATTGCCACAAATTTCAACAAGTGGTAGACTTTGTATCGGTTTGACCAACTTGTAAATTGCTACAAATTTCAACAAGTGGTAAACTTTGTATCGGTTTGACCAACTTGTAAATTGCTACAAATTTCAACGAGTGATAAACTTTGTCTTCTCTCTGCCCCCAATGTGAACCTAAGTTCCACTTGGGTTCTCATTTTTTATGTCTTCCAGAAACAATGTTAAGTATCTTAATCAATCATATGTGCTTGAAGAATTCTGAAAAGATTTTATTGATGACATCGGTCAAAAATAATGAACATCTCGATGATAAAAAAATTTCAAATTACAAGTGTTCCAGGGTCTTGGTAATGCTTTGCCCTCATTGTCTTCAAGCCGATAAGCTCCATTGCCTAACAACCGGTAGTATTCAGAAGGTCCTTCCCAGTTTGGGCCAAGCTTGCCCTCTCTGGGATTTTTCTTGTTGCCGACGACTTTTCTCAAGACTAGGTCGCCGACTTGAAAATCTCTTGGGTTGACCTTCTTGTTATAAGCTTTGGCAAGCTGTTGCTGGTATACTGCAAGCTAAATTGCAGCCTTCTCTCTTCGCTCTTCTAAAAGATCCAGATCTCAGGCTAAGAGTATGTCATTAGTCCCATTCTCAACTCCCTGGGTTCGGATCCCTGGGATGCCGACTTCCAGTGGAATTACTGCTTCTATGCCATAGGCCATGGCAAAGGGGGATTCCCCCGTTGATCTCCTCGGCGTAGTCCGATATACCCAAAGTACGTTGGGCAATTCGTCTACCCACTTCCCTTTTGCTGCCTGCAGCCTTTTCTTTATTCCATCCAAAATTACTTTGTTGGATGCTTCTGCTTGCCCATTACTTTGGGGGAAACTTGGTGTTGAAAAGTAATTCTTGAGCTTGAATTTTGTACAAAAGTTCTTGATAAGTTTGCTGTCAAACTGCGTTCCGTTGTCGGCAACGATGGCTCTAGGGATACCAAATCTGGTGATAATGTTTTTCCATATGAAATTCTTGACGTCCACATCTTGGATTTTGGCAAGAGGTTCTGCCTCTATCCACTTTGTGAAGTAATCTGTTACTACCGGAAGTATTTTCCGCTCTGCTTGCTTGGGGAAGTTGTCCAACCAGATCCATGCCCCATTGGGCAAATGGCCAAGGGTCGATATCTTGGGTTCAGTCAAGAATTGGTGATGAATCAAAGGTGCAAACCTTTGGCATTGTTCGCACTTCTTTACGTATGCTTCTGCATCTTTTTGCATGTAGGGCCACCAATACCCCTGGGTGATGGCCCTATGGGCTAATGATCTACCCCCAATGTGGCTTCCACAAATCCCTTCATGAATTTCATATAAAAAATCTTCAACTTGTAAAGGGTGTACGCACCTTAAAAGGGGTCCAGTGAAGGACCTTCTGTAGAGATGTTCGTCCGCAGTTAGGCTAAATCTTGCCGACTTCAATCTGACTTTGTGTGCCCCTTGTGGTCTTCTGACAGCTTTCCTTCTTTCAGGAATGCAACAATTGCATCCATCCAGCTTGGCCACATGTCCACACACATTTCTTCTTGCTTTGCGTTCTATGGTTCTATGCTCGGGCTCGACATATAGTCGATCATAATTGTTCTTGTCTTTCCAATTTGTATTGAACTTGCTAGATTGGCCAACGCGTCGGCGTGGTTGTTATCATCTCGGCTTACTTGAAGAAGTCGGCAGTTCTGAAATAACTCGGCCAATCTGATAACCTCTTTTGCATATGCCGACATCCTCCTGTCCCTGGCTGCAAATTCTCCTGTTGACTGGTTAACAATTAATTGTGAATCACAAAAAACTATTACCTCGTCTGCTTCTGCTGCTGCTGCCAGCTTTAGTCCTGCAATTAATGTCTCGTATTCTGCCTCATTGTTTGAGGCCTTGAATCCCAAACGGATGGAATGTTCTATTATTTCTCCATCCGGGATATCGCCAGATTCTCGCCCCTCCCTGTCGGTTTGAACTTCCATCGACAAACAGTCTGAATGAGTCGCCAATGTAGATGCTGTAAGGTCTGAGCTTTTCCTTCCTTTGCTCCTTTACTTTTGGCTGGGATTCTCCTTGCTTGCTAGGACCTCGTTCATCCTAGCCCAACGGAGCCCGATGTTCGAGGCATTCAGGCGTGAATTTTGCCACGAAGTCGGCCAAAACCTGGCCCTTGATTGTTGTTCTGGGCCTGAATTCCAGGTCATACTAGCCCAAGGCCATTGCCCACCTTGCAATTCTTCCTGTTAAGTCTCCTTGTTGCAATAAGGACTTCAATGGGTGCTCTATTAGCACTACAATTTTGTGTGCCTGGAAGTAGTGGTTCAACTTCTTTGAGGCCATTACCAAGGCCAGCATTAACTTCTCCAGTGGTAAGTACCTTGTTTCAACGTTTGCCAAGGTTTTACTTACATAATAGACAGCCTTCTGTTCTCCCTGTTCTTCTCGGATTAGCACTGCACTTACTGCATGCTCTGACACGGCTAAGTATAAAAACAACTCCTCCCTAGGTTTAGGTGTGGAGAGAACTGGGGCCGTGGTCAGATACTTCTTTAGGTCGGTCAAAGCGGCCTCACATTCTTCAGTCCATAGGAAGTCTGCGGTCTTTTTTACCAGGTTGAAGAAGGGTTTACACTTGTCTGAACTTGACTTATGAACTGTTTAGAAATTGCGGCCCTTCCAAAGGAGCATTTGAACTGTTTTCTTGATGTTGGACTCAGAGATCTAGGATGGCCTTGATCCGATCTGGTGGCTTCTATTCCCTTCTTGTTACCAGGTAACCTAGGAACTTACCAGATCCAACTCCAAACGCGCATTTAGATGCGTTGAGTCGGAGCCGATATGTTTTGAGTATTTCAAATACCTTTTTTAGGTCGGCAAGATGACTCTTAGGCTCCTTGGTCTTCACAACCATGTCATCGATGTAGACTTCAACTGTTTGGCCTATCAGGTGCTTGAACATTTTGGTTACCAGCCTTTGGTAGGTTGCTCCTGCGTTCTTCAGCCCAAAAGGCATCACCCTGTAACAGTACAGGCCTTTTGGGGTGATGAACGCTGTCTTCTCTTCGTCTGGGGGGTACATGGCTATCTGGTGGTACCCCCTATAAGCATCCAGGAAGCTCATCCTTCCATGTCCTGATGTGGCATCCACCAGCTGGTCAATTTTTGGCAGAGGGAAGCTGTCTTTGGGGCAGGCTTTATTTAGGCTTGTAAAATCTACGCAAACCCTCCATTTACCGTTTTTCTTCTTTACCACCACAGTGTTTGATAGCCACGTTGGATAATTGACTTCTCTGATGGCCTTGGCTTCCAGAAGTCTGTCTACTTCTTCTTCCACAGCTTCGACGTGCATCAACGTCGGTCTTCTAGCTCGTTGTATTACAGGTTTTGCCGACCTGTCAACATTCAGTTTATGGCATGTGACCTAGGGGTCGATGCTAGGCATTTCATAAGGTGTCCAGGCGAACACCTCTATGTTTGTTCTTAAAAAAGCTTCCAATTCTCTCTCTTCTTCTTCGGCTAAGCCTGAGCCGAGAAGAAAGAAGCGCTCTTCGTCGCCCTCCTGGACGAGGATTTTCTTTAGTGATTCCTCACTCTTCTCGGCCGGCTCCTTGCCGACATCATCTAGGACCTCCATGTCCTCATCTTCAATCTCTGCCTTTGCTGGTTCTCGAACATTGCAGGTAGTCTTCATTGCTACCATGGAGCAATTTTTTGCCTGTAGTTGATCTCCTCTGACTTCTTCAATCCTATGTTCTGTTGAGAAGTGCAGTAGTTGGTGCAATGTTGAGGGAACTGCCCCCATTGCATGTAACCATGGCCTTCCCAATATGATGTTGTAAGGAGAAGGCGCATCAATCACGATGAATTCTGTCATGATCTTCTTAGTAGGGCTGGGCAACAAACCCACCCGCCCGCACAAACTGTCCGACCCTACCCTACCCGCAGTGCTTTGGGCGGTTTCGATGTAGGTAGGCGAGTCTTGGTCAAGAAATTCATAAGATCGGGTTGGTCGAACGACCGCCCAACTTGCATTTCCTTTTTTTTTTTTTTTTTTTTAAGAAAAAATAACTAGTTATTATTTTATTTTTTTTGCATTTTGGATGGATGGAGATAAATAGTTATTATTTTTATTTTTATATTTTGGATGAAAGTAAAATTTATTATATGGGCACTTATATACATTATCATGAACTAATGATATTTAAATTAGTCTTACTAGTTTGACTTTTATTTATATATATATAAAAAAAAATCATTATATTCCATTAGTCTAGTAGACACAGTTAAATATGATATTTTGAATTGTCATTCTATTATCACATTATTGCATATTAAAAACTAAACAGTGAAGATTAATCCACTATTAAAATTAGTGTTACTAGTTTGACTTTTAAGGGTTTGTTTTTGTATATTTAAATTAGTGTTACTAGTTTGACTTTTAAGGGTTTGTTTTTGCAAGCTAAGGAGGAAGATTAATCCACTATCCTCAAGCATGGTTCCATATCATCTTATCTAACATGTGGACTATTTATTATGATCATAAATTGTATATCTTGTAATTTAATTTATAACTCTTCTAAATTTAGAAAGTAACAAAAAATGTCAAATTTGTTTAAGTTAAAAAAAAAAAAAAAAAAAACACTAAACCGCAAACCGAACCGCACTTGCCCGCACAAACTGCGAACCGCATCGCGGGCGGTTGCGGGTCCATTTTTTCCCAACCGCATAAGTGCGGGTCGGGTCGATTTTGACCCGCACCCGGCCAAAACCGACCCGCGAGCAGCCCTACTTCTTAGTGCCGACCTGTACTTCCAAGTTTGTAGCGCCCAGTGGCCACGTCGGCATTCCATTGAAGCCGACCATCGGGCCATTCGATTACTCCATGTCGTCCGGGTGAAGGCCTAGCTCCTTGTAACATCTGACATACATGATGTTACAAGAGCTGCCTTGATCTAGTAGGATGCGTTTTACTCGGCACTCCTTAACCTGGAGGGATACTACCAAGGCATCATTATGTGGATGCTGGACCATTTCTAGGTCGGCTTCGGTGAAGGTTATTATCGGTCCTTGGCACTCTTCAGGCCGATGTCTCTTTTCCCCGACTTGGTAGACATGCTGTAGATGTCTTACCCTTTGGGTTTCTCCTCTGACTTCATTCTCGTTAACCTTTGAGTGGATCACATTAACTATCCGAGGTCCTTCTGCCCGAGGTTGCAGAGGTGGTGGGGCTGCTGGAGCCTGAGGTAGTCTCGCATGTTCTTCTCTTGTTCTGGTTTCATCGACAAGGTCTCTCAGGTGGCCTTGTCTTACCAGATCTTCCAAGTGTGCCTTTAGGGCTCTGCAGCCCTGTGTTGTATGTCCATTTTCATTGTGATAAGCACAATGTCTGTCCATATTTCTTTCTATAAATTCTCCCGGTTTCCTTGCTGGCGTTCTGAAATAAGGCTGGCTCCAAATTTTTCCTAGGACCTTTTGAATTGGAATTCGGAATACGGTCGTCCCTGCCTGTTTAGCCCTGAACTCTATTTCTGTTTTGCTGAATCCGTTGTTACTTCGGCCTCGCTTTGGCGAGCCGTTCCCTTTTTCCTGTTTGACTTCCTTATGGGCCGATGTATCCTTCTCGGCTCGAGCGTACTTCTCAATTCTTGCCATGAGCTCCTCCATGCTTTTCGACAATGTCTTTGCCAAAGATTTCCGCAGTGAACAGTCATCTTTCAGGCCGTTCTTGAAAGACACGACCGCTACCTCCTGGTTGCATTCAGGTATTCGATTGAACACCTCGTAGTACCTTTTTGCATAGGCCCTGAGGCCTTCATCCTTGCTGATTTTTAAAGCCATTAGCGCGTCCACCCTTAATGGCTGTAGTTTGTTTGTTATGAGCCTGGCCACAAACATCTTAGCCAGGCCTTCCCATGTCTTCACGCTTCCCTTTGGTAATTTATGGAACCAATCTGATGCAATCTCCCCAAAGGACGAGGGGAACACTTTGCAGAGTAGTGGCTCGTTTCCACTGTATAACGCCATTGAGTTCAAAAATAGTCCAACGTGGAAGTTAGGGTCTGACTTACCATCGTATATTTGAAACCTCGGCATACTGAATCTTTTTGGTGCTTCAAATTTGTCCAGTTCTACCGAGAACGGTGTCCTCGACTTGACGGGTGAGGTTACCTCGGCTTCAGCGTTCTGTTCCTTCCTCTTGAGGTAGTTTCTCAAGTCTTCTTTACTCCTCCTCGGAGCTCGGCTATCTTTGGACTTCAGTCTCTTCGACACACTACTCTCGGCCTCGTGATGGGCCCATTTTGATCTTTCTCCGTGGGTTGTGTCAAAACAGAGCGCCTGCCCTTGAACATGTCGATGTTCTCTGCGTTCCTGATCCTTCGTTTGATACGTCCTCTGGGACTTTTCTTGTCTTGGCTCCTCTCGCCCGACCTCCCCGAAGGGCGGGTGAGAGTGCCTTTTGCTCCTGGAGTGTTGTGGCGCTTCAGGAATTATTTTCCTTCCTCCTTTCTGAGTATTAACTGCTGGAATTGGCGTGTCTGCAGTGGTATGGTGGTGCATGACATTGTTTTGCATCATGAAGTTGATTGACCGCAGTCGCCCAACTTGTCTGCCAATTCTTTTACTTCCTCATCCCTCCGTAGGCACCTATCCCTCCATACCTGGAGGTTGTCTTCATTGTAGTATCTGCCCTGGTCTGTTTTCTTTGAAGTGTCGCCCTCCTGGTCGACGTTTTTTCCTTCCTTTCCCTGGTTGCGGGTTTCTTCATTGTGGTTGTCTCCTTCGACGTCAAGGTCGATAGGCCCGCCACTCCCAGCGGGAGCGTTGTCCCCAATCTTCTCGTTTTGTGCGTTACTGGCCATCTATTCGTCTTTCTTTCCCATAGACGGCGCCAAATTGTGTGAGTGATTTTCCGATCACACTGCCCTCCTTAGTAATTCAGTTGTAGAACACAGGCAGAATAGATGGCACCCTGCTGTCCTGCACAGAAAGGAAAAGGCTCCGGCGGTGGTTCTTCCACCCGGGGGCACTCCGACGATCAAGTCAGTATATCTCTCGAAGATAATCAAGTATTCAACTCACAAGCTTGAGTATTAAAAACATACCTTAGACCCATGGGGGTGCCTTTCTTTTATAGTCAATACAATCCTAGCCCCAATAGGAGCCTAACTCCAATGGATTCAGGATTATTGCTAGTTCTGGAACTCCCAATGGGTTTAGGACAAAACTCTCCAAGAGTTTTACCTTTATCCAAACTGAAGTCTTCCTCCAATCTAGGACTCCTGTCCTTTATTCGCTTATCCCGGATTCCGATATCTTCGGAGATAACCTCAGCAACTCCGAAATTACCTCGGCATAACTTACCACGACATGTGGCACCTCGGCTGACACATCGACGTCACCTTACCACGTCTTGGTACTCAAAAATATATCCCCACACAAACCAAATATAATCCAACCCAAAATAATAATTCTATACAAACAAATAATCATACAAAAATGATGTCCTCCGTATACAAAAAAGAAATATCCACTAGTAATCTATACCACCAGAAAATAACTTTATCTCTGTTGGATCAACAACTATTGCAGTAATTGGTAGTGGAAAAGCTCGAGTTTGTAAAAGTCTTCCAGTAACAAGGTCCTATACCTACAATACGAAAATAAGTCATTTTGAGAAACAAAAATACTCATGCTAGGAAGATATTATTATGAAACATTTAACATAATTAAGTAACCTTGCATGTGCCATTGAGGGAGCTTGATAAAAAAATTGAACTTGAATCACTTGATGCAGATAATAGGCCCATTATAGAGGATGAAAGCTCCAACGAAAAATTTAGTTTTAAAGCCACAGTCCAACAATTTGTCTCGTTTACCAAACTTTCACCAAACAATGTGATTACAAAGTCAGTTATTTATTTTTCCTGAAAAATAAAACTAAACGACATTCAAATACAAATATTAAATTGTTGAAGAAACGAAGATTCACTTTTTTTACCCGATCATAGGCCAAATAATGATCATGCCATCTTTTGAACCAGAAATAAGAAATGAATCATCGCTGGAAAATGTCAAGCAAGTCACTAATTTTTGATGTGCGCACCAAGTCCTGACCAATCTCCCATTTGAAATCTACAAATTACCATGACACTCAATATTTGAAAATAATGACTACAAATAATATATACAAATTAAGCTAATGGCCCACAAAGACAACTATTTAGTAATTTTTTATATTGTGATCAATTTAATGTAAAGTACTGATGAGATTAAAAAAAAAAATGATCTTTGCATATGGGGCTACAAAAAGAGTTTATTAACCTTCCAAATTCAAGTGATTGTAACCAATGATCGCTATGATAAAATGAATTTTAAAAGTAATTACTAATAGCATTTTCTATTTAAACTGTCTATTTTTAAAATACCCAAAAAGTATGGGATACTTGTAAACAGGGAATCATCTCAATTCACCCCCAATTAATCCAGACAAACACTAGAATTAGATATTCGACATGCACTGCGAAAATTTGTAAGCATTAACACAATATTCACATAATGAGAAGTTGAAGTGACATATTTTCCCTCATTTATCACTAACATTTATATGATCCTAGCATTCCTTGTTTTGTATTGGCATTTGTAACCATGCAATATTACAAGTTGCATTTTCTCCAGATGCTATAAAATGAAAATAGAATAATCCATGTTCACACATGTTGAGTGGTTTTCCAATTAAGTGCATTTGATAATGAATAATCATCAACCACAGAAACCTGAACATGGCTCGCGCATTGTGTATCCTCCATATCTAGCTTCTGTTTGTATCTTTTTTGTCTCTTGCTATGAACTTTCATTGTTGGGTTGGTTACAATCTCAAGTTTGGTATGTTAGTGCAATTTGTTGCTGCTACAGTAATTTATCAACAAAATTCCCAAGGATTTGATGGGTGTTTAAGACTATTAAGTTTTACTACAAACAAATAAATTTCATTTAATGGCCTCTAATATTTAGAATAGTAGTATAAAACTTAAAAGCAATTATACTACTCTACTTCTAGTTGGTTTAATGGATTCATTATAATATTTTGTCAAAGAACACATTCATTACATACTCTGAATTTTCATTCTATGTATTGTCCCTGTTCTTAAACTAAAATTATATATAGTTTAAAGGCCTATTTTTGGATGTATGTTTCTAAATTTTAAATAGAGTGATTGATTGCTATTGTATAAGATGCCTAACTTTTTTTTGTTTTCTTGACACATGTCAACACGTGACCTTGGTTTGTCCAAAGGGTCATGAGTTTAAACTTGCACTTGACAAAATTGCACAATGTAATAATAGCCCTGATATGCATGGTGGAGGGTTTTGTAAGTTAATAAGGTAAAGAGAGCAGACTGTGAAATTTTTTCTGATAAATTTGGTGACCATGTTCAATTGTGAAAGTAGATTCAAACACTTGGTGACCATGTTCCAATTGTTTCTGATAAATTTGTCACTTGAGCATAGTATCAAACACTTGGTGGGCAAAAAATTTAACAATCCACATATCAAACAAACAATCACCTAAACCAATGATCCAAATTCAAAGTTTATCATCACTACCTATTTCAGAGTTTGTCCACACAATCCACATATCAAACACATTCAATACACAACAAAAACACACAGAGAAAGTTACAAATCGAAATGGGTACTCACTAGAACAGTCTTATGGACAGAGACGGGAATGGGGTTAGATGCGGGTTTACTGGAATCATCATCGGAAGCGACTAAAACGATGTTGGAGAAGCAAGGAGTAGAGCAATGGTGGTAATCATTGAAGGGAGTCCAGAATCTGAGGAAGGAAACTTTGGAGTTGAGATCTTCGATCTTGGCTCGGAGTTGTTCTGGATCTTGGCTTCGAATTGGTGTTCATGAACTCATCATGGATCTCAGGTGACGGTGACCAAAAGGAGTAAGAATCGATGCTCCGGTTCCCAACAACCGCGAGGGAAGGGAGAAGAGCACCAGAGAGATAGAGAGACGTTGAAGAGAGAGACAAACAGAGGCGCTGGTAAAATTTTGGAAACCAAATATATATATATATATTACACCATTAGCGACTAAATTTTTTAGTCGCCAATTCCTTTTATAAATCCCTCAAATTTAAATTAGAAATGTCTCCCTCCAATTTTTTATTTTTTGGCGACTAAACTAATTTTTGGTCGTTGAAAATATGTTTTGGCAACTAAACTTTTGGTCGCCAAAGATAGTTTTTTTTTTTTTTAATTTTACATTTGGCGACTAAATATTTTAGTAGCCAATACCTAATATACGACAACTAAACTAATTTTTGGTCGCTGAAAATATGTTTTGGCGACTAAACTTTTGGTCGCCAAAGATTAAAAATAAATTTTTAATTTTACATTCGGCGACAAAATATTTTAGTAGCCAAAACTCAATATACGACGACTAAAAAAATTTTTTTGTCTCCAATTCTAGTATTTTTAGCAACTAAATTATTTTTTAGTCGCCAATAATCAATATATCCCGACTAAAAAAATATAGTAGCTAAATATTATACTTTTGGCGACTAAATTTGTTTTAGTCGCCAATTTTAGTCGCCAAAGGTGTATTTTGTTGTAGTGATTGTTGATTTTTTTTTAAAAAATATTATGAACTGTCATCACTACATTTGTAGACTCAGGTTTTGAGACAACCGGTTACTGACCTCTGATTTAATTCAATCCATAGAAATGAACTCACCACCAAAACACCAATAAAACTCAACCACACATCTCAAAAAAATCAAGTATCAACTGCAATACAATGTAAAATCTCCCCAAAAAATTACCTAAATAACCCAACATATTCACACTCTTAAAAATCAAACCTAACTCACTCTTGAAAAAATTGCGTTCACCATCAGGCCACTAGCCCGATGGTTATAACTGATGATGTTTAGGTAGTGATTTTTTTAATATTTTCGTCAATTGCACTACAGGTCCTTAAATTTGTTGGCTTCATAGTCCATTTGCAGACATTACGTCACAAACATGCAAATATTAGGTGCACAAAATTATGAGAGTAAATTACACTCACTTTAAGTTTTTGACAATTACAATGGTTGGAAAATTTGGTTTTATATGATTTATTTTAGATTAACTTTAAGCTCAAAATTGAGTGGGCCCAAACGTCTTTTGGGGTGGGACCGAAAAGGTGACGTGTTCCTTGCTGCATGGCAAGTCACACGGTGAAGACGGTTCGTCAAAACCATTTATAAGTGAATGAGAAGTTGACATTGTTTTCGGGTTTGTGGAATGGACATTTAAAGAATTAAATGTGGGTTTCCTTGAAATGGGTTGTCCCATATTGAAATTTTAAGAGAGCTTTTGTATATATATAAGCTCTAGATCACAACACTTGGATTGGGCTCCAAGGGACACCGCAAGTTTGTAGAAAGGAGGAGTTATGGACAAAGTGAACCTTAGCCCAAACAGCCATCCATTCGTCCGGCCAAACCAAGCCTGGCATGGGTGTGGATATGGGTTGTAGGTCGGGTCAGTTTTTATATTAATTTTTTGGACAAAATTTATTTGAATTTTTTTCAAAAATTCGTAATGAAATTAAATTCAAATTTTGTGCCAAAATTGAATTTAATTTTCTGTCCATACTATACCCAGTTTTCAGTCCATTTTTCTAGCAGTTCAATAGGTTCAAACTGTCCAACAGATTGGGAAAACTGCCCAACAGTTCCGAGCAGTTTTAAAACTGCCAAATAGTTTGTAGATCCATTCAAAACAGTTTCATATCTGTTCAGTTTCTTATAGCACCTGTTCGGACATGAATTTTTTGCCTATAAATACCAGTTTAATTCTAGCAGTTTGGGGATCTGAAAAATAGTCTAAAAATTACTTTTTTGCTGTCCAATTTTCTGCTCTGTTGTATATATTCTTCATATTAGTTTTTAGAAAAATTAAAGAAAGTATAGAACACAGGTTCTAGTTCACCGAACAAATTGTTTGGAGTGCTACTACAATTTGTGAAAATCATTGTATCTTGAGAGATAGACGCCATAAGTCCGTAAGTACCAAAGCGGGGGGAATCTGTCTTAAGGATAGAGTGTCACATACTCGATTTGATCTTTTTATTATTCATTTGGTTCAGTAAAATAAATTCGGTATGTTATTTATTTTATTTGTTTGATTTAGTTTCGATTTATTTTTTGTACATAGAAGATTGTTCAAACAATCTTAAGACATATTCGAATTATTCTATTTATATAATTTTTCATTTGTTTTCTTTTTCTTTCTTTTTTTTACGAAAATTATTTTCTGTGGTTTTACAAAATAATATTCTGGTTGGAAAACAAATAGTAATAATATACTGTTTGACAGATAGTAGTAATGTTCTGCCTATTTTCTTTGACAACTAGTAGTAATATATTGGTGTCATTAACAATTTAGAATATTTATTTGTGAAAATTAGTCAGAAATTATTTTTGGTTTCAGAAAAAATTTCTGAGTGTTCATTAATTAAAATCCTGTTTCAGTATTTTAATTATTGAAGTGTTATAAAAATTTAATTTTCTGTGTGAAATTAATTTGGTTAAATAAAAATTTATTTTATTTCTAAATTAATTGAAAATAAAAGTTACAATTCTTATTTCTTTTATTTTTAACAGAATTTAATTCTGTAGCTTTGGTTTAAATTTTCTCTGTAGTATAAAATAAATTCGAATTCATGGCTACTGAAACTAATACCCAAACAAATACTAATGTGGTGGCTGCAATTGCTCTAACTCCTCCTGTTGTGACTAAACAGTTAATCACGGTGAGAAGCCAGAGAAATTCTCATAAACTAATTTTAAAAGATGGCAATAGAAAATGTTGTTCTATCTTATAACTCTAAACCTGACACGCTTTCTCCGTGAGGATGCTCCTATTCTGAAAGAAAATGGAACTGACCGGCAAGTGGTTGTTGCGGTCGATGCCTGGAAACATGCTGATTTCCTTTGTCGGAATTACATCTTGAACGGACTTGACAACACGTTGTCGGCGTTTAGGAAGTTGTTATTTTAGTAGGTTTTTTTAGTTTTTGATTATTTTAGGAGGTTAAAATTTTTGTGTTTGGAAAGATAGTTGTGTTTTTTTGTAGCTGGATGTGATATTTGTGAGGAAAAAAGTGAAATGATTATGGGTTTGATGTGACATTTTTTCTGGATTTTTTTTTTATAGTTCTTTAACCAATTTTGTCTTTTAGTGTTTTTTTAGCCCAAAAAAAAAAAAAAACACTTCCCAAACACCACTATTATATAACGTCTACAGTCCTATCAAAACAACAAAGAAACTTTAGGAGTCTTTGGAGAAAAAGTACAAAACAGAAGATGTCAGCTCAAAGAAATTTGTGGTTGGTAAATTCCTAGACTTTGTGATGGTTGATTCTAAGACTGTGATCAGTCAAGTTCAAGATCTCCAACTCATTCTGCATGACATTCATGCAGAAGGCATCTTTTTCAGTGAATCCTTCCAAGTTGCTGCCTTAATTGAGAAATTACCATAAAGCTGGAAGGAATTCAAGAATTACCTCAAACACAAGCACAAAGAAATATCTTTAGAAGAATTGATTGTGAGTTTGAGGATTGAAGAGGACAACCGCAATTCTGAAAAGTGGGCTGGTAAGCATCCAAAGGAGTCTAAGGCAAATGTAGCGGAACATGCTCCAAAAGCCAAGAAATGAAAGTTTTCTGGAGAAAGTTTATCACAAGGCTCTAAAGGGAGGGAAACTAAAAAGTACAAGTTTTATGGCAAGTGTTACATCTTTGACATAGAGGGACATCGGGCCAAAGATTGCCATAGCAAAGGCAAAGGCAAAGGCAAAAGCAAAAGCAAAAGCAAAAGAAGAACAAGCAAGAAGCCTGCTCAAGCCCATATGACCGAAGTTGACAATATTCCCAATGGTGTTGATGACATAAATCTTTCTGCAGTTGTTTTCGAGGCAAACCTTGTCGGAAATCCTAAAGAATGGTGGGTGGATATTGGTGCTATTCGCCACATTTGTGTCGACAAAAAAATGTTCACATCTTATTCTACAGTGGACAATGGTGAACAACTTTTCATGGGCAACTCCTCAACTTCTAAAGTTAAAGGACAAGGAAAGATTATTCTGAAGATGACATTGGAGAGGAACTTACTCTCAACAATGTGCTGTATGTACCGGACATTTGCAAGAACCTTATTTCCGGATCTTTGTTGAGTAAAAATGGGTTTAGGCTAGTTTTTAAAAGTGACAAATTTATACTTACCAAAAACGGGATATATGTAGAAAAATGTTACATGTCTGATGGCCTTTTCAAAATAAATGTAATGACTGTTGTACCTTCTGTTATTAATAAAAATACATCTTCTTCTTACTTGCTTGAGTCTTCAAATTTATGGCATGGTAGACTTGGACATGTTAATTATGGATCTTTGCGTAGATTAATTAATATGGAATGTTTACCTAAATTTGACATTGATTCAAATCATAAATGTGAAATTTGCATTTAAGCAAAATTATCCAAAACTCCTTTTCATTCAATTGAAAGAAGTGCGGAACCACTTGAATTAATTCATAGTGACATTTGTGATTTTAAATCAATTCAAAGTAGAAGTGGGAAAAGTATTTTATCACTTTTATAGATGACTATATTAGATATAGTTATGTTTATTTAATTCGAACTAAGGATGAAGTTTTAGAAACTTTCATTTAATATAAGAATGAAGTTGAAAATCAACTTGGTAAGAAAATTAAGAAACTTAGAAGCGATAGAGGTGGTAAATATGAATCACCTTTTAGTGAATTTTGTAAAAAATATGGAATAATTCATCAAACCACCGCTCCTTACTCATTTCAGCAAAATGGAATTGCTGAAAGGAAAAATAGGACTTTAAAAAAAATGATGAATGCCATGTTAATAAGTTCTAGATTACCTCAGAACTTATGGGAGGAAGCAATACTTTCTGCTAATTATATTTTAAATAAAGTACCCCGAAAGAAAGTGAATCAAACACCTTATGAAATGTGGCATAGAAAAGTACCATCCTACAAATACTTAAAAGTGTGAGGGTGTTTGGCTAAAGTGACTATTCCTAGTCCTAAAAAGACTAAGATAGGTCCTAAAACCGTTAATTGCATTTTCATTGGTTATGCCAAGAATAATAGTGCATATTGGTTTTTGATTCATAAATCAGAACATTCCAAAATGCATGTAAATACTATTATTGAATCTCGGAATGCATCTTTCTTTGAACACGTGTTTCCAAATAAAACTGGACAAGAGACTAGTAATAATAAAAGATCTCATGATGCTATTACTAGTCAAGATCAAGAACATGATCAAGAACAAGAGCAAGAGATAGATCAAAATGAGGAAGAAGAACTTAAGTGTAATAAACGTGCTAGAACCTCAAAATCTTTTGGTTCAGATTTTCTAACATTTTTGCTATAAAATGAACCCTTAACTTTTAAAGAGGCTATGTCTAGTCCTGAAGCTCTTTTATGGAAAGAAGCTGTCAATAGTGAAGTTGAATCCATCTTGCAAAACCACACTTGGAAATTGGTGGATTTGCCACCAGGTTGTAAACTTCTTAGGTACAAGTGGATTTTCAAAAGAAAAATAAAAGCGGATGGATCAATTGACAAATATAAGGCAAGACTTGTGGTCAAAGGGTATAGACAAAAAGAAGGTCTTGATTACTTTAAAAAATACTCATCAGTTACTAGAATAATATCCATTAGAATGTTAGTTGCTATTGCATCTTTGTACAATCTATAAATTCATCAAATGGATGTGAAAACTTCTTTCTTAAATGGTGAGTTAGATAAAAAAATTTACATGGAACAACCAGAAGGATTTTCTGTTCCAGGAAAAGAAAAGAAAGTGTGTAAATTGGTTAAATCATTATATGGTTTAAAACAAGCGCCAAAACAATGGCATGAAAAATTTGACAAGGCAATGATATCAAATGGATTTAAAATTAATGAGTGTGACAAATGTGCTTATATTAAAAACACTAGCAACAGTTATGTTATAGTATGTCTATATGTGGATGATATGCTCATCATAAGTAGTAATAATGACATAATTAAAACTACCAAGAAAATGTTAAATAAACATTTTGACATGAAGGACATGAGCATTACTGATGTAATTCTTGGTATGAAAATTACCAAAACATTAGAAAGTTATGCTTTGTCACAATCTCATTACATTGAGAAAATAGTTGACAAATTCAGCAAAGACGATGATCATCTTGCTAGATCACCTGTGGATGTTAATTTGTTTCTTTCTAAGAATGTACAGGAAAGTTGTCATGACCCAAACTCATCCCTAAAAGTTTGGCATCGTAACTGGCCAGTAATCCTTGGATTACCAAAGACCTTCCTGTACAATAAAAATAATTCCGGCTTATGAAGCAAAAACAAAAACACCAATAGTCCAATGAGTCAGTGCATCTATATGAACAAATATTTACATGCAAAATGTTAATTTTTCCACTTACAATACATAATATCTTATACAAAACATGTATGGGTCAAAAGTGCAACATGACGAAAGCTTGCTAACGGCCTTCGGGCCTAGCCTCAACTTCGGAGGCACCCAAAACACTTGGTAGGCTTGAAAACGGTGGCTTGGTTCAAGACTCCACCTAGGCTTGACTTCCAGAACGCTCACCTATACATATACATAAAAACAGTGAGCTAAAACCTAGTGAATAACATTAAAGTAAAGGGGTTAGTGAACGAATTCCACATATAACATATCCGTAAAACAAATCATGTCATAATCATTCATAACACTCTCATATCAGAACATAACATAATGGTACATCCCACAGAACATAACACATATCGTCTTTCGACTAGAGTAATCGGTTCCGGATATCGATTAAACACATATCACCTCAATGAAGTGGCTAACGAGATCTCGTATCACATGTATGTCATGGGCCCACACTAATGTGCCGTCCCCCATGACTTGGGACTATCTGTGGATGCCATAATAGATTCGCAAATAAGACATTCGTTCACATAATCAAAATAACATTCAAGAAATCGTAGCTTATCGATAACAGTTAAAACATAATTCATATCAACGTATCTTTACAGAAATGCTACTCACAGTGGGCTTCCAAAACCGGTTGCACGGTCTTCAAGTCTTGACCTACAAATACAAACATTCATAGCACAATTCTTCAATACATATCCGAGTCATGCAGTTGGTTTTTAACCTCATTCAATTATCCGTTACTTGATCAGTCAATTATTTCCATTCTTTTCTTATTTTATTTCATGCTCGTGAGATGTATATGGATGCATATGACATGTGAAAACCATGTAAATGAAGGCCCGAAAGTCAGAAACAAAAAGAGAACTAAACCGAAAAATCTACCTTGTTTGGCTGCACGTGCGGTGGCCTTGGCGGCACGTGCGGTGACCTGGCCGCTCGTGCGGTGGCCTTGGCCATATGAGCGGTGGTAAGGCAGTGTGCAACTTTGAGCAAAGGAGGCCCGGCTGCTCGTGCGGTGGCCTAGGCCGCTCAAGCAGTCTGGGTGTAAAACCAGTCCGAAACTCTGTAAAGTAATGGACCTTTTCCTTTCTTGCAAACCCAACTCTTTTGTATGTTAAATAAAGCTCAAAACACATTGAAATAAACATTATAACTTCAAAACATATGATTCACACATTTCCAACTTCAAATAAAGATCATGGCTTCAAATCAAACTCAATAATTGTCCATGAAAATAATCAAAACTTGAATTCAAAGTATAAAGGCCCAAATCATGCAAATCTTGAGTTTCATGCTCAAAATTCATGGAGTTTCCTCCTCAAGTAAAGAACCATGCAAGATTTCACATGTATGAACACAAATTCATGAACTCATGCCATGGATACTTACAATTCTTTTATTTAAACTCATGTGAGTTCTAACCAACACTTAGGCCTTGTTTGGCATATGCTAAAAAAGTCAAAAAGTCACTATTCTATTTAAGTCACATCATCTTATTTAAGTCACATCACCTCTCTACCACATCACTTTAAACCTAACTCATATTTCATAAAAAGTCAAAAAGTGCACTTATTTAGAATATCCCAAACAACCCCTTACTCTATTTAACTCATTAATTACTTAGCTTCAAGAAATTAGGAATGGATTCTCACCTCAAATGCTTAACTTGGTGGAGATTTGGCTTCAATCCTCCTTTGATCTTCTTCTTCCTCTTCCTTTCTTCTCTTAGTCTCTAGAACACGCTCTTTCTCTCTCTCTCTCTCTCTCTCTCACAGATTTTCTTTTTCTTTTTGTGTTGAGTCAAACAAGGGCCCATATATATATAATTGTCTAAAGATTGAGCCAAACATGGCTTAGTGAATCAGAAAAAAAAATTAGTTTCCAATTAAACTTCCTAAATGACTCTAAAAATTCCTAGTAGCATATCTATGTGCTCAATTTCGTTTTCTGAACCCATTATGGTTGTCAATATCAATCCCAAAGTTGTAGCCTCAACATATATTTTTCCAATTCAAACAGACATTCTCCAATTAATTCATATTAATGCATAATTAATTAAGGATAATTGTGACATGCATTTTGGGGCCGTTACAAAAGTATTTCTCAATTAGAGTATGCCCAAATTATTAAAAGCTTAATGCACTTGATAAACTACACTCGCCCAGATATATAGCTTATGTAGTAAGTAAATTAAGTAGATATACGAGTAATCTAGGAGTAGAACACTGGAAATCAATTATAAGGGTTCTAAGATACCTTAGATTTACTCGTAATATTGGGGTGAATTATACTAGATATCCAGCAGTACTTGAAGGATACTGTGATGCAAATTGGATATCAGATACTATAGACTCAAAGTCCACCAGTGGGTATGTCTTTACTCTTGGTGGTGCGGTTGTATCTTGGAAATCTTCCAAACAGACTTGCATTGCTAGGTCTACTATGGAATAAGAATTCATAGCTTTAGATAAAGCTGGGGAAGAAGTAGAATGGCTTCGCCACTTCCTTGAAAATATTCCAATGTGGCCAAAACCGATGCCTGTTATATGGATACATTGTGACAGTCAATCAGCAATAGGTAGAGCACAGAGTCATATGTATAACGGTAAGTCGCGACACATTCGTCGTCGGCATAACACCGTAAGACAACTACTCTCTAATGGAATTATTTCCATTGAATATGTGAAGTCTAAAGACAACATAGCGGATCCACTAACCAAAGGGTTAGCAAGAGAGCTAGTTGAGAATTCATCGAGGGGAATGGGACTTAAGCCTATTAAATAAGAGTTACCACAACGGTAACGCAACCTAGTTAACTGGAGATCCCAAGATCTAGGTTCAAAGAGATAACCAAGTTGTGTATGACTTATAAGGATCACTGGAGAGTCAAACTCCTACCCATTTCTATGATAAAATAGTGATGTCTACAGCGTTTTAGGTTAAGTAATACTTTTAATGATTCTTATATCTAGGCATAGTTAGTGGAGTATGGCAGGGTACTCTTCATAAGAATTACCTATATGAGTGTGAATTGGGTTGGTTTTATGAGATTTGTAAAGGGCTACAAGTCTTTAGAGCACTCATGAAAGACCAGGTTGTTCAAGGCCAAAATGAACACAATAGTGAGAACTAAACTGTGTTTGGGGATATACTATGTGAGTTCTATTGTGTTGGTTTACACAAACGGCTGAACAGTTCAAGACATCACGTTCACTGGTTAGCTAGTAAATCCGATAGTATCTCACAAGAAAAGGTTCAAAGCCAAAAGCTACCTATCTTTTGTAGAATATTTTCAATTTCTGTATTCTCTGTAATTAGATCATGTTGTTGCATTTTATCTCCGTCAAATTTCATTCATGTGGGGGATTGTTAGAAAATTTGGTTTTATCAGGCTTATTTTGGGCCAACTTTGAGCCCAAAATTGAGTGGGCTCCAAACGTCTTTTGGGGTGGGTCCGAAAAGGTGACGTGTTTCTTGCTGCATGACAAGTCACACGGTGAAGACGGTTCGTCAAAACCATTTATGAATGAATGGGAAGTTGATGTCATTTTCAGGTTCGTGGAATGGACATTTAAAGAATTAAATGTGGGTTTCTTTGAAATGGGTTGTCCTATATTGAAACTTTACGAGAGCTTTTGTATGTATATAAGCTCTAGATTACAACACTTGAGTTGGGCCCCAAGGGGCACCCCAAGTTTGTACAAGGGAGGAGTTATAGACAAAGTGAATCTTAGCCCAAACCACCATACGCGCGCGCCGCTACCGCTTGTTTGGCCGTATCGTGCGTGGGTGTGGGTCGGGTCTTATATTAATTTTTTGGACAAAATTTTTTAAAATTTTTTCAAGAAATTCGTAATGAAATTGAATTCAATTTTTGTGCCGAAATTGAATTCAATTTTTGTGCCAAAATTGAATTTAATTTTCTGTCCAAACTATACCCGATTTTCAATCCATTTTCCAGCAGTTCAATAGGTTCAAATTGTCCAACAGATTGGAAAAATTGCCCAGCAGTTTCGAGCCGTTTTAAAACCGCCAAACAGTTTGTAGATCTGTTCAAAACAATTTCATATATGTTCAGTTTCTTATAGCACCTATTCGGACAAGATTTTTTGCCTATAAATACCAGTTTAATTCCAGCAGTTTGGGGATTCGAAAAACAGTCTGAAAGTTACTTTTTTGCTGTCCAATTTTCTACTCTGTTGCATATATTCTTCATATTAGTTTTTGGGAAAATTAAAAAGAGTATAGAACATAGGTTCTAGTTCACTGAACAAATTGTTTGGAGTGCTACTACAATTTGTAAAGATCATTGTATCCTAAGAGATAGATGCCATAAGTCCGTAAGCACCAAAGTGGGACGAATCTGTCTTAAGGATAGAGTGTCACACACTCGACTTGATCTTTTTATTATTCATTCGGTTCGGTAAAATAAATTCGGTATGTTATTTATTTTATTTGTTTGATTTGGTTTCAATTTATTTTTTGTAAACAGAAGATTGTTCCCACCTCTAATCTTTTCTTTAAAATTACACTAACTCTCTTAAAGTTTACTTTTGATTTGCATATTCCTCTAATCTATTAGTTGACTATTAATTTGACTAACGGTTCTAATGGTTGTATTTTTTATTTTATTTTATTTTTAAATTACACGGATTTCCTGAAGTTTACTTTTGATTTGCATATTTCTCCGATCTATTAGTTGACCATTAGTTTGACTAATGGCTCCAATGGTTGTATTTTTTTCTCTTTTTTTTTTTGTTATTATGAAAGTCAGTGATCAATTGCTAAATAAATACATAAAGAAATTTCAATTTAGTTGGTATAACATTTGAAGTTATTATATGTAAATTAAGAATAAACGAAATCATTTAATCATTTTTTAAGTAAACAAATTAGTATAAATTATTGAAAAGTAAGAAATACAAAACTTGAATGTATGTAAAATAATAAATTATAAATTATATATATATACATATAATCAAATTGTGTAAATATTTTTAAAAAAATTATCTAATACTACTCAAATAAATACATATAGTATCTCAATTTGATTTTTATTAATTTAGATAGTGAGACTCATCAATCTTATCTCATTTTTTTAGAAAACAAGTCAAGTATTGATTAATAGCTATCAAATAACTTAGCTTATATTTATGTAATTAATTATTTAATTTGTTTTATCATTATTCTTGTCATAATAATAAGTTATTCTAGATCAGTCCTGCTATGTCCTCTTAATTGAGGCCCTTCAATTCCACTCCCAATAATGTGGCTAAGACTCATGTGAAGCGGTCCTCTTTGTCTCTCATTTTTAGCCCACTCTAATACCACATCACTGGGACTGGACTGGGGGAGGGAGGGTGTCACGACCCAAACCCGCCCCTATGGGTTTAGCACCATAACCGACCAGTAATCCATGATTACCGAAGGCCTGCTTAATAGTAATAACAGTAATACAGAGTACAAGGGCTGGTGGAAACCAAAACAGTAATAAAAGATGTCCAATGAGCTGTGACAGTCTGTATGCAAAAAAGGGATTTTTCATAGATATTCACATTCAGAACCAAAACAGTATATACATACATATACAATCATCCAGGACAGGGACCTAATCCATATTAGAACAGTACAGTACAGGTCTATACAGTAATACAAAACAGAGATAGAAGGGTGAACTGAGACACCCCAAACGAGCCTAAGCTTGAACACACTTGGAACCTCGCAGTGAGGTACGTTGGTTGGCTTGACAAAAAAGGAGTTTAACTCAACGCTCCTAGCTTCGATCCAGTGCCTGGACACCTACATATATATATAAACAGTGAGCTAAAGTCTAGTGAATAACATATGCGTAAAGAGGTTAAGAATGAATGTCCTTTCAGTATTTAAAACAATCAGTTATAACAAAGATGTCACTATTCACCATAGCGGTCATATATGTGGTATATCCCATAGCAAAAGCGATGCAGAGGGTCTTAACGCAGACGGTCAATTGATGGCCATCATATCGATGTGATGAGTGGTTTCAACATGGGAACCGATAGGGATCTCAGAAGAGTAGCGATAAAGACAAGATAACATGAAATTGCTATGGATGCCACGAATACAGTTCGCAAATAGGACAAACATTCATTCAGTAAGAAATATCATTTCAGAAAGTAGTACAGTTGGTCATTCAGAAGATATTCATGATTGAATATATTTTTACAACATTGTTACTCACAGAGTTCTGGGCTACAGATAGGTTAGTGAGCGTCCTCGGATGCCAACCCTACACAGTTACAGAATGAACACACACTAAGTTGCACGTTTGGGAAACAATAACTTAGTCCCTATCTTGACTCGGTGTGGTTCTATAGCATTGTCCTCATTAAGATGGCTTAAACTAGGCCTAAGAATGCCTAAGATGGAATGAGGATACAAAGATGTACTTTAAAACACTTTTCAAATTTTTGCTGAAACAGGGGTCCCGCTCGAACGTGGTTTCCTCCACTCGAGCGAACATGCAGACAAAAAAGCTACGCTCGAGCGTGACTTTCCTCACTCGAGCGGACTGCAAAAGTACAGGATGCATGAAATTCACGCTCGACGGGCGCTCGACCCCCGTTCGAGCGTGAGACATAAATCCTCGCTCGAGCATGCATTCCCTCGCTCGAGCGGACTGTAAACACATGCAAAGTACTAGATACACGCATTTCATGCTCCAGCGTTACTTTCCGCCGGCGGATCGCATGAACTTCGAGTGTGCGGCTCGGCGTGGAGTTCCCCGCTTGAGCGTGGATCCAAAATCTGAAATTTCCAGATTTGTCTCCAAGCATGAAACTCAACATTTAAAGCATCAAATTCGATCATTTTGGGCTAACTTTCTGGAAAACACTTTAAAACTCATAATATGACATGTTTCAAAGAACAATTTGCAAAATCAAAACCCAAAGGTAGTTCAATTGAACCATTTCCAAACAAAACTTCAAGAACATGATGTACATGCAACATGCATGAATTTAATCAACTTCAAAGCTTCTAATACAAGAACAAATGAGTCAATCCTCCCAAAAACATGCTGAATTCATGGACCAAAGCTAGAATATGGACATGCATGTGAAGATTTCTATGAAATCAACTCAAAACTCAACATTGTAAACATGCATGCATGGATTACCACTCAATTCAACATTTTAAACCAAATCTTGACTCTAAACTCTAATTCACCAAGAACCATGCAAGGAGTAACTCAAATTCACAATGGAGAAGATGAATTCTCTACCTTAGGTCCTCAATTCAAAGGTAGAAGCTCAAATATGCAATGAATTCTTCAAATCTTCTAAGTCTCAAGCAAATTTTGATGAACTCAAGCTTACTTCCAACTCTTTAGCTCTCTCTCACATTTTTGGTCTCTAGAGGAAATGAATGGCATATCAAACATGAGGGAAATAGAAAAAGAATGGTCTAGGATTGTCCACTAAGTGGCAATTTGGTAATAAAGCCAACTAATGTAATTTAACCTTATTTAATCTAATTTAATCACTCCAAATCGCATTTCAATTAAACATGCCATAAAATCACATAAATTCTAATTAGCATAAAACACTAATCAATTTCAGATTCGACCGCCAATAAGGCCTTCAATTTACAGTTCAAACTTAAAACATGAACAGATCAATTAATAGTCAAACAGATAGAAATGCGTTTAAACTAATACACTCAATCAATCGATTCGAATGTTAGTCAAATCGCCATTTAATCATGTTGATTCTGGTTTAGCGATGTCGATGGTGAGGGTTGTAACAGAGGGGGGAAATTCGGGGGATGAATCATTTTTCATTCTAGAATATACACCATATACAAGTTATAACATTTATGGTGTTGATTACCACAAATGTTATAATTAAATTTTTTTTAGTCATAACCAAACTCTATATAAAGTATAATTAATATAATAATCACACATTTAATGGTTATCAATAAAAATATCTCTAATATTAAAATAGCTAAACTAATCCTTCCATTAACACCATTAGTCATAGGGGAAGTCAGCGTAATTTCAAGAAAAAAAGAAAAAAAGAAAAAAGAAAAAGAGGGGAGGTCAGTGAAATTGTCATGAATCTCAAAGGAAGTGATTGTAATTTATCTAAATTATTAAATTAAATTATAAGAAAAGTGAATGATTTAGATTTGCATTGAGTGAGGAGTGAATGATATTTATAATAAATTTCAGTTATATAATTTATTTTTTATATTTTAATTAATTAGAAAAATATTATACAAATTAATAACTTTTATAAATTTTATTACAAATTGATATGATATGTAATAATAAAATTTTAATTTTTAAAACAAGGCAACATTCTTTTTTCAGGTTTCAAAAGTGGATTTTTAACTTTAGACATGTGCTCAACTAGAGATAGTTTGGGCAGAGCTTGAAAATTGAAAAAGTAAAAAAGTCATATAAATGATCACATTAATTTTTTTTTTCATTTTTTTTTAAATATAAAGTCAAAAAATAAGAATAGAAAAAAAACTCCAAGCACTCTCTTAGAAGTTAGAATATAATTGTGTGGTGAAAAAATTTTGTTCTTTAAACTTTTTTTCATAATGTATTTTCACATGGTAATAACATCATCTTTTGCCAAGAGAAAAATAAAAATAAAAATAAAAACAAATATTTCTAGTTATGTGTGGCAAATGGACTAATGGGTGCTGTGGGCTCATAGTGGGCCAGATTGAGATGCATCTCAATAATTTAAGGGATTTCTGTTGGTCGGTCCTGCTTTTTATAGTTATTCTCATCTTAGTCTTGAAGTTTAGTTTTATGCACCAATAAGTCTTGGAGTTATATTTTTTGTACTCTTTTACCTCTATTTTATTTTCCCTTGTTTTTGTTGCAATTTGTCACTGTAAACTTACCAGTGTATGAACTTTTCATTTCTAATAATTGAGCATGCATGGCATTGATGAATAATGATTATTTTCGTCATTAGGAAAGTTGTTGATGTATAATTGCAGGAGCATGGAATTCATCAATGATAAATTCATCACTATACAAATTTTGTGTGGATAATTGATCATGCATGCATATTCATGGACTTGATGTACATATATATATACATACAAGGCAATCTCTGCATTTACAGCCTAAATGCGCTGAATTATAGATCATTCAGGAGAGATGTTACCATGTGTATCTAGAAAATATATTAGACTATACATGAAATTTGCAAGCATTATCCAAAAACTATATCAAAATAAATAATTTATCATGTACATGCTTGCACAAAGTGTCAACACCAACTCATTATCATCACAAATCAACACAAGATTCAAAGACATATTCAGTGATAAATTTATCACTAATTATTTGTTAAAAAATTACATTTTTTTTTTTGTTTTTATTATTGTTACAAATCAACACAAGATTCAAAAATATATTCAATGTTGAATTTCTCACTGACTGTTTGTTAAAATATTATAAAAAGAAAATCTTGTCGTCGTCATCATCACAAATCAACACAAAGATTCAAAGACATTTTCAGTGATAAATTTATCACTGATAGACACATTCACATAAATTTCTCACTGACTGTTTGTTAAAAAATTATAAAAAGAACGTCACAAATCAACACAAAGATTCGAAGACAAATTCATTAATAAATTTCTCACTGATTGTGTCACGACCTAAACCCTCCCCTGTAGGTTTAGCACCGTAACTGGCCAGTAATCCGTGGATTACCAAAGGCCTCTGAACAGATTAGCAAATAATAAGGGGCTGCGGAAGCAATAATACAAAATAGACAAGGTCCAATGAGCTGTGATAACGTACATGGGACAGAACATTTCAAAACTTATTTGTATATACTTAAACATACCAGTCTAGATACACAATATTTACAAAGTATTTACAGAATGTACTTCCCAAGACCTGACTTTACAGAGCATACACAAAGACTAGCATGAATACAAAAACAGCCATGGCATTAGGCTTCGTTCGGAACCTCCTCGGGAGGCATAACAGTTGGCTGACAAAAGCGAAACGAAGGCCGTCAACTCGTCAACAGTGGTCTTAAACTCACCTACATACATAATATAAGCGTGAGCAAAAGCCCGGTGAATAATAATAGAGTAAAGGGTTTCAATGAATGAGTTCGTACAGATTCAGAAATCATAATTCAGATTTGTATCAAATTCATCATTTGTCCAGATCATATACAGACAGAAATCATAAGTCATGATTAAGTTTACGTGATACATCCCTTAGCATTAACAGAACAGAACAAAACAAAACAAAACATATATACACGTGAGGTTACGAATAACCAGTTCCATAAAGGAATCTCTGGATCCGATGTGAGCAGAGGCGAGCCCCGGGAGGCCTCAATGCAGGTAATAGAGTGCAGACAGAAATAAGTTCCATAAAGGAACCTCCGATAACGTAAATGCAATGATATCACATGATGCTAAGGATGTCACGAATACATATAAAAAATTAAACAATCATTCATTGTACAGAACATATCATTTCGGAAAACAGATCTTGTTTTATCACACAGAAAATAGATATAGTTTGAACATAAATTTACTAAGTTATTACTCACAGTGGGCCTTGAAACAGACAGACGGAGCAGATTGATCACACGATACGCGACTGTAGACATCCCATTTTTTACCGTCCTCAAGATTTGGACGTCATCGTTTGAACACTCGATAATCATCCCTGTTCGTGTTCGCCTTGAGTTCTCGGAGGTTTCGGCTGCGTGCCTTGCCTCAAGACCTCTCGACTTGTGTTTTTGCTTCTGAGGGCAGGGAATGGCTTGATTGGACATCCCCACACCTCACCGGCCATGGCTTGAGGCCACCGGCCCTGTTTTCTTGCCACCGGCCATTGGTGATGGTCGTTTGGCACCTTTGGTGGCCGGTTAGCACCTTTTGTGGCCGGTCAGCACCTTTGGTGGCCGGTTGGCATCTTTTGTGGTCGGTCGGCCATCTTTGTTGGCCGATTGACTCTTTTTCTGGCCGAGACCTTTTTTTTGGGGAGGCTCGACCCTCTTGAACCCCTGTTTTAGCTTCTTGAGAAAGCTTGAACCTTTTGAACCTTTGTCTAACTTTTCCAAGAAGCTTGAACCCTTTGCTCTAGCTTCTCCAAGAAGCTTGGCCTTTTTAGCTTCTTAGAGAAGCTTGAACCCTTCTAAGCTTCCAAGAGAAGCTTGCACCCTTTGCCTAGCTTCTCCAAGAAACTTGGCCCTTTTACCTTAGCTTCCCTTGGAAGCTTGCCCCCTTTGACCCTTTTTGTTTAGCTTCTCTTAGAAGTTTGGCCCCTTGCTCCAAGCTCCCTTCTTCCTCTATAAAAGAAGAGCTTCTCTTCTATTGCAAGGATTCCAAGAATTGGTCTAAAAACTCCATACATATATCTCTCCATATCTCCTCCATTTTAACTCCAAATTGCTTGGTTCTTGGCCCCTTTGCACACCACCTCTCAACCACACCTCTCCCTCATCCATCTAAGTTTCTTGGAGGACATTTTTAGAGGCTAAGGGACTAGTTTTTAGGACCAAAGGCTGCTGTCCTTTTTTGGCTACAAAGGTAACTCATTTTCCCTCTTTATTCCCCGTTTTTGCACAGTCTTTTAGCCTTACTTAGAAGCATTTTTGAGCTTTTTCATAAACTGAAAAAAGTCTTATTTTGAGCTCCTTTTTAAGTTTGTTTAAGAACACTTTTGTGTTTGGGGTCGTTTACCCCCTCTTAGGCCTTGTTTGGCCCCACTTTGTGCTATTTTTGGTGACCTTCGGGACCACCTTGTTTGGGCCTCCTCACCACTGAAATATTAAGGAATTTTAGTGGTGAGGATGGTGGTTTAAGATCCTAAGAAGGAGAGGGTCATCCCCTCTCCTTGTTGTCTTCAAAAAGTGCCATTTAAGCCTCATGTGTGAGCATCATTTTTAAGTGCATGTTGGCCATGTATTAGCTAGTATTTGTGCTTATTTTTCCATGTTATAGCACTGTTTTAAGTTGGTTTAGACACACCATGCTTGCTTTGCATACTTGTCTTGTAATGCCATGAAATTGCCTTAACATGTATCTAGCATTTAGACCACTATGCTTGCTTGTTTTGGCTTAGTTTTGTGAAGCTTTTATGCTTGTTTTGACATGCTTGAAGTCTATTTTTGGTCATTTGGGTCATCCATGCTTTGCTTTGTATAGCTACCATGTAATCCCCCTTGTATGCCTTAAGCATTGACCCCTCTAGCATGCCATCCTTGCATCATTTCAGTGGTTTGGAACCACTTGCCATGTCATTTCAGTCCTTGTGGTGTGCTTGTATGCTTGCATTTGATGCCCCTTTAATGCTTTATAAGGTTGTTGTCTTATGCTCCATACCTGGACCCTCGTGTATGCTTCCATACTTAGACCTTTTAGATGCCATCTAAGTGGTTTTTGGGGCTTACTTTTGCATGATTTAGGGCTGTTTTGACTCACTTTGGTCATTTTCTTCATGTGTCATTTGATCCTAGTTTAAGTCCTTGGGCTTGGTTACATGTCTTACTTGCATTGGTAAGTTGATTTGGCATCATCTTCTACATGTTTTCAAAGCTTGATATGCATGTCATTAGTCCATGATTATCTCCTTTTAAGTGTGCTTAAAAGTTGTCTCTTCATGCTTAAGTGTTGTGTACCTAGTGTACATTGCATGTTTGCATTGCTTGCCCTCATGTTCATAATGCATCCTTAGTTTGCATTCCTAGGTTGCATTGCATCTCGCATGCATGCCTTGTCTCTTGACCAAGTGATAGAGATTGGGATTTATATGTTTGTTTGGTGTGCATTACATTTGATATCAAATTGCACAACTTGACATCTTGGGCCATCACGCATTGAAATGCGCGATTGGTGGTCCGAGGGTCGAGTCCCAAACTCCTTTGAGTCATAAACATGATAAGGAGTGGGTCGGTGCATACATTTGCTTGAAACGCACTGCCATGCATGTCTTGCCCTCTGTTGCTGTCAAAACAGGATTCTGCAGGAAGATTTGGCCGGCCGGCCATCTCTAGTGCCGATCGGCCATCCATAAGTGGCCGATATCTTAATCAGCGGCCGGTGATCATTCCCCTTGGCCGGTGGCTATTCCTCTCAGCCGGTGGTGTCCCCCAGTGTCCAGAGAGTGCACCTTGGGACTTGTGCAATTTTCAAAGGAGCAGAGCAGGGTAAACAGAGGCAACTTGTGCATGGCGACGGATTTCCGAGCAAACCTGAACACGCATGCATTGGACCCTCTCCCTGAGGACTTTTACTGTTTTCCTTAGCTTAATTGATTTGTTAATTAATCAGGTGGTCTATAATTATTTAATTAGCTTGTAGGTTAATTAATTTGTATTATTCTTTTGATCCCTCCGAGCGAGGGCAAATTTGTAATAAGTGTGGGTGAGTGTGTGTATGTCTTCCAACCCCCACTTCTTTCTCCCTTTTACTTACCTGCTTTCAATGGTTAGTACTAGGGCATATTTATTTTAGCATACCTTATGCTATGCATGCGTGCATCTATACATTTGTCTTGCATGCACCGGGCTCGGCACATGATGCAAACTGCACTTGTATTTCAATTCCAAGTTGAGTACTTGTTAGTTGCAGCATTTCACATGCCATCTTTAAGATAGCTGAGCCTATTCTAATTGCATCATGTATGTGTTATATTAGCCATCTTAACATGAACTAGGATCATGCATATGATTACTAACTAGTTTCTGTTTTGGCTTGGAGTACTAGGTAAGCTTTTTTTTTGCTTTAGTATACCGCACGCGTGTGAGTGTTGCCATGATAGCATGATTACCATGAGGCTAGCTGCTTATGTGATATAACTGCTTGAATGCCTGTGGGTGAAGGTTGGATTGTTTGAGTTGGAACAACTCATTGAAATCCGTATTTTAGCCTACTTGCGAGTAGCAAATTCCAAAGCGTTTTCCAAACAAACGGATATGCAATGCTTCGTTCCAAATTAGGCGATCTAGTCTATACTTTTGTGTTGTGCGCATCACATAGTAATTCTAACTAATTAACTAGAATAAGAACACATAACGTTTTCAAAATCGGATATCATGGTTAGTAGAAGCCGATCTTCGGATCGGGCGAGCAGGGGTGCTCATAGTTGACCTTTCCTAATTGTACCCAAGTTCCCGAGCCGAGGCAACTTTGGTGATGACGGACACGTGGCCTTTGACACCGAGTCAGGGTTTCCTAAATTCGCCCATTAAAATAATATTTAGGTGGCGACTCTGTATCTGGCAAAGCAGTTCATATTTGGCACTTCTTTCAAAAATCTATTTTCTCAAAACAATTTGTCGAATTTGGACTCTTTGGTTCAGATTTAGAACCATGACAAATTTGAGTCCGAGCTGTAGTAGACCCACAAACGAACGGAACGGGGAGTCATCCTCCTGGGGCGTTCGGGGACGTCTACAGCGACACATGACCTACATAACACATAACAGACACACACTTGAAACACGCATTCTAATTGCACAAAACTTACGTCGTTGGTTCTTAGTATGTTTCTAACCTCAAATCCTCACTATAGAGTCTTAAACATGGCTTAGGAATGCCTAGGATAGAATGAGGATGAAAAGACGCCTTGGAAAACATTTTTCAAAACTTGCTGAAAACAGGGGTCTCGCTCGAGCGAGGCCTTCTTTGCTCGAGCGAGCTTGTCAAAACAGAGGGGTCGCTCGAGCGTGGACTCCTTCGCTCGAGCGGTCTGTAAAAATGCAAAAGTACTAGTTGTTGAAATTTTACGCTCGATGCTCGCTCGAGCGTGAGACATAGCTCTTCGCTCGAGCGTAGGTCTCGTCGCTCGAGCGTGCGTCTGCGTGCACCAAAAACCCAAGAGCTTGCAATTTATGCTCGAGCCACCATTCCTCTGCTCGAGTGAAGCTCTGAACAAACGATGGTCGCTCGAGTGTGGAATCCTTTGCTCGAGCGAAGAAGCCAAATTCTGGAATTTCCAGATTTGCCTCCCAAGTTCAAACCAAGCATTCAACACCTCAAATCTCAACCCTTTGGGCCCATTTTGTAGAACACACTTGTAAACTCATAGTATAAGATGTTTCAAAGATCAATTTGTAAAATCAAAGCCCAAATGTGAGGCAATTGAACCATAAATCCAAAGAAGCTTTAAGAATAATGCAAGAACTTAACATGCAAGTGTTCATTGGTAATCTAATGCTCTAAAACAAAACCAAATGCAAGATTTGAGCTCAAAACATGGTAGACTCATGGACTATAACCCAAATATGGACATGCATGTGGGGAATTCATGAAAACATCTTCAAAACTCAATAATGTGCACATGCATGCATGAATTACTACTCAATTGAACATTTAAACCAATTCTTGACTTTAATCTTCAATTTTACCATGGACCATGCAAGGTATAACTTAAATGTACAATCAAGAAGATGATTTTCCTACCTTGGGTCTTCAATTCTAAGTATGGAGGCTCAATTATGCAATTCTTCTACAATTCCTCCAATTTCCAAGCAATATCTCTAGATGAATTCAATCTCCTCCCTCACTCCCTCTCTCTTACGGTTTTGGTAAGGAAAAGGCTGAAAATGGTGTATGAATCAATTCTAAACAATGTAGGAGAAAGTGGCCCACTCAAGGGCAATGATGTAATTAATTTGCATACATTTAATCGATGTTTAATCTAGCATTATTTAATCTAATTTAATCATACCAACCAAATTTTAATTAAACCTACCATAAAATCACATATATTCTTACTAGTATAAAACACTACTCAATTTCTGAATCAGTCGCCGATAAGGCTTTCAATTCGCAGTTTAAAGTCAAAGGCATGAATAGGTCATTCTATTGCAAACAGATAGAAACAAAAAAATAATGCAATACATATGTAAATTAATTCCGGATTCCTTCTAAATTACTGTTAGGCATAAATAATCATAGTTTAGCATTAATTGGAGGTCGGGGTTATTACAGATTGTTTGTCAAAAAATTACAAAAAGAAAATCTCATCATTATCGTAACAAATCAACACAAGATTCAAAGACATATATCAGTGATAAATTTATCATTGATATTTAAACCTTTGTTTGTAACAGATTTGGTTCGAGAGAAATAAAGAGAGAGGGATGGAAGGAGAGAGAGAGGCGAGATTTGGAGAATCAATGTTTCTTGTAGTCATTTGAAGTTGATTTCACAATAGAAACAACTAGATTGATGTAGATCTAGGACAAAGTAAATTTCTTCGGATGTTGTTCCAAATCGCCAGAGATCTCTTTGTTTATAGGAAATCTACTGAAAAGTCGCCTAAGAAATCGCATTCCAAATCACGTGGTTTTTTCACACGTTTGTAAAAGAGAGATTGTGGAATTGTGTTTATGCATGTGGTGGTCAAGAATAGGGGTAAACTAGGAATACAAAAAAGTAAATATTAGGCCAGGAGTTTGTGGGTATTAACTCTAGTCCAAGGGACCGGCTGGTAACTCCCTCATAATTTAAATAGTTCAAATGTGTAGAATTTATTAAATATATTATTTTTGTAAAAAATTAAATTGATTGGATATTATTTGATCAAATCACATTCAGTGTGTTTGGTTTGATTTTTCTAGATTAAATTTTTTAAAAATTGACTTTTTTAGTTTTCGTGTTTTTTTGTTTTTAGTGAATATTTTTTAAATGTTAAACATTTTTTTACTTTTTTAGATGCACCTTACTTAGATGTATCTAAAAAGTAAAAAATTTGTGAAAAAATATTTTAAAAAATTAATAAATACATAAAAATATAAAAAATGTACTAAATTCTTGTATTTTTTTTTTATTTTTGGTATTTAGTAAATTTTTAAAAGATTTTTAAAATTTTTTTTTTTTACTTTTTAGGTGTATTTATGTTAGGTGTGTCTAAAAAGTAAAAAAATTACTTAAAATATTAAAAAAATTCAGTAAAAACAAAAAAATACGAAAAATAAGAAAGTAAAATTTTTTGAAAAGTGGAAACAAGCAAGTTGATTTGTATCAACAGTTTATTTTAAAAATCATATTTGTTGTTGACACAAATGATATCTAATAAAATGATTATCGGTATTCGATTAACGTAATTTTTTATAAGAATGATATACCTGATGAGTTGTACACATTAAACAATTTAAATTATTCAAATAAGCATAAGATGTGCCTGTTTGGCAGAGCTTAATTACAGCTTATTTCAGCTTTCAACTTAATTTAAGCTATTTTGATGTGTTTGGTTTAGCTTATAGCTTATAGCTTATAGCTTTTTGGAAGTCAGAAATCAACTTATTTTTTGAGTGGGGCAGGAGATGCTTTAAGAATAAGCTGAAAATCAGCTTAAGCTGAAAGTTATAAGGTATAAGCTGTTTAGGCATAAGCTATAAGCACTTTCCCACAGCTCTACCAAAAAGGGCCGATAAAGCTCACCATGGATTAACTACCCTCCAATCTGATTATAGATCCGAGAGGAGTGATACTCAATTTAATAGACAAAACCTAGATTAAGGTTTTTTTTTGATCTGCCTAGATTTTTAAAATGTGTAAATTTTATTATTAATTTGTTTTTTGTTTTTTTTCTAAACCACCACTATACAGTTATTTTCCCTACCTTATATAAGATTGTGCAATAGATTGATGTTAGAAATATCCACAAGATTGGTTTTCCAATAATTTAATATTTTAGTTAAAAAGTAAGAAAGTTATTAAAAAAAATTTAAAAATTATATAAAAAATTTTAAAAAATTTTAGGTTTTTTTATTTTACTTTTTAGATTTTTTTTAGTTAAATGTCATTTTCAAATATTTTAGTTTTTCACCTCATATTTTAGTAAAAAAACTAAAAAATCACAAACAAACAAACAAAAAAATCACTTCCCAAATAAATTCTATAGAGAGAAGTTTGATAATATCTATTTCTCCTCACAAAATTTCAAAAATTATCACATGGATAAAAAATACCATATAACCACGTGTTCATTTAATAAAATTATATTATTTCTCCACCATTCGCTTATTTCTAGGGTCTATAGTTTTTAAAGGGACAATATAATTTAAGTGGATATTTGATAAAATGAAAAATATTTTGTGACACTAAATTGGGGGCATTAATGTCCCTAATTTTCATTCTGGGTAACTGTTTTGTTTTTTTTTTTTTTTTTTTTTTTTGCCTTATATAGAAATTAGGGGCTTTAGTGCTCCCCAATTTAGTGTCACAAATCAAAACCTTGATAAAATTTTCATATTAACGATAAATTTAACAAAATTAAAAAATAAAATTATAACGGTTTTCATGATTTAGTAATTTATTTTTAAAGAATTCACTAACACATAAACTTTTTCAATTTTAAACACCTTTCTATTGATTAGACAAAGTGTCAAATTTTTATAAAACAAGATGATTACTTACTTCTGACACTTTTACACATTACCCTGACGCTAAAGTCAGCACATTAATGTTTTGTATACATTTTTTAAATTCAAGGATATTACGTGTTTTTCAACTCAACCATAGATGATAGATAATTTATTATTATAATTTACA
Source organism: Camellia lanceoleosa (assembly GCA_025200525.1). NCBI lineage: Eukaryota > Viridiplantae > Streptophyta > Magnoliopsida > Ericales > Theaceae > Camellia > Camellia lanceoleosa. The sequence continues at coordinate 85,779,319 of CM045770.1, forward strand.
AATTTTTTGAAAAAAAATGACGACTCACGGTCTTACCGTTATATTATACTGATTTTATTATATTTTAAATGTGACTCAAAATGGCTATTATTAATACATGTTTGAAAACAATGAAGAAATTTGTGTTTAGGTTCACATAAAATTCTCGTTGTTTGAGCCGTACGTTTCTCATGTACATAAAAACTGTTTCTATTTCCATAGAAAAATAGTGGAAAATGATCAAATATATTGTGGTGGCTATACTAAGATAGACCTATGTTTTTTTTGTTTTGTTTTGATTTTTTTTTTCATCAATAAAATTAGATACTTAGGATTCTTGTTCAGAAATTTTAATAGGTGGTCTAAATTTAACTCTTATATGATAAGACCTGTACTCAGAATCAATTAGGACTACGCACTGATTTTTTTTTAAGTCGAGATTTTTCAAGTTATGAACAACTGAGGTCAATCGAGTTCTGGAGAGGACAAAGCTATCATCTTGGAAGAGTTTCATATCATTCATCATTCATAAATTGTGTTCCTAGAAATTTTGCAGTGGTCTTGAAAATATTTGAGTTGAATCTAAATCTTGACTTTGTTGGTTATTCTAGTTAAGATTAAAAAAGTGTAAAAGGCAAAATAAATTAAATAAATTAATAGAATAAAATGTCATATTTAAATTATAATTATTTTATTTTTTTCTCACACAAATTTAAAAAATTTACCAAATAAATTTTTTAGTTTCGAATTAAAAAAGTTTCAATTCTATAAAACCAACTAGAAAAGTGTTTTTCCAAACGGCAGCCTTGTTAGTGAGAGTCATTGTTAGTGTAATCGATGTGATTAGTGGAGATATCGTGAGACTACCAAATCAATTTGGAGTTTCAAAATCACTAAATAATTTTTCTTATAATACACCTGAAATGGTCAATATTTACCTTTGGTATTGCTTCATCTCTGGACCTCTAGTTGAGGGACTTGGGAATGCTCCCGTGCGCCTTCATGTGGGCTGATTATGAATTTATTTCGATAATTTAAATTATTTATATTATAAAATTAGTGAAATAAATTATTTATAAAAAATAAATTAATTAATTGAACATTTGTAATCACGTAATAAGATTACATTTGATTTTTAAAAAATAACAAGAAACATGATTTTGATAATAATAATAATAAAAAAATGCTCAATTAGTATATATTAATGTGTGTTTAGGATGATTTTGATAATAGATTATTTATTTATTTTTAAAACAATGAAGAACATGATCATGTAGTTATGAATGTTCGATTAACTATAGCATTTTTATAAATACTGTATTCAATAAATCTTACAATATAAATGGTACGAACCACTGAATAGGTTTGAAGTCGGCCAACTCGAGGAGTTATAACAGGCTATTTTATCCCGTTAATTAAGAAGGCACTATAATGGCCAACTGATTTAGCCCAATTGAATTGGGACGGTAATTTGCAAACCATTCAATCTCAAACCTTAGCCAACATTCTAGTTCAAAAAAAAAAAAAAAAAACTTAGCCAACATTGGCACCTTCAGAAGAGTGGGAAAGGAACTAGTTATAAACTTTGACATTTAATCCAAGAGGCCAAGTCTTTTTTAAGCATCTAAGGTCAAAAAAAATACCAACTAAGAACATCTTGTGGACTTTGGATTTCACTTTTTCTTATAAGGGCCAACAGAAAAAACCCAAAATTTCAAACTTGATAAAATAATCTCTTTAATTCTCCAATTTTTGTCTCTAATTTAATTAATTAAATTACTTCTGTTGGCTTTGAAGACCAAATCTATGAAGGTGCTTGTGAATGCTGAATCTACAAATAATAGGTCATGTTTAAGAAGTTGATTATTTGACTTTTGGGTAAATTACATTGACACCCCTGAGGTTTGGTCTAATTACTACCAACTCCCTAACGTTTTGGAAATTATATTTTCACCCATGTGGTTAATAGTTTCATTTCACAAATCCTCCTAGTTATATAAAAGGTAATAATTCCTAGTAGAAAAATAGAAGAAATTATATTAAAAAAATAAATAAATAAAGGAAAGGAGCAAAAAAAAAAAAAGAAAGTAAAGCAAAGTAAAGCAAAAAAAGAGAGAGCGCATGAGTTTAATATCTTTACTTTGTCTAAATAATTACAATGACATGGGGGTTAATGTAATTTTCCAAACGTCAAGGGTGATGTGTATTAAACTCAAACCTCAAGGGGTGTAAGTATAATTTACCCTTGACTTTTGTTATTTTAACCTGACTAAAATAAATATGTTTGAGAAGTTGGTTGATTTTTATTTTTTTATTTTATTTTTTATTTTTATAGTTAATTTGATGGTTGTAAGAGAAAAAATGAAATGATTATGTTTGAGAAGTTGGTTTTTTTTTTTTTAATAGTTAATTTGATAGTTGTGAGAAAAAAAGTGACATAATTATAAATTAGATGTACTATTTTATCTTTTAATAAACTATTTTAATCCAACTCTCCTCTCAAACATAAATAATATTGGTTGCGATTAATTTTATTTATTTATTTACTTTTCATGTAATCCAAAAAACAGATTGCGTGAGAGTTAAAATTACACAAGATTTGATGGTACTTGCAAGTTCCCCCATTATTATTATTTTGGATAAATTACAAAATATTACTGAAATTAATTTAAAACACGAATTATTTTTATAATTTTAAAAATTATAAATTACTCTTTATTAGAATTTTTTATTTAACATAATTAATAAAAAAAATAAAATTCTTAATTACTTTTCTACACGACAATAAATTAATTGAAATATATTTATAATACAATTTAAAATTATTAATTGAATTGTTGAGTTATTAATAAAAGAGATCATTTGTTGTGTAATTAGAAACTTAAAAGAATAGGATATAATTTTTAAAATCAAAGAAAAAATTCATATTTTAAGTAAATTTTATTCATAATTTACCTTATTATTTTTTGTTTGGCCCTATTTGAGAGAAAGTGACCTAAATCGACTTATTTTTATAGAACCGATGAGACTAGCCATTCAAACTAGTAGTCAGTTTAAGAAAACCGGTCGAAGCATTGGCCAGCCAAAATTTGAAAATTCCACATTTTGCGTATTTTTTAAACATCTTGTATTATTTTTTTATTTTTTTTTTGAACAAACAATCAATATAAATATATATAAATAATTATATTTAATAAACATATTTATATAAATATATATGTATTTTAAAATATAAAAATAATTTAAATGAATGTATCTTAATACTTACGTGTTTGATTGAATTGCTAACTCTTGATCTGATTTTTTTTCTTCTTCAGATTAGTCATGGATTTAGGTTTAGAACATTGGTTGTATGTATGAAAGATTTGTTCTAGAGGATTAAATTCAAAAACTACAAATTTATTTATCATCATTATTATAAATAAATAAGTTTGAAAATCTTGTAGACGAATGAAAGTTGTCTTTATGACCACGGTTGTGGTAAAAATAAGAGTCTTCCTGATGTGATGTGTGCTTTGGGTGCTTAATTGGTGGAGGTTTTATAGCTAGTATATATATGGAAAATGTTTTTTAGCACTAAAAAAAGTGCCCCTAATGCTCCTAATTTCTCTTTTTGGTAACTGTTTTTCTTTTTTTTTTTATAACTGTTTTTTTTTTTTTTTTTAATTTCCTTAAAAGGAATTTCGGGGCTTTCGAGCTGCCCCTTTTCGAGCTGCACATCACGTTCGGTATATATATATATATATAAGTATATGTCCGTATCTAAAGGTACGATGTAAATAATATTAGGATTAAAATGTAATTATAATTTATACGTATCTGGTTGAAATTTATAAAATTTGTATCATTTTTTGATACAAATACTAAGGGCTGGTTTGACAACCTTAGAAAAAGGGGTGACTCTATTTATATAGCACATTTGGTCTTAAGGCACACCATTACTTAGTTCACAACTTTAATAATTTGCAAAAACATATAGCTTGTTTGGTTCAGATTTTCAGAAAACAGTTTTTCAAAAAATTTTATCCTTTTATTTTCCGTATTTTAATATTTTCAATGAATTTTTTTAATGTTTTAAACAATTTTTTAAAATTTTTTTAGACATACCTAATATAAATATACTTAAAATGTATAATATTTATGAAAAATTTTTTTAAAAATACACTAAAAAAAAAATGCAAAAAAAAAAAATTCAATACAATTTTCGTATTTTTGTATATTTTTTAATTTTTAAAAATATTTTTCACAAATATTATACTTTTTAATTGTATTTATGTTAGGTGTGTCTAAAAATTTTAAATAAAAAATTGCTAAAACATTAAAAAAAAAAATTCATAGAAAACATTAAAATACGAAAAATAAAAAAATAAAATTTTCTAAAAACCAGAACCAAACAAGCTATATGTTTTTTCAAATTATTAAAGGTGTAAACTCAGTAATGATGTGCCTTGAGACCAGATGTGGTGTGTAAATAAAGACACCTTAGAAAAAGTCAAAAAATTACCCAAAATGTTAAAAAGTTATCACTATTTACCAAAAAAAATATTAAAAAATTAATATACAAATATTAATACATATAAAGTAGATGGTCCAAGATTGGTATTGACGTGATGTAGAACTCGGTGATAGAGACCAAAAAAAAATTTGTGTATATTCACATAATTGGATGGTAAAGTTGGGTCTGTGGGGGCCCATCATGGGTCCCGTTTTTCTAATTTAAACCATTCAATATGTAGAACCCGTCTAGTACTATATGTCTGTAAAAAATCACGTCTATCGGATATCGCTAACTACATGATCAAATTAGTTTTGTATAAAAATGGATGATATTATAGTTAACAGTTAACAAAAAAAAAAACTATTACGATCAAATAGCTATCGATATCCAATAAACGTAATTTTTTACAAGTATATAGTACTCGACGAATTCTACACATTGAATAGTTTTGATTAGAAAAATGGGACCCGTGGTGGACTCCCACGGGCCAAACAACACCATTCAATCAAAGCCTGAGAAGGAGACAATATTTTCTCATCTACTCACCCGGCAGACTCCACTGCCAATCCGTTCGGCCTCCCACTCTACATTACTACAAAAATAGTTAAAGATCACACTTTGACAAAAAAAAAAAAAAATCTCACTTTTATTGGAAGTGTGATAAAAAAAATTAGATTGATATTTTAATCACACTTAATTTGATTGAGTGTGATAATATTTATTTTTTATGTCACTTTTCAATTAAGTGTGATTATAAATATATATTTTTAATCACACCTTCTAATTAAAAGTGTGATTATATACTTTTTAATCACACTTTTTAAACAAGTGTGATTATATATATATATATATATATTTTAATCACACATTCTAATTAAAGTGTGATTATTTATATATTTTTTAATCACACCTTCTAATTAAAGTGTGATTATATATACACTACTACTTTTTAATCACACTTTTTAAATAAGTGTGATTATATATATATATATATATTTTAATTACACATTATCATTAAAGTGTGATTATTTATATATTTTTTAATCACACATTCTAATTAAAGTGTGATTATATATACACTACTATTTTTTAATCACACTTTTTAAATAAGTGTAATTATATATATATTTTTTAATCACACATTCTAATTAAAGTGTGATTATTTATATATTTTTTAATGACACTTTCTAATTAAAGTGTGATTATATATACACTATTACTTTTTAATCACACTTTTTAAATAAGTGTGATTATATATATATTTTTTAATCACACATTCTAATTAAAGTGTGATTATATATACACTATTACTTTTTAATCACACTTTTTAAATAAGTGTGATTATTTATATATTTTTTAAGTTAATTAAAATATGATTATATATACATTACTACTTTTTAATCACACTTTTTAAATAAGTGTGATTGTATAAAATATTTCAAATTGATTTTTATATAAAATATACAATTCCCAAATTTTTAATCACACTTAATCTGATTGAGTGCGATAATATTTATTTTTTATGTCACTTTCTAATTAAGTGCGATTATATATATAAGGTAAATTACACTGACACCCCATAAGGTTTATGTTTATTACAGTTCTCCTTTCACGTTTTGGAAATTACATCTCCCTCCCTGAGGTTTAAAGTTTCATTACAGATTCCCCCCTTAGCAATTTAATTTTTTTTAAATACTAATTTTGCCCTTACTGGGTAAATTACATTGACACCCCTTACATTTTAAAAATTACAATCCCCTTCCTAAGGTTTAAAGTAGCATTACCAATTGCCCTTTCGGTTAGTATTAGTTGGAAAAAAAAATTCATTAGAAAAAAATTAATTAGAAAAAAAATTATTTGAAAAAAAATTAATTGAAAAAAAAATTGTTAGTAAAATTTTTAAATTTCTATTTAAAAACCAACATAAACTTATTTTTTGAATTTACGTTTTTTCCTCAAATTTACAAACTGAGACAACCATTTATAAATCAAAAAAATTATCAAATAAATTTTTATGACAATTTTTAAAATTTTTGTAAATATAAATTGAAAACTGAAAACGAAATGGTTACCAAACAGGTTTCAGATGGTAAAAATGTCGTAAAATTAACAAATAATTAAATAAGTTACCAACATAAGAAATGACTTATCAAAAGATTCTTAGGCTATGTATGGTTTGATTTTTAGAAAAAAAAATTAAAAATTAAAAATTAATTTGGTTAAGAAATAAAAAATAATTATGTAATTCACGTTCTATACGGCATTGTAATTCACGTAGTATATTTGGTTGCTCAAAATCATTATTGGGTGAATGAGAAATTGAAGCCAAAGATAGCTCTATGGAAATGGTGTTTTTGGTAGAAATTCCTTAAGGTTTGAAAAAAGGCTTATCCCACATTGGTTTGGTAAGAAAATATTTTATAGGTTTATAAAGCTTGAGTTTGTAACTTGGGGAGAGCCCCAAGGGACACCCCAAGTTTGTAGAAAAGAGAGATTATGGGCAAATTCGGCTAGACACAAAAATAAACACACACACGGGAGCCGGGTTGGGTTGGGTTGGATTGGGCGTGGGTACATGATGTGAGGTTAGGCTTGTCCAGCTCAATACTTATCTTTTTGGGCCAAAAAAATTGAAATTAATTTTATTTTTGAAATAAAATCTGTCTAGTTTTTTCCCACCTGAATAGATGCATATTTGTTTAAATTTAAACCCAATAGGTTCCAATATGTTTGAATTAAAACCGGACAGATTCAATATTTGTTTAAAATTCAAACCAAATAGTATCTTAACTATTCAATCTGCCCCGAACATATTCAATACATGTTCAAACAGGTTTTGTACCTGTTTAATTCAAACCGAATAGCCACCACTCTATCTATAAATAGGCAGTCCCTTATTTGGTTTTTCACTTGAAATTTTCATCCAAAATTCTACAATTACTCTCTACATTTTGCTGCATTATTTTCTTATAAGAAAGAGTGTAAACACAAAGTGTGTTCGTTGTAAGAATAATTTGTAGTGCTGCAATTATTCATAGCTGATCATTTTATCCTGGAAGATAGATGTCCATAATCTGAAAGTACCGTGGAGAGGACGAATCACTACCAGAAAAAGTGTTTTTTGCGACGGTAGGCGGCCGTCGCAAATGCCCTGGATCCCGTCGCTAATACCTTTTGCGACGGTAATTTGGTTTTTTGCGACGGGAAGGGAGGGTCGCGACTAATGGGGTTGCAAAAGAGCTTTAGCGACGGTAAGTGCCGTCGCCATTAGTTTCTTGACGGAGGTGCCTTTTGCGGCGGCACTTTTTCTGCCGCCAATAATGGAAGAATATATCGCGGTTTTGCATTTACACATAATTCCCGTCGCTAAAAGTGGGTTTTTGAGACGGCAGAATTACCGTCGCTAAAACTCTGGCAGCTTATAACTATTGGCGACGGCAACGTCTACCGTCGCTAAAGGTATCTTGAAAATTACAATTCCACAACTTTTGCGACTGTTTTGGTGCCGTCGCAAAAGCCTATTACTCTTTTTTGCGACGGGTTATTATACCGTCTCAAAAAAAAAAAAAAAAAAAAAAACCTGTTGATAAATTATTAAAAAAATTAAAATAACCTGTATAAAATAAAAAATAACTATAAAAAAATTCAAAAATTACAGAATAATATAAATTCATACATAAACAAAAGTTGACAAATAATAAAAATTAATAATATTATTCCATTCATAACAATACATAAATAAAAATTCATAACAATAAAAATTATGCCACTACATAACGTCGCATAATACATACATAATGTTGCTCACAAATTTACATAACATAAATCAAAATCAAAACCAAAAGTTTTCGTCTTGATTCGTTAGGGTTACAAAAACAAAAATTGGTCATAATCTTTATACGCCCGCATTCCAGAAGAACCCAACTGCTACTCAGGAAATATCTGAAAAAAACAAGATAAAAATAATTAAAAACCATATAATGGTGTTAATATTTCAATTACAGAAAAATATTAAAAAAAAATTGACTACTATATAATTAGAAAGATAGTTTAGTAAATAATTTTGACTGGACCGAAATCCGGCTCTAACTCCCAAACCGGGAACCCGATTCGAGCCCCGTCTTCTCCCACAAGTCTCTCGTGCCTAGGAGGTCGTGTGTGCCAAGTTTCGTGCTAAACCGACGCCGTTTGGTGATTTTGGGGCGTTAACGCCTCGAATTCAAGTTTCTTAAGGAAGTAGTTTGCCTAAAGTGAAATCCGGCTCTAACTCCCAAACCGGGAACCCGATTCGAGCCCCGTCTTCTCCCACAAGTCTCTCGTGCCTAGGCGGTCGTGTGTGCCAAGTTTCGTGCTAAACCGACGCCGTTTGGTGATTTTGGGGCGTTAACGCCTCGAATTCAAGTTTCTTAATGAAGTAGTTTGCCTAAAGTGAAATCCGACTCTAAGTCCCAAATCGGGAACCCGATTCAAGCCCCGTCTTCTCCCACAAGTCTCTCGTGCCTAGGCGGTCGTATGTGCCAAGTTCGTGCTAAACCGACGCCGTTTGGTGATTTTGGGGCGTTAACACCTCGAATTTAAGTTTCTTAAGGAACTAGTTCGCCTAAAGTGAAATCCGGCTCTAACTCCCAATCCGGGAACCCGATTGGAGTCCCGTCTTCTCCCACAAGTCTCTCGTGCCTAGGCGGTCGTGTGTGCCAAGTTTCGTGCTAAACCGACGCTGTTTGGTGATTTTGGGGCGTTAACACCTCGAATTCAAGTTTCTTAAGGAACTAGTTCACCTAAAGTGAAATCCGACTCTAACTCCTAATCCGGGAACCCGATTGGAGTCCCGTCTTCTCCCACAAGTCTCTCGTGCCTAGGCGGTCGTATGTGCCAAGTTTCGTGCTAAACCGACTCAAAATAATAAACAATGCATATGCAAAAGGCTAACATATTTAAGCTTATCTCCATCTACAGTCAAGAAGAAATACGGCATGAAAAGTTGAAAGCCGTCTTGAGGACTAAACCCGAGGGTGCACCACTTTCTATACCAGAAGCACTCCTGTGAAACAAACATAACATCTTCAATTAAATTTTGAAATAAGAAACTTGAGCAGTTATATATGGGCAATTTGGGAATCAAAAAATGTGTGACATAAATCAGACCGAGTTCTGCGCTTTATATGATACTATATATATATATAAATAGAAGATAAATAGATGTGGTAGTGAAAGCATACAAACATGGCACATCTCACAAGCATTATTACACAAGGTTTCTGCAAAAGTACAAGAAAACATTTTACAAACCTCACATCTTTGGTCAGAATCTTTTTTTCAAGATATCCTCTAGTTTAACCCGAGGAGAAATGCTATCGAAGCATCTCGGCCATTTTAGCCAAAAAATCATGTGAATATGGTACATAAGGTTTGTATCGTGCTCTAGAAGTTGGAAGTTGTTCAAGATCTTCCTTGATTTCCTGGAAGAACCACAAAATAGAGGTGCAATGGGAATATCATCGTCATAAAACTTTTCATTTGGCAAATTTCGACACGAGAATCCTGCAAAATAATGGTTGTCTTAACAAAAAGTTATTTACATTTGAAGTGAACCATGCTAATACAGAGGCTGCAAAAACGAGTAGCAATACAAATGATTCACAAAAATCATAATTTTATGATAGAAGAAAGAGTTCCAATATCATGGACGAGTATATGACATAATCATTGAAACCTTGGTCGTAGAAACAAGGCCCTGAAATCAAATTTATGCTTCACATGAATACTTCAAAATGAGTGAACCAACTTATAGAACACAACATGTGTATCATGTATGCTGAGGATTAGTTTGCAGCATGTGTATAATTGATGGCAGAACTTGTTCCTCTTGCACAATTTTTACATCAAAACACATGAAATCCTTTCACTGGAGATGTTATCATGTGTTGACCAAAAGGAGAGAGGGATGGTGTCACCTGCTACTACTACCAAGCTAGTATTGGCATTTTCATAAAATCCCTAAGCAAGACATGCTTTAATTTTATTTATGGCGAACTTGGAACGTCGAATTCTAAATACTCATACATTGTTACTCAAGTATTGTTTGTTGCATTTTTAACACATAAAAATTTCCAGATTTTTATCTGTCCTTAAAACTCATCCAGCTACCTAATTTTCTTTCAAAACTTGTTTCCTACACTAGCAGATTCATTTCCTTCACTTACCAGACATATTGAGTTACATATACCTACCATACTTGTTATGCTCTTAAATCCTTTGGTTGAATTATTGGGCCTGTCACATATACATTTATACGTTGTGTACATCACATAAATTAGCCCTAGCCACTTTTAAGCAACCAGCACAGGAGCGCCGCAGCACAGGAGATTTTTTACCGAGCCAGTCGTCCGGGAGGACAACTTGGCGGTCGACCAGTGGCCACCTGGGCAGATTTTAAAAGCCCCAAAACCGACTGCTTCTATTCCTGTTCTTTTCTCTGCTTCGTCTATGTAAACCCTAATCTCCATATCGCTCAAACTCCATCTGCCAAACCCTCTAAAAACTCAATCTCTATCAATTTCTTGTGTAAACTAAGGTAAATCTCTCTATTTTCATTGGTTTCTTTACATTAACCCCTTGATTTTGCTTTAGATTTAATGTTTTTTTTTGGGGGGGGGGGTCATACATCCAAATGTGGGTTTGTTCCAAACTGATTAATGGTCATTTTATTCGTGATTGATGATTATTCTTGAAATACTTCCATGATTTTGTTCAAAAAGCTTGATATTGTTCATATTCTTGCCAAATACTTCCATGTCTCACAGATTGTTCATCCTTAAGCTCTGTCTTGAATCTTTTTTTATTTTTATTTTTACTGAAATTTGTGGGTACTAAATCTAAATTCTATAACAGTTTACCAAAAAAAAAAAAAAAAATTCTAAATTCTATAACACTGTAGCATAACTCTGAATATGTATTCTGAATTTTTTTTGGCTCTCACAGGTTCCTGCCAAAAGTAGTTTTTTATTTTTTTATTTATAAAAAAAACTAAGTCTTTCTTTGTTAATCATGTGAACACTAAATCTGAAGTCTACGTATTTTTTTGACTCTCGCTATCACAAGTTCATGCCAAAAGAAGTAAAATCAATTTTTTTTCACTTTGTTTCACATAACTTGGTTCATGGCACAAGAATTTTTTTATTTTTTTTACTGTGTTCAACATAACCTGAGTTAATCTTTGTTAACTTCCTCATATTCCTTTGTTATGTTTCATCCTTAAATAGTTCTATCAACCTCAGCGCCTATAGATTTATTAAAATTATTGACAACATGCGATTCAACCTAGGGATTCATTTAAGAACGAATATTAATTTTGAGAACATCGAAGCAAACATTTTAATTTTTTTTTTAAAAAAAAGAAAAAAAAACTAAAATCAAACTTCATTGAATAGATCATCTCTAAAACATGAAATCAATCAACCAAAAAACACGAGATCATATATATATATATATATGTAACAGATCAAAAACCCCCCTATATACACTCACAGATATATATATATATATATATGTGTGTGTGTGTGTGTATGAAAACCCCCTATATCCGAAATCCCGACACAGAGAGAGAGAGAGAGAGAGAGAGAGAGAGAGAGAGAGAGATACCCTTTGAAATCGGCGGTGAGGGAAGATCGCCGGCGAGGGAGGAGTGGCGGTGAGGGGCGAGCAACCGTCAACGTCGTCTGTGAGAGAGAGAGAGAGGGAGGCAATGCGGTAAGGAGGAGGATCGACAGTGAGGTCTGGCGACGGTGAGGAGGATCGGGGTGAGGAGGATCGGCGGTGACGGATGATCGGCGCCGTCGTTGTGTTAAAGAGAGAGAGAGGAAGGCGAAACCCTAGATGGAGAGAGAGAGCGAGCAGAAGGAGAAGAGACGGCTCTGTGGTGTTTGTGTTTGTGTTGTGTGTGTGTTCTCAAACAAAACCCTAGACACACCCACAAATGTTATAGTTAATGAATTTTTTATTAAAATAAAAAATTATTAAAATAATTTTTATAGTAATTTTTATAGTTGATGAATAAAAATTTATTTGTTTCATATTTATTTTAATGAATAAAATTTTTTTTTTATTATTTGGTAGAAGTAGGAATAATATTTTCTATTAAAATAAAATTAATTTTTTGTGGTCAATAAAAAATATTTTTTTATGACCCTTTTTTTTTTTTTTTGTTACTAAAAATCAAGAACTAATTTTTTGTGGTAGAGGATAGGAAGTGGCAGTAGTGGTGAAAGTGGTGGATAAGAGTTGATAGTGATGGTGGTAGTGATGGTGAAGGAGATAAGTAGTGAAGTTGTGGTAGTAGTAAAGGAGATAGAATAGCAGTGGTAGAGGACAGGTAATGGTAGTAGTAGTGGTGGTAGTAGAGTGGTAGCGATAGTGGTAGTAATGATAGTTGTAGAGGTGGAGTGACAACAAGGTAGTAGTGGAATGGCATTTGTAGTAGTGGTGAATGTGGTAGAGAAGATAGGTGGTGAAAGAGAGATGAGTGAGAGATGACAGATAGAAGAGAGATGGAGACAGAGAGAGAGAGAGAGAGAGATGCAGAGCAGAGACAAAGTGATGAGCGAGAGAGAGAGCAAAAAAGAGCGAAAATAGATAAAGAAGAGTGATATGTCAGAGTGAGAGAGAGAAGAGAGACAGAGACACAGAGAGAAAGAGAGAGATTGACAGAAAGAAAAGAGTGATGAGAGAGAGAGAGAGAAGAGAGACAGAGACACATAAAGAAAGGAAGAGACAGACAGACAGAGAAGAGTGATGAGTAAGAGAGAGAAAGAGAAGAGAGACAGAGGCGTAAGGAAAGGGGCAAGAGGCGTAAGGAAAATTTGGGAAAAAAAAGGGGGGAGCGGGAATGGAAAAAAATAAAGGGGCGGGAATGAAAAATAAAAATAAAAATAAAAAAATAATTAAATAAATTTAGTTTTTGTTAAAAAATATTTTTTTTTTTGTAGTTAATGAATTTTTTAAATTTTTTTTTTTTTAGTTATTAAGATTGAAAATTTATTTGTTTCATTTTTATTTTAATGAAAATAAATATTATTTTTTTTTATTTTGTAGAAGTAGGGGTAATATATATTTTAAGTGGTAGTGTAAATGGAGTGCAGGGGTGAAAGAGAGGTAATGGTAGTAGTAGTGGCAGTAGTAGTAGTGGTGGTAGTGGAGTGGTGGCGATAGTAGTAGTAATGGTAGTCGTAGAGGTGAAGTGGCGACAATAGAAGTAATAGTGGTAGTGGAATGGTGTTTGCAGTAGTGGTGAAGGTGGTAGAGGAAATGGGTGGTGAGAGAGAGTGATAGACAGAAAAGAGACATAGAGAGAAGAGAGCTGGACGAGAGAGACAGAGAGAGATAGAGAGAAGAGAGATGAGCAAGAGAGACATAAAGAGAAGAGAGATGAACGACAGAGAGACCTAGAAAAATAGAGAGAAGAGAGACAGGATAGACAAATGCAGAGAGAGAAGAGTGATGAGAGAGATAGAGAAAGAGAAGAGAGAAAGGAAGATGAAAAAATGGATGAAAAGATATAGACAAAGAGAGAAAGAGCGAAAATAGATAAACGAGAGAGAGACAGAGAGAGATAAAGAGAAGAGAGATGAGTGAGAGAGACAGAGAGAGAAGACAGATGGGAGAGATAGAGAGAAGAGAGATGAGTGAGAGACAAAAAGAGAAAGAGAGAGACAGAGACAGATGTTATATTAAAAGAGTAAGACGACATCGTTTTTTTATTTTATTTTTTTGCGACAGAAAAATACTGTTGAATTTATTCAAACTATTTTGTGACTGTATATATATGAGGCTGTCTCAAAACCACAATCACTATGCTAGGTTAGAGTTTTCCAAAAACTCTTTTGAGAAAATTATACTTTCTTGTTTTCCGTGTTATATTATTTTTACTGAATTTTTTTAATATTTTAAGTAATTTTTTTAATTTTTAGACACACCTAACATAAATATACCTAAAAATTAAAAAAAATCTTTTAAAAATTCACTAAATACCAAAAATATAAAAGAAATACAATAATTCAATACATTTTTTTTTATATTTGTATGTATTTATTAATTTTTAAAAATATTTTTTCATAAATTTTTTTTAGATACATTTAAGTAAAGTACATCTAAAAAAAATATTTAAAAATTTAAAAATATTCACTTAAAAAAAAAAAACACAAAAGTCACTTTTTTTTTTACGGTGAAAAAAATGCCTCAAAAATCAATATTCTTGACGGTAAAAATGCCGTCCGTAAAAATCAAAATTTAGAAAATTCGAATATGAAAAAATCTTACCGTCAGAATATTCCTTTTTGAGACGGTAAAATTTTCACCGTCTCAAATACTCTGTTTTTTGAGACGGTATTTTTTACCGTCGCAAATACTCTGATTTTTTGAGACGGCATTTTTTACCGTCGCAAAAGGTGACTTTTTGCGACGGCAAGCGCGCCGTCGCAAATAGTTCCGTCTCATATACCCAGTTTTCTTGTAGTGAATCTGTCTTACGGACACAGTGTTAAACACTGGACTTGATCAGAATTTTTTTCAATAAATACATAAGGTTAGTAATTAATTTACTTTCTGTTTTATTATTTTTTCTGATTCAGATTTTGATTTGGTTTTTATAACAAAATAAAAATCTGTTTTTATTTATTTATTTTATATTCTGGTTTGATTTTTGTAATCAAACAATCTTTCTCAGTTCCTTTATTTCTTCTGTATTCCGTTTGTTGTTAAGTACACAAACAAAATTTATTTTTTAAATACAGTGAAGATTGTCCAACAATCTTAAGACAGATTATTTTTTGGTATTTTCATTGTATTTATTTTTCTGTGCTTTCACAAAGTGATACTCTGGTTGGAAACTAGAAATAATAATAATATACTGTTTGACAAATAGTAGTAATATACTGTTTACTTTCTTTGACAACTATAAGTAATATATTGATATCATTAACAATTGCAGAATATTAATTTGTGTTACAGAAATTATTGTGGTATTTTATTTTTCTAGTTTTAGTAATAAGAGAAGTAAAATTATTTTGTGTTATAATTTATTTTCTGGTTTTAGTAACTAGGAAATTAATTTGGTTTTGGTTTTTTCTGATTTTTTGTAATCAGATACTATGGCTGCCGAAAGTAGTACTCCAAATCCGATCGTTATACCGACTCCTGTCCCTATTTAGAACCATGTTCATGTTCCAATAAGTCATGGAGAAAAATTGAAAAAATTTAACGATACCAAGTTTAAGAGATAGCAGTAGAAAATATTGTTTTATCTTACAACTCTAAATCTAGTTTGGTTTCTTCGTGAAGAGGCTCCAGTACTTAGAGATGATGAAAGTAATCATCAAGTTGTTGCGCTGTAGATGCCTGGAAACATTCTGATTTTATGTGCAGAAACTACATCCTCAATGGCCTTGATAACATGCTATATAATGTTTACAGCCCTCTGAAAATAGCAAAAGAATTGTGAGATTCTTTGGAGAAAAAATACAAAACAGAGGAGGCCGGTACAAAGAAATTTATTGTCGGTAAATTTCTTTACGTCGTTATGGTAGACTCCCAGACGGTAATTTCTCAAGTTCAAAGTTTTTAATTAATTTTGCATGATATTCATTCTGAAGGTATGTCTCTTAGCGAGTCTTTCCAGATCGCTGCTTTAGTGGAAAAGTTATCACCGGCTTAGAAAAATTTCAAAAATTATTTAAAACATAAACGTAAGGAGATGACCATAGATGAATTGATTGTAAGACTAAGAATTAAGGAAGATAACCGTAAGGCTGAAAAAAGGAATGGTAAAAATCCCCTTGAGTCCAAGGCTAATGTAGTTGAATAATTGCACAAATCACATTACAAAAAGAGGAAGTTTGTTGGAGATGGTCCTAAACAAGGCAACAACAATGGTAATAAGAAGTTCAAAGGAAAATGCTATAACTGTGGCAAGACCAGACATCGAGCTTCTGATTGCCACCGCCTTAAGAAGGATCGCGGAAGTACAAGTAAGAAAACCACCAATCAAGCTAATGTGACAGAATTAGAGTACATCTTTGACAAGGTAAATGACATCAATCTTTCTGCTGTGGTGTCTGAGGCTAATTTGGTTAGAAATCCCAAGGAATGGTGGGTTGACACTAGGGTAACTCGTCACATTTGTGCGGACAAGAAGATATTCACTATTTATAATGAGGCTGCAAATGTTGAACAACTTTTCATGAGAAATTCTTTACTTCTACTGTGGCTGGACAAGGAAAAATGATCTTGAAGATAACATCAAGGAAGAAACTTACCCTCAACAACGTACTGCATGTACCAAACATCTGAAAAATTTTAGTTTCTGGTTCTTTGTTAAGTAAAAATGATTTTAGGTTTGTTTTTGAGTCTGATAAATTTGTATTAACAAAGAGTGGTATGTATGTTGATAAGGGATATATGAGTGATGGTCTCTTCAAGGTGAATGTAATTACAGTTGTACCAAAACTTCCTATTAATAAGAATAACACATCTTGTGCTTGTATGCTTGAGTCGAATTTATGGCATGGTAGATTAGGATATGTAAATTTTGATGCTTTGCTTAGATTAATTGGTTTGGATTATATACCAAAGTTTGAAATTAATCCTAATCACAAATGTGAGATTTGTGTAGAAGCGAAACTAACTAAGGCTCCATTTAAATCGGTTGAAAGAAAAATCGAACCTTTAAAATTAATTCATATTGATGTATCTGATCTTAAATTTGTTTAAACTAGAGGAGGCAAAAAGTATTTCATAACATTTATCGATGATTGCATAAGATATTGTTATGTATATTTACTTAGAAGTAAAGATGAAGTCTTGGAAATGTTTAAACTCTACAAAATTGAAGTTGAAAATCAACTTAGTAAAACCATTATAATGGTTAGAAGTGATAGGGGTGGTGAATACGATGCACCTTTAAATGAATTTTGTGCACAACATGGCATTATTCACCAAACTACAGCACCCTATTCTCCACAGCAAAATGGAATTGCTAAAAGGAAAAATAGAATCCTTAAAGAAATGATAAATGTCACGTTACTAAGTTCAGGCTTACCACAGAGCTTGCGGGGGGAAGTAATATTGTCTGCTAATTATGTTTTTAACAGAATACCCCACAAGAAAACCAACAACACTCCTTATGAATTGTGGAAAGGTCGACCGCCTTTCTACAAATACTTAAAAGTGTAGGGGTGTTTGGTAAAGGTAGAAGTTCCTGTTCCTAAAAAGAAAAAGACTAAGATAAGACCAAAAACAATGGATTGTGTATTTATTGGTTATGTTCAGAATAGTAGTGCATATCGGTTTCTGATTTATAAATCAGAAATACCAGATATAAATATGAACACTATTATAGAGTCAAGGAATACTGTGTTTATTGAACATGTCTTTCCTTACAAGAAAGGACAGGACTTAAGTTCACATAAAAGAACTTATGATTGTACACAAAGTCAAGAGACAAATGCCAATCAAACATAAGAGACTAGTAATGGTCTCGACCAATAGGATTTAACTGATGATGAACCAAGACGAAGTAAGAGAGCAAGAACATGGAAATCCTTTTATCCAGATTTTCTGACATACCTGTTAGAAAATGAACCTCAAAGCTTTAAGGAAGCAATGACAAGTCCTGAAGCACCTTTGTGGAAAAAGGCAGTTAATAATAAAATTGAATCTATTATGCAAAATCATACTTGGAAATTGGTAGATCTTCCACCCGGTTCTAAACCTCTTAGATATAAATGGATATTCAAGAGAAAAATGAAAGCAGATGGTTCAATAGACAAGTATAAAACAAGACTTGTGGTAAAAGGTTACAGACAAAAAAAATGTTTGGACTATTTTGACACATATTCTTCTGTGACAAGAATAACATCCATCCGCATGCTTATTGCTATAGCAGCGTTGTATAATTTGAAAATACATCAAATGGATATTAAGACAGCTTTCTTAAATGGTGATCTAAATAAAGAGATATATATGGAGCAACCCGAAAGGATTGTAGTGCCAGGGCAAAAAAAGAAAGTTTGTCGGCTTGTAAAATATCTTTATGGATTAAAACAAGCGCCTAAGCAATGCATGAAAAATTTGACCATGCTATGCTTACTAATGGGTTTAAGACAAACGAATGTGACAAGTGCGTCTATGTTAAAGACACTAATAGAGGTTATGTCATCGTTTGTCTTTATGTGGATGACATGCTTATCATTGGAAGCAGTCAAAACATGATCAAATTAACCAAGCAAATGCTGAATAGAAGATTTGATATGAAAGATATGGGGGTCGCAGATGTAATATTAGGAATAAAAATTACTAAAACATCTAACGGATATACATTATCTCAATCACATTATATTGAGAAAATTCTTAGTAAATTTATCACGGATGATATGAATGTAGCTAGAGCACTTGTAGACATCAATCTTTATTTATCAAAAAATAAAGGTAATGCGATGTCTTAGTTAAAATACTCCCAAATCAGTAGAAGTCTAATGTACCTAATTAATTGCACTCGTCCTGATATAGCTTATGCTGTTAGTAAATTGAGTAGGTACACTAGTAACCCTAGAAAAGACCATTGGAAAATGATCATTCAAGTTCTTAGATATTTAAGATTTACCCGTGATCAAAGTTTGAACTTTACTCGATATCTTGTAGTATTAGAAGGTTATTGTGATGCCAATTAGATATCGGATACTAAAGATTCAAAATCTACAAGTGGATATGTCTTTACTCTGGGAGGCGCTGCCGTTTCTTGGAAATCCACGAAACAAACATGCATCGCACAATCCACAATGGAATCTAAGTTCATTACTTTAGACAAAGCAGGAGAAGAAGCACAATGGCTTTGTCACTTCTTAGAAGACATTTCAATGTCGCCAAAACCTACGCTAGCTATTTGCATTCATTGTGATAGTCAATCTGTAATAGGCAGGGCACAGAATCATATGTATAATGGTAAGTCACGACATATTCGTCATCAACTTAATATCGTAAGGCAATCGCTCTCAAATGGAATAATCTCAATAGATATATAAAATCTAAATAGAGTATTGCGGATTTGTTAACAAAAGGTTTGACAAAAGAGCAAGTGTATAATTCATTGAAGGGGACAAAAGAGCAAGTGTATAATTCATTGAAGGGGATGAGATTAAAGGCTATTACATAAGAGTCATCATAATGGTAACCCTACTTATATAACTGGAGATCCCAAGAACTAAGTTCAAAGGGACAACTAAGTTATGTGTGGCTCACCAGAAATTACCAAGGGATTAAAATTCCTTACCCATTCCTATGGTGAGAGTGATATCTGTAACATATGTTATATGCAGGGGTTTAAGGATAAGCTTTACTTTTAATGATTACTTATATCTTGATTTAGGCATATAAATCAAGACTAGTATAAGGAGATACTCACAATAAGAATCACCTATATGAGTGTCGAACTGGGGTCGGTTTTATGAGAATGAAGAGGCCAAATTCTCTAAAAACCCTCATGAACAACCAGGAGCGTTGAAGGCCAAAATGAACACAACCGTGAGAATCGCGATGTGTTAGAAGATATTTTGTGTGAAATCTAGTGTCTTGGCTTACACAAACAGTTGAACAATTCAAGACATTGTGTCCATTGGTTAGCTAGTAAGTCCTATAGGTCATCACTAGGGAAAGTTCAAGGCTGAAAGCTACCTATCCTGATGCAAGATATTTTCGATTTATACTCTTTTGCCAAATTCTGCATATTTTGCATTTCCGTTGTCATCAAATTCCATTCATGTGGGGGATTGTAAGAAATGGTTTTGGGAAATTTTGATTTTTCCTTAACTTTGGTCTATTTTTTAGGTGGGACCCATACGATAAAGTTGGCGAGTCTAAGTGATAACGCGTTATATGCTTCGTTGTGATTCACGTGGTATATTTGGTTGCTCAAAACCATTATTTGGCGAATAGGAAATTGAAGCCAAAGAGAGCTCAATGGAAATGGTGCTTTTGGTAGAAATTCCTTAAGGTTTGAATAAAAGCTTGTCCCACATTGGTTTGGTGGAAAGAATTTTATGGGCTTATAAAGCTTGAGTTTGTAACTTGGGGAGGGCCTCAAGGGACACCCTAAGTTTATAGAAGAGAGAGTATATGGGCAAATTGGGCTAAACCCATTGGGCCCAAAAAATAAACAATCGCGCACACCGCCGCTGCCATCGTCCGTCTGGTTGGTCAGGCGAGCTAGGTTGGGCCTGGGTTTGCGCGCGGGTGTGTGGTGTGAGGTTGGGTTGGGCTTGTCTGGTCCAATACTTATCTTTTTGCGCCAAAAACATTTGAAATTAATTTTATTTTTGAAATAAAATATGTCCAGTTTTTTCCCACCCAAATAGATGCATATCTATTTAAATTTAAACCCAATAGGTTCCAATCTATTTGAATTAAAATCGAACAGATTCAATATCTGTTTAAAATTCAAACCAAACAATGCCTTAACTGTTCAATCTATCCCGAACATATTTAATACCTATTCAAATAGGTTTTGTACCTGTTTAATTCAAACCAAATAGCCACCACTTTATCCATAAATAGGCAGTCTCTCATTTGGTTTTTCACATGAAATTTTCATCCAAAATTCTGCAATTACTCTCTATATTTTGCTGCATTATTTTCTTGTAAGAAAGAGTGTAAACACAAAGTGTGTTCATTGTGCGAATAATTTGTAGTGCTGCAATTATTCGTAGTTGATCATTTTATCCTGGGAGATAGACGTCCATAATCTGAAAGCACCGTAGAAAGGACGAATCTGTCTTAAGGACACAGTGTTAAACATTGGACTTGATCATAATTTTGTTCAATAAATACATAAGGTTAGTAATTAATTTACTTTTTGTTTTATTATTTTTTCTGTTTCAGATTTTGATTTTGTTTTTGTAACAAAATAAAAATCTGTTTTTATTTATTTATTTTATATTCTGGTTTGATTTTTGTAATCAAACAATCTTTATCATTTCTTTTATTTCTTCTGTATTCCTTTTGTTGTTATGTACACAAACATAATTTATTTTTTAAATACAGTGAAAATTGTCCAATAGTTTCCTTGGTCTACAATCCTTTTATTTATTTATTTCCAAAAAAGAAAAAAGAAAAAAGAAAAAACATTCACCAGACAACAAAGCAATAATGAAGGCAACTAAAGAAATATGATAATAAAAAAATACTATATTCACCATTGTAAATAATTCAAGATGGTGGGAAGCAGTTTAGCTACACATTGGGAAGCAGTTTAGCTACACATTGGGAAGTAGTTTACCCACAGT
This sequence comes from Camellia lanceoleosa, assembly GCA_025200525.1. Taxonomy (NCBI): domain Eukaryota; kingdom Viridiplantae; phylum Streptophyta; class Magnoliopsida; order Ericales; family Theaceae; genus Camellia; species Camellia lanceoleosa. The sequence continues at coordinate 85,801,123 of CM045770.1, forward strand.
GGTGGAAGGCTCGAGGATTGCTAGTACAATTTTTTTTTCCCCCTCTAGGCGTGGGCATACATTAATTTTATACTCAATTAAGATGAATCATTTTTAATTGAATAGGCATGAAAAATAAAAATGAAAAAGACAATCAAATTTTTGTTTCATATTTTGTTTGTTTCCTTCTTTCTTTTCCCATCTCTACTCTCTTCAGTTACCCACAGTGATTGAAGATGAACTGCTTCTTTGCATAATAGCAAAACAATTTGTATGCCCATCAGATCCATGAACCTATGAGATGAAAGTTTAAATATTTAAACTGATAAAAAAAAAACTAAAACTAACCCAACACGTTGGTTAAAGCATACCTAATGTTTTCAATGTGTTTGATGGAGGGAAGTTTTTAATTAGGGTTAGTTTCTACAACAAGTAAAAAAATATGAAATTCAAAATACTTATACTAACTATGAAGTAAAACTAACCCAACACATTGAAAAACAAACAAACAAACAATGGATAACCCCAATTTCAAAAAACAAACAACCCCAATTTGGGAAAAATACAATTGAACAAACAAACAATGTAACTTGCTAAAGCATTGTCAACGAACTTGCGACACAATTTCTCCATAACTAATTTGCTATTGGTACAAAGCAAGCTACCAAACAGCTAGTGTGGTAGCCGAATTTATGTAGCCTATTATTAATGGGGCTAACTTGTGGATCGGCCCATTGGGCCTCACTCTTCGGACTCATGAGGACAAATACTATCTTCAAACAAAAGCCAAGTATTCCCATACATTTCGACATCGTATCTAGATGCCGATTCCTCAACACGAAGCGCTAATAACCGGACGAGGTGTGGAATAGAGGATAAAAGCTTGAGGGGAAAAGGTCAATAAAAGGAGAAGGGAGATCCAATGATCAAGTATGTTAAAAAAAACTAATTCTTATCCTAGATAAAGAAGAAGACTAACTAAACCGTCGGAGTGCTAATTTCGGTACCCCCAACCGAAACTGTTCTTGTTTTAGGTGCCTACAAGAGGACTGTTTTAAGGCCTGTGTAGATCTAGGAGTATTCCAAATCCATCACTCCACAATTGGCACCGTTTGTGGGAATACTCAAACTCATCCCTAACAGACCTGATACTAGATCTTTTGTTCATAGGTGCTACTGATACACCAGGAACGGTGCATGGGCCAGAAGACATGCTCTCACGAAGAGCCCTGAATTTCGATTCATTGACTCCCTTACCTTTATCCCCCGCAGAGAATACTATACAAACGTTGATTAACCAAGTAAAAGAAAATGAACAACAAATAGATGTTATGGCAGCTGAAAATGAACACCTACGCTAGGAATTGTCCAAATCGCAACATGCACCACAACATACAAGGGGTCGCTTGCCACAGAAAAAGGCGACACAGCAACGCCACCCCAAAAGGAACGAGGCTGGTAGCAACTTAGGGACATCAGGAGAGGAACCTAGAAAGCGGGTCTGACCAAGTATCTCAAATTTGTCGGGCAACAACCCACAATAACGGGACAAGCATAATGATCAGAGCGATGAGTCTGACAAGAAGTATACTCACGGCCCTTTGGTACGACGCATTGCCAAGGCCACTCTGCCTAAAAAGTTCAAAGCTTCGTCCTTTACATTATACGATGGTAAAATAGATCCTACGGATCATGTTCGACATTATAGGCAAGCTATGACATTGCATACAGATGACGAAGCACTTATGTGCAGAATATTCCCTAGTAGCTTGGGACCATTGGTCGTCAGATGGTATTATAAGCTTGAACCCGGATCAGTCGGGAGCTTTCATCAACTCCAAAAATCCTTTAAGGCTAGATTCATCACTAATGAAATGCAACCAAAGTAGGTAGATTCGCTTTGGGTAATGAAAATTAGGCAAGGGGAAACCCTACGCGAGTATTCGGCTCGTTATTGGGAGTGCTTCAACCTCATGGACGATGATTGCAACGATGCTATAACAGTTACAGCCTTTAAAATGGGACTACACCCTGATAGCCCACTCCGAAGCTCTTTAACTCGACGACCTTCGAAAACGGTCTGGTCCTTGATGAGAAAAGTATAGGAATACTGCAAAGTGGAAGATGATGCAATTAGGGTTAAAGCGATCCTACAGACTGAAGAAACGGCAATGCCTGTCATGGCACAACTCTTAAACTCCGCCCCACCGAGGAGTACTCTATCAAGGAAAAGCCCGAAGGCAAGAAGTCGACCTAGAAGGGACAACCGTCGGGATTTGCAACGAAGTGAGCAATATCAGTTGGAGAGCAAGCGTCCTAGACGACTGAAAAATCGTATACAACATTTAGCGTGTCGATAAGCAAAATTCTAAACAAAATTTAGCACCAGTCCTTTTTTAGATGGCCGAGTAAAATGTTTGAGCCACCCGACATTAGGCACAGAGATCAAAGATACGACTACCATAAAGATCATGGACATATGACCAATAAGTGTTATGCTCTTAACGATCATTTGGAAGAGTTGATCCTAGGAGGCAAATTAGCCGAGTACCTCCCAAAGACGGAGAAGGCATCAGGAGTGCTTACCGTTTGCCCCGATTAGCCACCCGCTGGTGTGGTCCATGTGATATACACCATACCTCCGTTTGATAGTATGTATATGGTTCATGCAATCTCGACTGATCCTAATTTAGCATGTGACAGGGTGGTCAAGCGACCTCGTGTGTCGAATGAAATAAGTTTCTTGGATGATGATCTTCAGGGACTTACCATGACGCACGATGATGCCCTCATGATCAAGTTGCGAGTTAATAAGTTCATTGTCGAACGTATCCTGATTAACCTAGGAAGTATGTCTGAGATCATGTATTAAAAGGCATTTCTCCAATTTGGCTTCAATGTTGCACACCTACAACCAGCCGAGTACCCCCTATTCAGCTTCAATGCCAATCCGGAATATCCCCTTGGCAAAATCGTGCTGCCAGTGCGTGCAAGCACCAAAACACTAGATGTTGAATTTTTGGTTGTTAAACTCCCCTTGCCTTGTAATTTGATCATGGGCCGCACATGGCTTTATGCAATGCAAGCTGTGCTGAGCACTTACCACCAGTTGCTCCACTTCTCGACACAATATAGAATTGAGCAGGTCTGCGGTTCGCAACGATCTGTGAAGGAATGCTATCTATCTGCCCTAAGAAAAAAGCCCAAAGAAATGGAAGTGAATTCAATCATAACCTCAAGCTAAGAGAGCCTAGAGGCTGTCGGCAAAGTCCTAGCTGACAAAGTTACAGAGGATCTATATCAAATACTGATTAATAAGGATCATAACAAGTTCTTTCTACACGGCGCAAGCCTCGACGAGGCCGAGTAACAGGAGCTGTTGTCATTCCTTCTCAGTTATATTGATGTTTTTGCTTGGACGCCTTATGACATGCTAAGCATCGACTCAACATTTGCAATGCATAGTCTGAATTTCGACTCCACGGTTAAGCTGGTTACCCAGAAAAGTCGCCACTCAGGTGCGAAGCATGTCGCTGCCGTAATCGCAGAAATTGACAGGTTATTAGAAGTCGGGGCTATTAGGGAAGTCACTTATCCCACATGGCTATCCAACACTATTGTGGTGAAAAAGAAAACAGGCTCTTGGCGTGTTTGTGTGGATTTTACCGACCTAAACAAGGCTTGTCCAAAAGATTGCTTCCCGTTGTCGAGAATCGACCAACTCGTGAATGTAACCGCACAGCACCAATGTATGAGTTTCTTGGATGCTTATAGGGGTTACCATCAAATTGCCATGAATCTGGCCAATGAAGATAGGACAATATTCTTGACACCAAGAGGCACCTACTGTTACAAAGTCATGCCGTTTGGATTAAAGAATGCCGGGGCAACATATCAAAGATTAGTCATTGGCATGTTCAAAGACTAACTAGGCAAAACTATGGAAGTATACGTTGATGACATGGTGGTGAAGTCCAGAGAAAAAAAGGACCATCTAGCTGATTTGACGGTAACATTCGATATTCTTCGCAAGTATCGAATGAAACTTAACGCATCCAAATACGCATTTGGCATCGGGTCAGGAAAGTTTCTCGGCTACATAGTGAATCATCGAGAGATAAAGGCAAATCCGAAACAGATTAAAGCTATCTTGGAACTCGATTTGCCGTAGTCGGTCAAAGAGGTACAAAAACTCATGGGCATGGCCGCCGTGCTCAATAGGTTCATCAGTAAGTCTTTGGATCAATGTAGGTCATTCTTTCAAACACCCCGTCAGGGAAAGACATTTCAATGGACGCTAGAATGTCAGGCAGCTTTAAAGGAATTGAAAACATACCTTGGAGCATCTCTATTGCTGACCACCCCCACTCTAGGAGATGTGCTCATTTTGTACCTTGTAGTTTCTGACCAAGTCGTTAGTGCTGTCTTTCTTATTGACGATCTTGATGAACAGAAACCCATTTTTTACGTCAGCAAGACATTGGTGGATGCTGAAGCCCGATACCTCCCCCTGGAAAAACTAATCCTGGCCTTGGTAATGGCCGTAAGGAAGTTAATGCATTATTTCCAAGTCTACACCATCCATGTGTTGACTAATCATCCTCTCCGCTCAATCCTTAAAAAATCGGAATCGTCGGGCCGAGTGTCTAAATGAGCCATGGAACTCGAACAATATGACATTCAGTTTGCTCCCAAGACAGCCATAAAAGGTCAAGCGCTGGCAGACTTTGTTGCCGAATTCGCCATCCAAGCACAGTCGACTCCGCAGCCATTGCCGGCTTTAAAGGAGTCAGTACCATAGTGGATGTATGTCGGCAATATATGGCAATTGTAGATGGGTCCTTGAATTAGCGTGATAGTGGAGTAGGAGTTATGATTATGACACCTAAAAGGGCCGTCATCAAGCAGTCCGTGAAGCTTGGGATTAACGCCTAATGAGGCTGAATATGAAACCCTGCTCGGGAACTCATTGTGCATGGGGGCCAAACAAGTGCAAGTGTTTTGTGATTCCAAACTAGTCATCAACCAGCTAAAAGGGGAGTATGTTACTAAAAATGAACGCATGGCCGCTTATGTGCGCATCGCTAGTTCTCTTCTTGAGAAATTCAATCGACATGAACTCAATCAGATCACTAGAGATTAGAACACCCACACCGATGCCCTCGCTTGCTTAGCCTCGGCCGTCAACTCGAAAGTGAAACAGACCATCGAAATGAGATTTTTGTTAGAGCCGAGTATTTGCATCATTGAGCCTACTACTGTCCATGTTATTCACCACGGCCTGAGTTTGATGGATCCCCTTGTGGCATTATTTGCTAACGAGCAAGTCTCCGAGGATAAGAAAGAAGCTCACAAACTACACAACAGGGCCCTATGCTATTATTGAGATCCTCAAGGACAACTCTATAAGAAGTTGTTCTCTGTGCCCTACTTAGAATGTGTCCACTCGGTTAAGGTTGAAGGTTTTTTGGCCGAAATTTATGAAGGCAGATGTGGTGCTCATACCGGAGGCAGATCATTAGTTCTTCGAGCCATCACTCATGGCTATTGGTGGCCCACTATGCGAGCCGATGCTGCCGCATACATGAAGAAGTGTGCACAATGTCAAAAATTCTCCCCATTAACTCATTTGCTTGCTAAAGCGTTATACTCTGTCACGAGTCCATGGCCTTTTGCTCAATGGAGGCTTGACATTTTCGGGCTGTTGCCTTAAGCCCCTGGCAACAAACGATTTCTGCTAGTCGCCACCAACTATTTCACCAAATTGGTGAAGGCCGAACCCCTAACCCATATCAGGGACGTCAATGTCAAACGTTTTGTATGGAAGAACATTATCACCCACTTCGGAATACCGCAGGCACTTATCTTCGACAACGGTACAAAGTTTGATTGTGGCGTCTATCGCGACCTGTGCAACATGTATGGAATTTGCCCTTATTTCTCCTCGCCCGCTTATCATCAAAGTAACGGCCAGGCTAAAGCCTCCAACAAGGTCATCCTGGATGGCATTAAGAAGCGTTTGGAGAAAGCCAAAGGCAAATGGGTCGAAGAGCTCCCCACTGTACTCTGGACTCACCGAACCACGCCTCGTAGGTCCACCGGTGAAATGCCATTCGCCTTGTATTTTGGTAATAAGGTCGTCATCCCTCTCGAAATCGGCTTACCGACGCTTTGTTCAAGGGCTTTTGATACCAGTCGCAACGATATGATACTGGCATTGGATATGGACTTGCTCGAAAAATGCCGTGACCGCACTCTCGTCGCCATGGCCCCGCTATCAACAAATGCTTGCCAAGTCTTATAATCACCGCGTGTGCCTGCGCCGTTATGTTCCCGGCGAGCTAGTATTGAAAAAGATTCTTCCCGTTGCGAACACTTCGTTCGACGGGAAGCTCGGCCTTAACTAGGACGGCCTTTACTGAGTTGATTCTATCACCGGGGCAGAGGCATACCGACTCTCTGATATGAACGGCAAACCATTACCCCGGCCTTGGAACTCAACCCATCTTCGCAAATTTTATCACTAAAGTGTGCCAGCTGGGTTTCTTTTTACTTTTTGCACGATGTAATCGTACTGCGTTGTATGTTGAATATATGTTGAATATGGATTTTTCCGTATAATTGTTTCTCTATACACTGTGGTTAACTACAAGGTTGAACGCAAGTCTCCGAATTCAGAGGACCCTCCGTGTTCAGCATGCATGCATGTTCAGTACGGGGGGCCAACGTAAGTCTCCGAACTTAAAGCGCCCTTCGTGCTCGGCATGCATGCATGTTTAGCACGAGGACCCAATGCAAGTCTTAGAACTTGGAGCGCCCTTCGTGTTTGGCGTGCATGCATGTTTAGCATGAGAGCCCAATGCAAGTCTCCGAACTTGGAGCACCCTTCGTTCTCAGCATGCATGCATGTTCAGCACGGGGGGCCAACGCAAGTCTCTAAACTCAAAGCGCTCTTCGTGCTCAGCATGCATGCATGTTTAGCATGAGGGCCTAATGCAAGTCTTCGAACTTAGAGGCCCTTCGTTCTAGGCATACATGCATATTCAGCATGAGGGCCCAACACAAGTCTCTGAACTTAGAGTGTCCTTCGTTCTCGGCATACATGCATGTTCAGCATGTGGGGCCAACGCAAGTCTCCGAACTCGGAGCGCTCTTCGTGCTCGGCATGTATGCATGTTTAGCACAAGGGGCCATTACGAGGCTCCGAAATCGGAGCGCCTTTTATACTTAATGTATACTTTGTCAATTAAAGAGTGCAAAGAAAACACAGATTGTGAACAAGTGCACAATTTTTATTACCACGATATTTTGGGGATACAAGAAACTAGTTATTCTAATTACAAAGCCTAGGTTGCTAAAAACAAATGCTGACTAAGACTTTTCCGGATTTCTGAATTTTCCTCATTGTCAGTCTTCTCGAGTTTATACACTTCAAACAGCAATGTGTATTCTTGATATAATGGGGAGGCCGCGTTAACTCCCGCCGCCTGCAACACCTTGAGCCATCCGTGTTTGAAGCCATGATTCTCGCAACGATACATGTCATCAGCTAGTTTTTCCATCGTCTTATCAATGCCGACCTTTTGCTCTTCAAAAAACCCCTTATTGTAAGCCTTAGTTTCTATGGCTTTGTACGCAAATACAACTGCAGTGTCTGCGCGAGCATATCTTTTTACAAATGCGTCGCGCTGGCTATTTTTAATTTGGCAATCTTTGCTTTTCGAGCTTCATTTTCAGCCCGTTCTTCCACTTCCTTGAGTCGGCGCTCCAGATTCTGTATGCGTCCGTATTTGTGCTCAATATCTTTATGAGCAGTTCGAAGACGCATGCCGATCTCATAAGAGCTGTATAGTCCTTTGACAGCTCCATGAACCTTCTCTTTGAATACGTCATAGTCCACATGCACCACCATGGATGGATGAACTTTGGAAGGAAATATTTTTCAAGTAAACTCAACTGCAATGTTTGGATCATGAACAAGCAAATTTGCTTCAGTCATTGGTTTATTGCCACCTAACAAACGGGGCAGCCCATTAGGCTCATTACGAGCGACAGATGAGGTGCCTATGGTTTTTGCAGTTTCCCTAGTTTGCATCTCTCCTTCCTAAGGGCGTTGCTTCGCTCACCAGGCAACCTACGTTTGTTCCTTCCTCCTCCAACACCAACGCCTTCATCGCGCGAGTCATGGATCATCTTGATGCCAAGGTCTGCTAATGTTCTTCCCTCTCCTATGCTATTGTAGAATACTCTCCCTTACATATATGCTCTTCGACACTAAGCATATACAGTTGGCTTTGTAAATAATTCTTTAGTAAGACGCTTGCGAATGACTGCAGAGATCGCTTGCGGAATGAGATGGGAACTCTCAAATCTTTAATCGCGTGACATTTATTATGTGCGTGCACTATATCCAATGCCTTAATAAATAAACGCCACGCATGGAATGTCGATCGATTCGATACTGACGTCGCTTGCGCAACTGTTTCAATATATTTGGCATCACATCTTCTGGATGTGAGTGTTGCCTAATAGACACATCATACCCCATGTGATCGCTTCATGGTGTTCCCATTAGCCGATCTCTTGTTCAGTGCAGGAGGCAGTAACCTGGGGCAAGGGCAGATATATGAATCTATTCGGCATCACATCTTCTAGACACAAGTGCTGCCGAATGAACACATCATGCCCCATGTGACTGCTCCATGGCGTGCCCATCAGCCAATCTTTTGTTCGACGTAGAAGACAGTCGACTAGGGCAAGGGCAGATGTATGAATCTATTCAGCATCATATCTTATGGACGCGAGTGCCACCGAATAGACATATAATGCCCTACGTAACAGCTCCATGGTGTGCTCATCAGCCGATCTCTTGTTCAACGGAGGAGGCAGTTAACTGGGGCAAGGACATATATGAATTTATTCGGCATAACATCTTCTGGACGCAAATGCCGCCGAATAAACACATCATGCCCCACTTGACTATTGCATGGCACTCATTAAAACAGCTGAGACATGCTGGATAAGACGTTTCCATTTTATCATTACACAATCAAGAATCATGCAACAAATATGGCGCTCAAAAACAATAAGTTTTCATTGATAAACGGGAGTCATTACATCCGTTGCACTTTAGACTTACAACACGGAAATGGAAGGAAAAAAAATAAAAATAGGCTGTTTTCATTAATAAACTGAAATCATTACATCTGTTTCATTTTATATATAAAAACGGCCCCATTATAGCATAAAACAAAAACAAAAACAAACAAAAAAGATTCAAAAGACTTCAGGGTCCGATTCCAAGGGCTCCACTTCTCCCTACTCATACAGAATCAGCATGTCAAGCATGACTTTTGCCGCCGCCAAGGCTTTCAGCCAGCCATGCTTGAACCCTTTGTTTTCGAACTTCAGCGCTTCATTGGCATACTATTCTTTAGCGGCGAGCTCTCCAGTGTCAAAGGCCTTGGCAACTGCCAATTTTGTTTCTTCAATGACTGAGTACGCCTACTAGAGTTCAGCTTTCAGCTTATCCAAGTCCGCTTGCTCTGTTTATAACACAGCGTTTGCAACTTTCGCCCGCTCCTCAGCAGCATAGCACAGTAGGTCTACATGCTTTGTTTTCTCTTCCTTGGCGATGGCCTTAGCGCTTGCCTCCTTGGCCTTTTTTGCTTCATTGTCGTATACGGGTGGTATGACCCGGGTATAACTAATTTAACTTTACTCTCGTCACCACCGCCTCAATGCACTGATCAATCCCAAGGCATCGACTTGGCGACGTTTGCTCTCAGCAATCCGCTCAGCGACCTGGTGCAAAACCAACAATAAATAACTGACGAGAAATATTAAACTAAAAAGTCGTAGAGCATTCTTACTGAAATAGTCGACTGTGCGAGCAAAGCAACGAAGACCATATCTGGTTCAGCGCAGAATGCAGCTTTGTCCATAAGAAGGGCTATAGTCGCGGCTACCCCCAAGGCCACCACTGGATCCTTTAGTACGGAGGCGCTAGTTGCGAGTGGTGACCCTTTAACTTTCGGCTGGATGATAAACGATGCAGCCAAGTCAAGGGGGGAAGCAATCCTCTGCCTCTTTTCTATAAGAGATTGTTCGGCCGTCTCCACTACTTCGGCAGCACATTTCTCCCCCCGTTATTCAGTTGTTGATTTCTCTAGTGTAGGTTCGAGCCAAATTTCAATGTTATCACGAGTTGATTCATCCATCGACTCAACCTCGACTTCGGCTACCGGAATGGCAATGACTTTTTCGGCATGTGCCATCTTCTGTCTTGTTGCCATTTTTTTGGTGTTACATCATCTAGCAAATTGCATGAGGGCCTCACCCACCATATCTTCTAAGCCAACTCCAGGCAAATCGTCCAAGTCTAGAAAATTTATTCTTCTTGTGGACTTTTGATTTCTACTAGTTCATTGGAGTTGGCTTGGTCAAGGTTAAATATCTGTTCTCTAGGCCGTTCCGCTTGGGAGAAAACAATTTTGACATTTTTGTCACCTGATCGTTCGGCGTCAACAGCTTTTACATTTTGGTTGGCTTTTTGGTCGGCCTCTTCACCGTTGGCCTGTTCATAGGCGGTTGAGCCCCCGACGCCGATGTCTCTCAGATAAACGAAATTGGAAAACACGAGAGCCGTAAGTTGCTGTTTGCCTCTCGGAATAGGAATATGGTCGGCAGGTGGTGTAATTTGGCTCGTATCGAAGTAAGATGTGCTTGGCATGACCTTGGCCTTGTAGATTTGGCCGACCGACGAATTCAAGGACCGCCTTGATTCCTTGATTTGAGCGAGCACCATCTCGTCAGTGGACGTAAGGGCCCTTTTCAAGTTGTTTCCTACATCAAGAATAAACGGTTAGATAGAATATATGCCGAATCAGAATAAAGTTTAGTTGGGATTAATCGACGACCTGGTTCGCCTTTGCGCTTGGGAATAAAAGTTTGGCGATCTTCTCCTTCGCCGAATTCCCAGTTGCCGCAAACGGCCACCATCACGTCATCCACTTTTTGCCAGAGCTGGCAAGCATGGTGACCAGATGGTGATTGGTATCTTTCGCCCTGAGAAAATACCATCCTTGCCAACCAGACGATTTGGTAAGGACGTAGCAATGTCGTATGGCTGAAATCCCTAAGTCAAGTCGGAGGCGGTAGTCTAATTCTATCAGTCCCATCATGATTTGGTAGAAATTAACATTGGGTTGGGATGGAATCAAACCCCAATGTCGTAGTACAGATCTAAGAGTAGGATAGAGGGGAAAACGGGCACCCCCTTCGGCGATTGCTAGAAGAGGGAACACAATGGTATTCTTGTTGGCCCTCTCCATGCTCACTTCATCATTTCTAACTAATGACAGTTGAACGTCACCAGGGATAGGAAAGTGATGACAAAACACTATGACTCTGTCTTCAGAAAGAAGAGCCGTGAAGTGATTCGCCATGGGAGGACCGGAGTGAAGGTAATAAAACAGTGAGACAAAGGGGTTGAACGATAAAAATAAATGAGAAAATAGAGCTTAGAAAACTTACAAATAGAAATGAAAGGGTCATAGGCTGGAAGAGAAGTAGGAAGGAGACGATGGGAGCCTTGGGATTGGAAGTCAAAGATACTGCGAAACAATGAAGCTCAGGCGAAATGAAAGGGTGAAACTATTTCAAAACGCATTAAATAAAAAGAGAGCACAAAGAGGCGGGAAGCCATAATCATTGTCTATCACATCTTTTCTGGCACGTGTTGAAAAAATGCAACTGCTGCATTCCCAACTCCCAATACGTTTCCAAATGAGCTTCCAAACATCGAGTTCGCCGCCTATATCGGTCTGTGGATAGCTGACTACTCGAGGGGCAATTCTGGTAGCCGAATTTATGTAGCCTATTATTAATGGGCCTAACTTGCGAATTGGCCCATTGGGCCTCACTCTTCGAACTCATGAGGCCAAATACTCTCTTCAAACAAAAGCCGAGTATTCCCATACAAGTCGGGATCATATCTAGACACCGATTCCTCGCGACGAAGCGCTAAGAACTAGACGAGGTGCGGAGTAAAGGATAAAAGCTTGAGGGGAAAGGTCTATAAAAAGTGGAGGGAGATATAATGATCAGGTATGTTAAAAAAAACTAATTCTCATCCTAGATAAAGAAGAAGACTAACTAAACCGTCAGAGTGCTAATTCCGGCACCTCCGACAAAAACTGTTCTTGTTTCAGGTGCCTACAAGAGGACTGTTCTAAGACCTCCGTGGATCTAAGAGTATTCCAAATCCATCACTCCATAACTAGCATTATGATGAATAAACATGCTATGAATTCAACCCTTAGATTTAGTGGTGCTTTGGAGTTTAACCACATATATGAATGTTCCGTAAAGCTAAAGTTTTGTCAAGATTTGGGGTTAGCAATTTAGATTATTTAGAATTAGATTCCTTTATTTTTGTACCATTTTCCGAGCAACCAAACAAACCACTAAGAAGTAAGGTAGTGGCTTGAATAGGAAAAAAAAAAAAAGGTTTCTAACAATTTGCTACCCAGAAGAGGTGTTCATTTTCTAGAGTTCCAACAATTAAAAACCAATAATACCAAAAAGAGGTTAGTCAGTTATCCGTATAAAATATATGAAAATATTTAGTGGAACTCTTTTTGAGGGGTGATATGAGGATTAATTTTTTTTATAAATGTTTCTCAATTTTCTACTTCAGGATATGGGTGTTAGTGCTGTTTAACTCTTGGTGACGTTTATCATTTATGTTCTCCTAGATGAATGCCTAGAAATTCTGCTTAGGTTCATGGTAAATCTGTTATAAGCTTGATACATATTTTTTGTGTTATATCTATTTTAATTAACAATTCAGCACTTGTAGGTTGGTTTTTTGGTATAAATTAGTTAATAATGGATACTACTCCGTAATGAGCCAATCAACCACTTGCCTTATTTTGCGCCTTTTGTGGGTAACAAAATAGAGCAGAAATGGAAGGAAAAAGAGAAGAAAAAAAAAAAAGATTACCTTGGTGAGAATCGGTTTAGTTCCTGCTTTATAGTCGAAAATTTCTATTTGGTAACTGGTAAAAACAATGAAATCAACCAAGAAAGAGAAGTGAGGAATTTCATAAATTAATTATTCAAACCCATTGAGGAACAATTGTAAATTTAAATAAAATAAAACAACACAAATTGCAATGCCTTTATAATTTTACTTCACAAGACAATATCAGGAAAGAAGAATTTAACACAGCCAAAAACAAAAACAGATACAGCCATGAGCAAAAAATAAACCTAGCCAAAAAAAAAAAATCATCCATCAGTCCAGTGAGTCACACCTAGCTTCTCATCTGTTTATATTAAAAACCACCACTTATCATCATGAGCAATTAGTTTCTTTTTTTTATGGAAATAAAGGCAAGGCAATCTTGAAGGGACTACTGTTCCTTTTATCAAAATGTGAAAAATGACCAAAAAAATTCCTACATTTCCCTCACAGTAAACAATTTTGGGACCAAACCCAATAACAGAGGAGAGAACACAATGTAAAATCTAAAAACACCCAATAAAACAAGAACAAAAAGGCAAAGTTGTACGCAACAACTTAAAAATTAGAACCCCAAAAAAACAGATGAACAGATAAATAGATGAAAGAAAGAAAGAAAGAACTAAAAAACAGATGAATTAAAAGCTTAAAACAACTTGAAAATTAGAACATAAACAAAACTTGAAAAACACCCAAAGTATTTGCTCATTAAAACAATTATTAAAAACAAAAGCATGCACAGAAAATCAATTTTATTTGGAACACTGATCTGAACGAAAGGAATGTATATGGTTGAAACCCTTTGACGAGATTACCAGCCTTTGGTCTTCTATTTTAGAATTTGATCCGAAGGTACATTCATTCGAAAGAGAAAGGAAATAGAAATTAGGGCAAAAATCAAAACCTCAAATCCAAAAACTAAAAGCGAAGATTCACTGTCTCGTGGATAAGAGCCAAACCAAAACTCTGTTGATACAATGATGTTTCCTCGACAATGTCAAAATTTCCTATTAGAAAAAAAAAATGTCGAAGATTGGAAACACAAAAAACATTTCAATAATGGATGAGAGAAATCGAACCTTGCAAGTGGTGATGATGAGCAGCGACGAAAGTAGAACTTATTTTCTCTAAATGTGAATTGACTACCCTAAGGCAGCAACAAAAAATTTTAATAACAGATGAGATAACACAATGTATTTGACTTAAAAAAATTACAATAGAGAGAGGGAAGAGAATTGAAATTACCTTGCAAAGAGAACAACCGAGGGTGGGAGAGAGGGAACCTTGCGAGTGGTGATGATAAGCAGCGACGAATCAACTTCAACAAAGACAACAACAATAAACAACAGAGCTAGATTGAAGGTGTATTTCAAAAGCAGAACCCAATAACAAAAACATTTCAATAAAAAAAAAATACAACTGAAAGAGGGAAGAGGACTGAAATTACCTTGCGAAGGGAACAACCAAGGGTGGGAGAGGGGGAGGAGGATAAGAATAGAGGTGGTTGCTGGTTGCGATGGCGGCGGTTGAGAGAGAGGAAGAGAGAGATAAAGAAGAAATGGGGAGACAGGTGGTTTTGGTGGTTTTGTTCAAGAAGCAGAAGAAGAAGAAGAAGAAGAGAGAGAGAGAGAGAGAGAGAGGGGGCAATGGGGATGAGACGTGGGTAGGTGGGAAGGCTAAGGGAGAGAAATGTTTGAGCGAAAAAAATTGATCTCAACCGTTAGATATTGATTAGGAATCATCCTAGCCATTTAAATGAAATATATCTTTGATACATTTTGATAAATTTTCAAAAACTGTCCTACTTTATTTTATATATATATATATTGTGATTTGGAACCAGGTAAAAAGTTGTATTTTGCAGTTTGGGTGAAAAGTTAAAAATTAACTTTTTTTAGTATTAAAATCATTTGGAGAGGTAGTTAAAAGCTACCTATGAAATTATAGTTGTACCCTCCAGTTGCAAAATGAGTCACATGTGTGAAATTGTAAATTTCCTAAATTGGTGGGGGTATTTTGATCATTTGATTGTCGCATACACAAATATTAAGCAAAAAAAGTCAAAAAAAAAAAAAAAAAAACTTTTTACCAACTTCCCAAATGACTTCATGAAAAAGTCAAAAAACTTAGTTAAAAGTCAAAAGCCAATTTTTAACTGTCTTCCCAAATATCAATATGTATTTTTCATTTCTATACAAACCCAAACCTAATTTAAATCACACTAACTTTACCTATTTTATATAGACTCTATTTAATAAATACTTTTCTTCACATATTTTTTATCATAAATTTAAATAATCAACAAATATTTTCCATTGTAAATTCAGATAATCCGCAAATCCAAATACTTCTTTTCCATATGTTTTTCATCGTAAATTCAGATAATCACACATCCAATACCAATTTTCTATGGATTCCATTTAATAAATATTTTTTTTTCATAAATCCAATTTCAATTTTACATGAAATCTAACTACAAATATGGATTATACTTTGATTGTACAAAATCTTTCCTACATTGTTTTATATAATCACAATTCACAGGAGGAAAAACATGCACAATAATGATACAACTTCTGAAATTTGGATTTGCTGTTTGAGTTACTTTTTCAATTATTGAACAGTAAGTCTTTTATATTTTGACATTATATTATAGATGATTAATCACTTCACACACTAAGATGTATCTATCATTTGGATGTTTTCATTTATTTTTTCTTTTTGGGTTTAAATATTATGAAATTCTTTCTAGGTTAGTCGTTATTGAATTTATTTTAGGGAATTTTTTTTAAGATCCTTGGTATTAAGATTTTATAACATAAAAGACACCCAATATTTTCATAATGTCTAGGGCGAATTACACTAACGGTCCTTATAGTTTGAGACTTGTGTCACTTTGGTCTCTGACTTTTCAATTGTGACACATTTGATTCTGAATTTTAAATTTCGTTCCAAATAAGGACAATTGAATATATCATTACTTAATTTGAAGGGCAAAATCATTAATTTGGTAAAATATAAACTAATTTGATAAAAATAAATGTCAAAATTTTTTTTTTGATTTTTTAAAAATTATTTTTACCCATTAAAGATAAATTTAGCGACTCTAATTTTTCGTAAGTCATATTTATTATTATTATTTTATTTTATTTTTTACTTTATTAATTGTGCGGTTACATGAAAATTTAATGTAATATTTAATTAATTTAATGTGCTATTTAATTATATATAATTAATTTAAATATTTACATATATTGGTAAAAAAAAATTATATACATAAAAGGTGTTATATATATATATAGGAATTTATATAATATTATATAATAGTCAAGTAGGTTAGAATAGGGATTTGGTAATCAAAAGAAAAGTAAGAGAGAGAGAGAGATAGAGAGAGAGAGAGAGAAAGAGAGAGAGAGTAATCGAAGAAACAAAAGGAGATTAATTCCAAAGAGAAGGAGAAATGGGGAAGAAAGAAAAAATAAAGGAGAGAAAAGAAAAAACAAAAGGTTAGGGTTTTGTTTTGGTGGCTTTATTAGTTCTTTAAATAATTATTTGATTTTCAAAAAAATATAGTGAGTACAAAATCCACTTCCTTTTATTTATATTTAATTTGTTATTTTTATTTATTTGATATTGGTTTAATTTTATATTTACGTGAAGATGATTGATTGATTTTAATTATTTTGATTAGTTGTGTATGTAAGGTTTAGGGTTTTTAGATGATTGATTGATTTTAATTATTTTGATTAGTTGTGTATGCAAGGTTTAGAATTTTTATATGGATTTATTTTATGGTTGTAATCACACTTATAGATATATAAAATTAAAGTAAACGTGGAACCCATAGATAAATTCCTTATACTCCACTACGACTCCATGGATTGTTGTTTTATTTGAATGTTGGTAAGAAAGAGTGTATAAAAAAAAAGGTGAGGATTATGAGATTTATTTAACTGCCTTAGGGTTGGCATTATTATGTTTATTCTCATTAGTGGATGAGAGATTGTGTATATGTATATTGTTGCCTCGTTCTCATGAGCAGACGAGTGCTTTGATTTACGCGTGTACGTATATACTAACCATCCGGGGAGTGTGAGTCATACTCGGGACCATATCCCTTGTAAGTTTGGCTTCGGAGTGGTGTTAGGTATACGGAAGGCACATAGGAAATATGTGTAGGCCAGAAGTGAAGGGCCGAAGTGGTGGAGTTAAGGTATAAAGAATTTAATTATGAGTGTATTGGTATAGTGTGAATTGTATTGATTTGTACAGGTTGAAAAATAGTAAACGACCTCGATAAATTATAAAATTTGAGCAGATGTATGTATACGTAATTCTAGACAACTTTTGTATTTTAACTTTTTATTAAAAAAATCGATTAGAACTTGTAATTGAATGATCTTGGTTATAATAATTTTTATTCATTTTAGGATAACAGACTTTAGATGCTGTTTTAACTCACAAAATGAGCTAATTTTTATTGGTTTCAAGTAAATTGAAGTAAAAAATTATTCTGCACACTTTTCGTGTTTTGAACTTTTCTAAAAAAAAAAAATCATCTTAGGGAAGTTTCTGTTCGTTTTCAATTTCAGATTTTTCAATTGAATTCCGTCTAGGTTCTTCTATCAAGTTTTTCTCTCAATCTATTCTGTTTCTACTAAATTCGTACTCATAGTCTCTTAGGAAATTTGATTCTATACAACTTTTATTCTTTGAGTTTTGGTTAATTCGAATTATTTAAGTATGAAACGATACATTTTTATACTTCTTTAGTAAGTTACTTATGATTAAATTATACTAACTTCATTTTTTTTGCAGAATGGTGGGTCTTACTAACTTTTTATGTAGGGCTGACCCACCATATTTTTATTTCTATTTGTTTATTTCATACTCAATTTATATTTCATTATGTACGGGTAAGAAACTAAATATCACCGTATCTCGAGAAATTATCTATTCGCCTCGATGCAGATGGAACTACTTGTCTTGTCTCGTAACAAGAATTAAATTTATTTTTGTCTGTGTCTGGTGGACACGTGGGTGTTAATTTTTGTACTCATACCAGTATATCAGTATACTGACCCGTTTTGTCTCTTTGCAACTCAGGTGCGTTCTGTTTGAGCACAACCAAGCTTTCTTTGGAGGATTAGTTGGGGCTACGGTGGTGACATGGAATAACTATAGTTGTTGGACATGTCGTTTGGACTTCTTTTGTTTTCTTGAGCTTAGGGTTGATATTAGTTTATGTATTTATTATTTTTATGATTTTAGTATTTAGATAATTTGGCATTGTTTGTAACCTTACATTATTTAAGTTATTTTGACTATTTATTGTTACTTTAATGTTGAAGGTATTGGTTAGTTATGAAATCATGGTAGATGGTTTGGTTGGTGTTTTGTTAGTTTTTTTTTTCTCTTGTAATCTTTTAAGAATGGAAATTTACTTAAACCCTTTGGAGACGTGAATGTTTAAATTTTGTTTCACCCCTAGGATTTGGATGATAGAATATTGATTGTGGTTTAGTCCTAAATTAATATTTAATTGTCCAAATTTTGGGGCGTGACAATAAAATTATGAACTTTTTTTTAAAATCTTTTAGACATTTATTTATTTATTTTACTAAACTAATTTTTATTATGTGTGTGGATGATGATCATGTAATGGGTGATTGTTTTTATTATCATTAAATTAGTTTTCTATTTTTTCAAAAGTCAGATATGGCGATAACTTTAAAATTATTATTAAACCAATCTATTAAATAAATAAATAAATAATCTAAAACTAAAAAAATTTCATATATTAGATATATTGATTACACATTAAAATCCCAAAATCCACCCATCATGTAAACATATAATAAAAATTAATTTGGTAAAAAAAAAAAATGTCTAAAAGATTTATTAATTTTACATAATTTTATCTTTGGTAGGAAGAAAATAATTTTAAAAAATTCAAAAATATTTTTTTGACATTCGTTTTTGTCAAATTAGTTTGTATTTTATCAAATTGATGATTTTGTCCTTGAAATTAAGTAATGGTATCTTCAACTGTCTTTATTTGGAAAAATTCAGAGTCAAATGTGTCACAATTGAAAAGTCAAGAATCAATGTGACACATGCTCCAAACTATAGGAACTGTTAATGTAATTCGCCATAATGTCTAAGGTATCTCAATATCGATTCAGAGAAAATTTGATCCAAAGAATTTCTCTAGACTTTCCAGAGAAAATTCGATTCAGAGAAAATTCGATCTAGAGAAAATTTTACACATCTTCAACACTAAATTTCTTTAGACACATCACAGAGAAAATTTTATACATCTCTAGCACCAAATTTCTCTGCACACGTCATAGAAAATTTTTTACACATCATAGAGAAAATTTCTCTGAATACATCACAGAGAAAATTTTACATATCTCTGACACCAAATTTCTCTACATACATCACAAAGAAAAATTTTACAGATCACAAAGAAAATTTTACATATCTCCGACACCAAATTTCTTTAGACACATCACGGAGAAAATTTTACATGGGCTAACCAAGAATAGTTCGCGTTGCTTCACACAAAGCTTCCAATTGTGTCTCGCCACCACGTTAGCTTCATCACAGCAAGGCTTTTCATTGGAATTGGAAGACGTGAGTTGCTTCCATCTAAGGATACACATCATTTGTTGTAAAAAACATGGTTAGAACCGTTAATTAATAACTACAGATGGTTACAACATGGACGAAGATTGTTTAACCGAAAGTTCGTAGAAGAGGGAATCGGGAGGACAATCCTTACACTGCCACTAGAGGACCAGCCAAGAATCTTGCTTGGTTGGCTGAGAAGTTTTTTGAAGGCAGGCAATAATTGCCCTAATCTTCAGAGTGCATTTGAGGTATAGTGGCGGAGGACTTTCATTAGACCATATGTCGAGCACGGGAATCCAAGTACTAATGTGAGTGAAGGAGCTTAGATATCATAAAACAATATTGTGAATCTCTTCTATTATTAAAAATGGGAGAGAGACCTTAAATTAATTTTTCTTTTATTTTATATAGTTGATATTTTGATTTAATTAAGAGGGTTTATTTAACAATCTTATAATTTAATATATATATATATATATATCATATAAAATCATTATTTGATAATACAGCTACAACATATTTATATTTAATTTTTTTTCAATAAATTTTATATAGTTTCTATTTCTACATATTTTTTATTTTCCAAATGAATATAAAAGAAAATTAAATACTTAAAATTACTTTTAATTTTATGTTACTAATTTTTCTTCTAATTTAACTATTATTTTTAATATTAAAATGACTATTTATTTTACTATCTTATAATTTAATATATATATATATATATCATACAAAATTATTATATGATTTTTATGATACAATAGAACTAAAATTATCAAAATTCACAAATAATTTAACAAATATATATATATATATATAAGTATTTAAGTAACACTTTTATAGAACGATAACATCACTATTATGAAAATAAATAATTAAAATTATTCTTTTCTAACACACATATCGTATCATCAAATAGTTTTTGAAAAAAAATAACGCGTGCATTGCACCGGTCAACTCCTAGTATAATTTATAATGACAAGTCATTTACAGAGTATCCATGCATGCATGTAAGGCTCTGTTTGTTTGAACCTTTTTTTTTAATTAATTTATTATTATTATTTATATTTAGCATAATAAAAAATAAAAATTACCAAAAAATGTTTTTTTTTTAGTTAATAAAAATAAATAAATTTATTTGAGTGAAAAATTGTTTTTACCAATGCTACCACACTAACACAACTACCATCACCTCTAAAAAAAAATTTTGATGAAAATTTATGTTATGTGATAAAATGATGTAGAATTTATATCAATTAATATTAGGTGTTAATTTCTTATATGAACTGAGGTCTTGTTTGGTAAAACTATAAACAATTTCCCATTAATTTTTTTTTCCCACTTCATAAAAAATAAAATATTCATTAAAAAGTTAATTCCCAAATGAGGCCTACTGTTAAAATTGTAGTGCTATATGGTTAGGGACTCCTGTGGTAATTAGCGACGTTCTTATATATAAAAAAATTCAGAAATTACTAGTTTTTAATGACAGTTTAAAAAATTCGTTACAGAAAAATGATAAATTCAAAAAATTGTCACAAAAAGTCTATTTTAGTGACGATTTTGTTAAGACCAACTTTTAGTGATGAATTGATAAGATTTAGTGAGAATTAAGTCCAACTATTAGAACTTGCTAATAACTTATAAATAATAAAAAAAGGTTATTCGGTGTGATTTCTGTGAGTTATTTGTAGTTTTTTTTTAATTTTTTTTAAATAAATTCTGAAAATATGTATCATACTGTTTGATATAAATTTTACTTACCGTTATTAAATAAAAATAATGTAAATAAGGTATAAAGAATAAAAAATAAAACACTCATCGAAGCATGTCTAGAACTATATCATCTAAACTTGGTCACTCTTTTTTTTTTTTTTTTAATTCATGATTTAAGTTCGATGACTCAAGTTCAACGACCAGATCTATTTAATGAATTTTATTTTGCAAAAGACCTGGTCAATTGATATTTGAGATTGAGGGGGTGTTTGGTAATTTACGTAAGTGTACTTATTTATATAAATGTATTTATTTGGATTATATCAATCCTCTATTATTTTTTTTTTTGTAAAAAAATATACTTATTCAAATTATTCCAAATATCGGTTCAAATGAAGGTACTAAAAATCTAGTTTCCTATTATTATTATTATTATTATTATTATTATTATTATTATTATTATTTTTGTTACAGGAAAATCCTCCCTACTTTCCCGCACGTCCAAGGCAGCGCCTCTTACAGAGATCACTAGGGTGTCCTGTTAGCCGCTCCGAGCGAGGAGACTATAACCTGAGAACTTGCCCCGACCTCCCAAGATAAGCTCCGTCAAGACTCGCACAGCGAGAAAGCATTGAACCCACACCAAATGCTGATTAAACAACTTGAGATCCAATCTCCTAACCAACTGTGCTTTGGCCAGGAGATTGACCCAAGGAAGAGGGAATTGAACTTGTGACCTTGGGGTTTAAACCCCAAACCTTAACCACAATGCCACCCATTCTTGGGGTTTATTATTATTATTATTTTTTGCTTAACCAAGACATTTTATAATCTAAGTAGAGATTTTAAAGTTGTCAAATCAAATTTTAAAAATACATTTTTTTATAATTGGGTAAATTACACCGGCACTTCTAAAATTTCTGCTCAATATAGATTCTTTCTTAATATTTAAAAAATTATACTTATATCTCTGTCAGATTAAAATGAAATATTTGTGTCACGACCCAAACCCGGCCCTATGGGTTTAGCAATGTGAATCGCCGATGATCCGAGATTATCAAGGCTTCTTTGAACAATAAAGAAACAGTTAAGCAGTATGAGGCTGGCGGAAGCCAATCTGATGAATAACTAGTGTCCATTGAAAGGAAAATCAGATGCCAAAAACATTTTTATGCATTCATACACCAAAACAAGACAATCTATACAATCGTTTACAAACATTCAAGACGAGGACCTAATCCTCGATAACAAGACAAAGAAAGATGACGGTCTATACAATAGTACAAAACAGGAGGAGACAGGGGACAATAAAAACACCCCAAGCCATAGCATGGCGACTTGGAACCTCACAGGAGGCACATAGGTCGGCTTGACAAAGCTGGGACCAACCCACGCCCTAGCTCGGCCCGTCACGAGAACCTACATATATATATAAACGGTGAGCTAAAGCCCGATGAATAACATAAAGCGTAAAGAGGTTATGAATGAATGTCCTTACAAGAATGAAATCACTCATTAAACAAGATTTCATCTTTCAAGATTTCAATCAATCACCATATGTGGTACATCCATTAGTCTTCAAGAGGTCCAAAGGACCGGGTCTAACAGACTCTAACAAGAATGATGGCCATCAACAAGAATAGTATGGTTCCACAAGAAACCGACAGAGCTCAGAATAAGAATAAGAATTGCTAAGAATGCCACAATGTCTGTCGTAATACAGACATACATTCATTCAAGAACAATAGCGAGAAATGCTTGATTCAAGATTCAAAAGATAACCATTTTGAACATATCTTTACACAATTGTTACTCACAGAGATTGGGCTAATAGCAGCTAGAGCGCGTCCCCGAGAGCCAACCCTAGACAGTAAACTAATAGAACACACACTAAGTTTCACAGTCGGAAAGGATGATAATTAAATCCCTAAATTCCTCAGTATGGTTCTATGTCTAAATCCTCATTAAGATGCCTTAAACTAGGCCTAGGAATGCCTAGGATGGAATGAGGATGCAAAGATGTGCACAGAAACAGTTTTAGAATTTTCAATGAAATAGAGCCTCCGCCGAGCGAGTTTCGCCGAAAGCGCATAAGCAAACAAAGGTCTCGCCGGCGTCAACTTCCTCGCCGAAAGCGAGACACAACCCTACGCTCGAGCATACATTCACCCGCCGAAGGCCGATGCACAAAGGCAAGATGCCGGATGCGCGATTCGCTCGGCGTGAAACACTCCGCCGAGCGATCAGAAACAAGTCGAAGAAAATGCTGGGAGCATGATTTGCCCGCTCGAGCGGCACTTCCCCCGCTCGAGCGGACATCAAAAATCTGAAAAATCCAGGTTTGTATTCCAAGTTCAAAACTCAAGTTTGATGCCCCCAGCTCGATCCTCTTGGGCCCATTTTTTGGAAAACTCTTTCAAACACATAGAATAACACGTTTTAAAGCTCAATTTAAGAAATCAAGGCCCAAGGGTGTTTCAATTAAACTCAATTTCAAAATAATTTTCAAGAACAACATGCAACCATGACATGCATGCACTTTAAACCAAATTAAAGGTTCAAATCTTGCTCTATTGAGCTCCAATCTTTGAAAACAATGTGGAAACATGGACTATAATACAAACATGAGCTTGCATGTACAATTCAACATGAAATCAACTCCAAAATACACCAAAATGGCCATGTATGCAACAATGGAGCTCTAATTCAACAATTATGAACAAAATCAAGACTCAAGTTTTCTATAACCCTGATACATGCAAGATGGAGCTTAAAGATAACAAGAAGACAATGAATTCACTTACCTAAGTCTCAATTCAAGGTAAGGGAGCTAGATTATGCCAAGTTATACACTAATTCCAAGGAATTTCTACAAGATGAGCTTAATACTTCTCTTAACTCTCACTCTCCCTTGTTTCTCTTGTTTGGTCGGTTGAGAGGCAAAATAGGGCTGATCAAGATGTTTTGTTCACATGCATTAAGGCTCAAATAATATTAAACAATGGGTCCACTAAGGTGGCAATGTGGTAAATAAGTCAATCTTGCCAATTAAATCAATATTTAATCTAATTTAATCATTCCTAATCACATTTTAAATAAATATACCATTAAATCACAAATATTCTACTGATTACAAAACACTAAACGGTTTCTAATTCGGCCGCCGATAAGGCCTTCAATTAGCAATTTAAACATACGAATTCAAACAGATAGTCATTCAATCAAACAAATGTAATATGCAATTCAATAGATAAACTTATTCAATTTCAGTTTCGATTTCAATCAGTCCAGTCAGTACTTCGGTGAGTTCAATTATCAGTCATTATCGATTGCTTAATAAAGAATCAAGAGCTAATTCAAAGATAGCTTTATCGATAATCAGTACGAGGGTTGTTACAATTTGTTCTTTATAAAATAATAAAATAATATAGATATTTTGTTTATATTATATTTTAAGGGAAACAATAATCATTTTCTTTGGTTTAACTCACACAAAAAATTGAGTTTTTTATTTTTTATTTTTCATCTTTTATTATTTTTACTGATTTTTTTTAATGTTCTTAGCAATTTTTATTTTTTATTTTTTTAGATACACCTAATTTAGATATACTTAAGAAGTATAATAATTTGTATTTTTTTTAAATTCACCAAATACAAAAAAATATAAAAATTCAATACATTATCTTATTTTGTTGTATTCAATGGATTTTTTTTAAAAGTTTTTTTTGTACAAATTTTATACTTTTTAAATATATCTAGATTAAATTGATCTAATCTAAATATAATAGTGGAAATAAAACTAAAAAATTATATTCATATGTAAAATCTTATACAAAAAAAACATTATAGAAATGTTGTGATAGTGATATTGTTATAAATATAAATCATGTTTATGGGTGCTTTATTTTAAAGTGAAAGGTCACCATAAGCTATATTATTGTGTTTGAAAATTTTATATAAAATTTGTATTTGTATATCATCATTCAATAAGAATATGTTTAGGTATAATTTAATGATAAAATGTTGTAGAATGTAATCACGATGATAAGAAGAAGAAATGATATGAAAAAGGTAAAATGATCATATAGAAAATTTTAGGGTATGACATCAGTAATTCAGAGACAATTTATAATAAGATTACAAATCTCATGAAGGAAAATGTAATTTTTCAAATACGAGGAGTGATCTGTATTGAACAGAAACCTCAAGAGATACCAGTGTAATTTACCTTGCATAATTTAATGTCATGCTCGACCTAGATAATTTCTTACTATTATGTCATCATTTGATTGGAAAGAATGTTGCTAGAAATGAGATAAGTTCCATTTCATATCTTATCTCTCTATATTTTTTTATATTTTTTTTGAAAGTTTCAATCTTAACCTGCATCGATAATTTAACCGTTTATCTCGTAAGTTTCACAATAAAGATCATTCATCCATATAAAAAATTAATATCATCAAACAATTATAAATAGAAGAATAAATCACATTTTGTTTTATAAAATGAACGATAAATAGAATTAAACTTAAACCATTCATTTTATAAAACAAAATGCGATTTATTTCCATATTTATAGTTGTCTGATGAAGCTAATTTTTTGCATGAACGAACTTTATTTTGGAGTTTACAAGATAGACGGTTCAGATCATCGATATGGGCGCAAATAAAAACATATAAGAAGAATATGAAAATGCATGGAGATATGAGGTATAGAAAGAAACTTATCCCGTTGGACACATGCTATCATTGTTCAATCCTACTAAAATTGAAAAATCTAGCCAAAATCCTTCCATTGAACCCTTATTTGGTGAAAAGGAGAACCTAATTTATTTTGCTTCATAAACCCCCTAAGGATGAGGTGCATAATTGAGCAAAAATAAAATAAAATATCTTCTTTTTTTTGTTGGACAATATTGCCAGAGTGACATGTTATTGTAAACCAAGTAATATGTTACTGTGAGATAGAGTAATATATTACTGTGTATGTCAATTTTGACAGTAATAATTTTTTTTATTTTTTTATAAGAATTTCATATTCAATATAGATCTTATTTGATAGATCTTAATGAAATTATTCTACAAATACTAATTTTATTAAAAATCGATATCCAAATCAAAAGTTATAGTATTTTAAAGTTTAATATTTTGATAAGACCATCTCCAACGTTGCATCAGATTGTGCATCAAATTTGAAATTTGATGAAAAAGTCATTTTTTTTCCCCTTCAATGGTTTCGTCAAACTGATATCAAATTGAGAATTAAGCAAAAATTTCACCAAACTAAGAACAGCATGAGATTTCACAATTTCACTATGCGTTTACGTTGGAGGTGGGTCCCACCGGTCAATCGACCGGGCGTCCTGCCAGTTGACCCGCCGGTCGTTCGATTTACTTAAAAAAATGCACAGCTGCTTCGTTTTTGGTTAGCCGTTGAGCAACTGTTATCTCCTCTCCTCCTGTGCGTTACAAATACAACAATTCAAAAAGCTTCGGGTAGAACAAGAAGATGATTTTAGCAACACAACTGACAAATTAGACCTAGGGATCTCTGCTTCTACCATCCAACCCCTTTCTTCAACCACTGCTTCCAAGGTATATCAACAACAATTCACCTTTTATATGTACATCTATGTGTGTGTGTGTGTGTGTGTGTGTGTGTGTGTTTAGAAAAACCAACCAATCACATGGCCCTGGATATATTAGTTGGTTGGCTAATTCTTGAGCAACAAAAGGAGGAAGAAAACTGAACACCATGTGCATTAGAATTTTTGATGACAGAAGAGCAGAGAATAGGGATGATGATTGTTGTCTTTATTAGTTGACGGATGGATGGTCAACCAACCCACATCATCAAGTGCTCTTCTTCCACCCTTATTGTTGGAAGCAAAACAGCCAAGAATAGAATGAAGGACCAACACGAATTGGGAAACAGAAATGAAGGGGGAAAAAAAAAATCCAGTTGCCTTGTCCGGTCGATCGGCCAGTCGTCTTGCCAGACGTCCCTTGCCTTTTGATGAAAGCTACAGTGGAACCATTGGAGCGGCTCATATGAAATTGATGAAATTGGTTTTTTTTTACTCAAATTTGGTGAAAAATTTGTTCAACCATTGGAGATGCTCTAATAGTGGTATGTGTTGGACATTTTAAGAAATTTTTTTTGTGCTTATTTTTAATGCATTAAAATTTTATTATGAGGGAGTTTTGACCAAATCCCTCAATAAAATTAGCTAAGATTGGAGGAGAAAAAAAAAAAAAAACAGAGACTCCCAATTTTAAACGCATTTTCATTCAAACTTTTAAAATTGTGCAGTAAGTATTATTTTTTGTTTTTTTGAAGGTTTAAATGTCAAATCAATATATATATATATATATATGATACATCTAAAAATAAAAAACACTCAACCCAATATATTAAATTTGTTATTTTATTATTTCACTTTAATCATTTTTACATTAATATTTTTTGAACTATTTTATAGATCCTCACCATTAAAATAATAAAAATAAAACATTTGGCATTATCTTTCTAAAAACAGCTCCAATGACATTGGAGCTGCTATTACTTTAAAATAGTATAGAATTTACTTTTTTTCATTTCCAATAGTATGCTAATAGAGTTGTTAAATTATATCTTTACTATATCTTTTGTCAAATTTGACATTAATTTTACCTATAGTTAAAATTGCCAGCGTAACAATTTTGAGAGGCCAATGGTCGACCGAGTGGATGATCAGGTGGTCGCCACTTGGTAGAAGTTGCAGAAAGTGCTAAACTGCAGAATTTTGAAGTCCGCCAATCTTCCGATCGATTGTCGGTCTAGTTATCCGGTTAAATTAAAAAATAGCAATTTCACCGTTGGAGTAACATTGCTATTCTATAATTTGTTTTGCACTAATTATTGTTAAATTATAGTTTTAGCTATCTTTTTTACCAATTTATCATAGGAGTTGCTCTAATATGCCAAATTTGACATTGCTAAGATAAGCAATAATATATATTTCTAATTTTGGAATTCTAATTGAATTCTAATGATGTGACAGGGAATAAAATAAAATAAAACCAAAGTCAAAACATCACATCACAGTAAGGTCCACTCCCATTAGAGCTCATTAGAGTTTCTTTATTAGAGTTCCTATTGGCTTTTTTGGCTTTCGAAGGTTAGTATTGTAATTTTAAGCGTGCCAGCAAGGATCAATCAGTCCTTATAGAAGATTAATTGTCAACCAATTATTAGACGATTGTGTTTCAGTTCTTTTAACCTCAACGAAGAAGACTTTTACTGGTGGCTTTGTTTCGGAGAATTTAGCAAATAACAATTAAATGAAAAACAATTGTAGCATTTCATTAAGTAAAAATGAAAGACTTACAATGATCTAATTCAGACTCGTAGAGGTTTACAGTAACAAGCTACTTGAAACTACTCTTATGAATGAAGTGCAGTGCAGTGTAGGAATTTGAAGTACAGAAATGTAACTAACAAGAAATGTAAAAATTGGAAGGAAAATAAAGTAGATAAAACTAGTTTCTGGATCTGAGTCTGGGGGACTCTTTCTGGGGCCTTCTTTAATATTTATACTTCTCAATGATAACCATCGAAATGAGCTTCTAACCGTCGAATCATCCCTCCATGATCGCTGATCATGTTTCCTCACAGTTAGGTCCACTACGCCATGTCTGCAGTTAGGCTTCCCTTTTGATTTTGAATTTGAATATATGAATAACCGTTAAAGCCATGTTATCTTGCATCTCTTTGCTGATGCAGTGCTATGCAGATCCACAATAACCAATACTAACTGTCACGTGTGTGATTATGATTGAAGATTTGAATTGTTTTCCTGTATTGCTCTCATTCTGCCACGTGTTGAACTGTGATTAGCCTGTACAAAATATGTAGCCAACATTACCCCCCGCACTAATATACTGAATACTTGGTGATATTAGTGGATCAAGACATTTTTCCCACGTCTTAGAACATGCATGGGCTTTGCATTTTTTCAGAAATGCAACCATCATGTATCAATGAAACATTTGCATTAAATTCTCTTCTATCTTTTGAACATTCCCACTATCTCAGTATTCGAAAAGACTGGTACATCTTTCATGGCCAAGCAAACCTTTTCTTACCTTGATCAAGCATATGAAGAGTTGTTTGATAATGTTGTTCGTCCTCGAAAGAACCTTCATGCATTTTTATCCACTTTATCCACCTTCCTATATTCAAGTCATGGAAGCTTTTGCAAACTATCAACCTTTGGATTACGAACCTATTGTCCACAATTATTTAAACCAAAATTTTGCAAACATGGATATTGGAAGCTCTTCTTCTGACCCATAGCCTTCTGCATGGGATGAGGCTGCAACTTCTTTTTCTTCTGAGGCTTTCGGCTGGAGAAGCTGGCCAGAACCTGAGGAGTCTAAGTTAAGAGAGCAAATCAATCATCACTTTGTCGAAATTGTTGATCCTTTAACTTTCTCTCCCTTTGCTCAGAGCTCGGTGGTTTACCCATATGTACCCATCGACCGCCGATGCCATTTGGAAGACAATTTACTTGTAGCATGGTACACATCCTCCATGCCTACGAAGATAGCACAAGCCACTCGCCGTCCAGAAGAGGCACAAAGGGTACAACCCATCGTTCTTAGCCCGTGAGGCAAAACTTTGCTCTTCTGACTGGCTTGACTGCGTTAGCAACCCCCAGTTCCCTCATTCTTTCGAGATGGAAGCTCCTGCACCTCCTTTTCCGCAAAACCCTCATTGGATGGAAGAACTGAGGCTTACTCTTTTTTAGGACCAGTTTCTCTCCTCCTATAGCCCTCCATCTCTCCCTACTATATTTGAACAATATCAAGCCCATCTTCTGTTTGCAGCCTTTTCTCACTTGCCCTTCAATGTTCTCGAGGGTGATGTTCCTCTTAAGAACTTTCAATGGGCTTGTGATATTATGACCCGGGGTCATGTCCTCAACCCTATCGCCCAAGCAGAGCTCTAGATGTTTTTAGACCAACTCCCGCTGCTTCTTCATTGGCATCAAATTTCTGTGGCCACCACTCGATCTTTGGCCCAAATCTCAGCCCATCAAGTTCATACCCGGTATGAAGCAAAGAACCTTATCGACGAATATAATGATTTCAAGAATAAAGACTCTGCATACTGGGATGACTTGGACATGGATGAGATAGAACAAGGGTTGAAAGAAACAGAGTTTGAAATAAAGGCCGAAAAACTTTTTTATCAAATAAGAGCATATCAACTTGACCTAGCACGAGAAGATAGAAGATAGAATTAAAAAGGAACAGAAGTTCATTGACCACAGTTGAAACAAATTCCATGACCTTGTTATTTACTCTATTCCTTATTTTTATGAACTTGAATATGTAGCCAAGAAAGGCTTATGATGTAATTGCTTTTGTCTTAATAAAGCTAAGATGTCTCATCTTTTATTTGGCATGGTCTGATTTTATTCTATTTGTCAAAAAACAAACAAAATCAGGGCTTCGAATTCACTAATTTTGTCATTCGAAGCTTGATTTGAGCATATCCAATGAAATACTGGAAACCCGATTTGAACTTTTCCAACATATGGAGTGTAATTAACAACCTTTGCCTTAGGTCTCTTTTCAGAATCAGAGCTTCAAATTCAACAATTTTGCCTATCGAAACTTGATTTATCATATTCAATTCCCTAACATATGGTTAATACAATCAAGCAGTTTCAAATTAACTATTTTTGCTTCAAACAAACAGTTTACACTTTCCAAAATATGGAAACCTCCTTTAAGGATTGCATTGTTTTATTCTAAAAAAGTGATTCCTTTTGTATACTACTAAACCAACTATTAGTTTGAAACCTAGAACAAACAAATTCTAATTGTAAGGTATTTCAAACTTTGCTTCGAACGATTTTACTCTCATCAAGAAACCTAAAAGCAGGTCTTTAATCCTTTTGAAGTAAAAAAAATACCTGGGCATTCCTGCACTATTAGGTGTGAAATGTGCTTCGAAGTCAACTTCATGCTTTCAAAGCTGTTTGTCACTTGATTTTGGCGCCAAAGCTTGGCCTTGAAGCCAAACATTTTATTTCGAAGCCAATATTAGTATTTGAGGTTCGTTTCCCTCCATAACTATCAACATTGAGAGGAACTTTTCACAAGCGTACCTTTAGTACTTTTTTTATAAATTCTGCACACTTAAAACAACTAGGTGTTTTTTAGACAGAAAGGTTTAAAAACTCTTTTATTTTGTGCTTCTAATTCACTTGGTCGCCTAACACACAAACCCTTCATCTCCATTGGCTTTCTCTTTCCTTTTACTCTCTTTTTCAACTACATCTTCTGAAAAAACTCCTGTCAATGGCTTCTTCTTCCTTGAAAATACCGGTTGTGGAGCATGCAAGTCCATCCATAGCCTTAAAAAGGATTATTGATGAAGAGTGTGAGAAATATAAGGTTGGTGAGAAAAGTGCCATCGACAAACGCATCTTCATTCCCCGTCGCCATGAGTAATAAGAATATATGCTTGGGCCCATTTTTAAGGAGATTCCCACCGAGCTTCCAGCTTTGTATCCACGTCTGGAAGATCATTGCCTCCTTTATGAAGGTGGTCTTGATTGGGGAAGCTGGAGGAAGAACCGACCCCATCGCTGCTGGCCCACAGTGAGACCAAAGTGAGAGGAATGATATGATCCCTGATAGGACATTGGATCTTCAGGAGCTCTGCCTCTTCGACGCCCTTCAATTATCCAGGTTCACCATTTCAGAGGATCTTTTTTTAATACCTGCTGCCCTTTATTTTTGGAATTATGCTTTCAATTTCTTCCAATTTAGATGTGGGATGATGGCTCCTACTGTCCTTGACATCTGTCATCGTTAGGATTATCCCCTACTAGTATCCCCATTGGTCCAGACTATTCTGACCTCAAAACCCTTTTTTCCCTCCCCTCTCTGAACTCATCTTATGGTGACTTTGTCAAGGTTGAGAACAAAAGAGAGGGCTTTGTGACTGATAGGGAATTTTTCTCTTTTATATTGTATTCGCTTTGCAAATTCCTCTTCTGTACCTCTTCTCAGAGGATCATGCCTGCGTTTGCCTCTCTTGCCAAAGCCCTTGTTTTACAAAGAAAGGTGGCCTTAGCTCCATACGTTTTAGGTCATGTTTATAGAGCTTGTTCCTCTTTTTTGTGAAAAACCCTTGGATGCCAATCAGGGAGGCCCATTTTGGATACTTCAACTTTGGCTTTTTGCATACTTCACCGATTTACAGTCTAAATGCCTAAGGTTTTTGGAGTCAAACCCTACCACTCATGGTATGAAGTTAGCCAATGTTTCACTCTATCCTTCCAACTTTGCTTTTTACTTTTCTTTCTTCCACCAACTCCCAGCTTCCGTCCCTTCGAAACTACTAATATTGGCCCATCCTGGTTAAGGACCTTTTTGAGTGATAGGTCCTGTTCTACACCCCAACACAAAAACATGTAGGCCTCTATTCTAATTCCCAGGGAACTATTCATTAGGACTATGAACCCTGGAGCTTACAAGTGCATCTTTGAGCCCTATTGTCCTGCCCAATTTGCTAGGCAATTTGGACTCTCACAAGGGGTCTCTATTCCTCTTTGCAGTCAGTCCAATTTAAGCCTTACCAGCAGGGATTTGAAGATTTGAAAATCTAGATTGGAAGAAGCAACTTCCGAATTCATCCAAGATTTAATTGACTTTGAGTACTTACCCTTCATACCTCAAAGCAACATATTGAAAAGGTGCCAGAACTGGTAGATGGCCAATATGGAGGTGCACTTGGCCATTCCTCCTCAAGATCTATTAATGGTACTAGATGTACCTCAAGCCAAATTCAAAGGGACTGGAGCTGTTTTCTTTTTCACTGCTCATATTACTCCAGCTCTTACGCCTGCTACTACAAAGTTTGTTCCTGCTGCCTCACCTCCTCCTAGAGTTACTCAAGCTGCCTCGAAGAAAAGTATGTATTCCTACTTCTTTTCTCTTCTTCTCCTTTATGATGCTCTTGCCCTCACTTATAGTTCTTTCTTTGGTGTATGTGGTACGGGTGCCTCACAGGGAGATTCTCCCTCGAAAGGTTCAAGATTTAAATCTTCTCAAGAGCAAGCAGCAACAACAAAGGAAAAGAAAGCTCTTGCTTGACCCTGAAGAGGAGGTACCTGAGCTTCATGTAGAAGAAAAGGAAGTAGAAAAAGAAGAGATAGAAAAAGAGCAAGAGACACTCTTAAAAAGAAGGAGGAAAATGACTGTCTCTTTTTCTGATTTCACTGGAGACCCTATTCACAAAGCATCTGCTAAAGCAGTAGAAGCAGAACATTCCAAAGAACTTAATGTATTTCAGAGGGTTGCAAAGATGAGGTAACAACAAATGCTTAGGGATGAAGCTGCTGCTGCTAATGAACTCCAAAGAGAAGCTGCAAGAAAACAATAAATTGCTGAACATTATACCCTTCACAGCTCTCCAACCATTGCCACCACTTCTGAAACCAATAATTTCCTTTCGTGTCTCTATTTTCCTTTCTCAAATTCTTGATACTGAGACTTAACTTTACTTTGTATTTTTTTTTTTTTTTTTGCAGCAACAACTACTCTGCCTTCTCCTTCAATAAAGACTCTTTCAATTTCATCTGAAGTTAAAAGACCTCGAAACATGGAGCCAATTCAAGTAATACTCCCACTCCCTGGTCCTACATTTTTCATACCTTTCTTGAGGCAAAGCATTCCTACATTCTTATTTTTCGGCTTAACTCCATACTTTCCTCTTCCATCCTTCAACTCTACCCAATTTATTCTCCCTTCAAGCCTTACTGCTCCTTTCCCTCCTGAGAAAATTCCAGCTATTACTTTATCTCTAATGATAGTTGATTCCCATAAAGAAGACACTGGTAGCTCACCAGTTCTTTCTCCACTATCCTTATCTAGCTCTAGTCCCTCTTCTCTTGACTTACTGGTAGCTAAGACTATAGAAACTGTTAGGGATACTTCATCTTCCTTTCCTATCCCTATGTAGCCATCTCTTCCTCCTATCAAAGCCCTTTCTGCACTAACCATGTCAACAGAAGAGATGGACATTTTTTAAGCTAGACTAGCTAGCCTTTTTGACATGCCTTCCACCATTCCAATAGCTAGCAATGAAACTGAGCCATTAGTCCTAATTGATTTTCTCTTCGAAATTTTTGAGAGCTCTTCCTCCACCAGTAGGACTTCCTTGCCTTCATTAGACTTGGACTACTGTTTGGAGTTGCTGACATTCTTCTTGAGGATCCCCTTCGAAGCCTTGCAAAGGCCTATTATCAAGGATGGCTTCCTCTAGTGCTGCAAGATTGTTGAGCAATCCAGCATGGCTATTTCAAGTCATTTACCTTAGGTGACAACTACCATTGACTTTTACATCAACATCTGCCATGTTGCCAAAGCTGCAGAAGAGAAATTGCTAAAAGACCAGAGATTTGTTTCCCAGATACATGCTGAAGTGTCAGAATTAAAAAAACAACATTCCTCTGTCTCCCAATTTCGAGCTCAACTATTGGAGAAGAAAGCTCAGCTTGAAGAAGAGTTATCAGCAGTCAACCTGACTTTAGATCGAACTGCCACCAAGCTAGAGATTACTAACCAAGGACTGGCTGATCGAAAGCAATAGATAGCTATAGCCATTCAGTTGTTCCCATATCTTAAGAGTAGAAAGTCAATTGTAAAGGAACAACTAAAACATTGTATAGGAACAACTAAAACATTGTATTGACTTTTGGACCAATCTATGGCTGAATGTATTCAACTCATTATCAAATAAGATCTTTATTTATTATTTGAGTGTTTTCATGCTCTTTTCGTTTAACACTTATTATATTCCTTGTGTTTCCTACACGATTGGATAATAAGGCTTAAAATATCTGTCATTAATTTTCTTGAGGTGTACATATGCATTCAAATTTCTCAAATGATATGTTTCCTAAGGCAAGACTCTATAAACTTGATATGGTCCTTCCTAGTTAGGTGATCATTTGCCAAACTTGTGGCTTTTAATCTCTATTCGGAGTATTGTCTTCCATACCAAATCACCTTCATCAAAGCTAATGTGCTTGACCTTCTTATTATAGTTTTTGGCTGCTTTCTTCTTTTAGAAAAGAATGCTATTTAATGCCAGAATTCTAGCTTCATCCACATTCTCTAATTCCAAGTACATATTCTGATGGTACTGCTCAAGAACTAATTGATCCTGGCATATTACCCTCAAGGACTTGATGTTAATTTCTACAAGTAGTACTGCATCATGACCAGATACTAAGGTATAAGGAGTGACTCCTGTACTTGATCTTGGAGAAGTCCTATAAGCCCATAATACATCCAATAGTAAGTTATGTCAATCCCTGGGATTGTCTTCTACAATTTTCTGTATTCCTTTCTTCAAAGACTTATTGGATGATTCTGCCTGACCATTGGCTTGTGCATAATAGGGGGTAGAATTAATAAGGCTAATTCCAAACTCTACCACAAAAGACTTTACCATTTTCCCATCAAATACAGTCCCATTATCAACAGTTATAGTTTGTGGGATGCCAAATCCGTGGATCGGATCTTTAATGAATCCAATAACTTCGGTCTGGTCTACAGGCTTATACGGTTTAGCTTCGACCCACTTAGTGAAGTAATCTGTGGCCATGAAGATAAAACAATGATACTTCGAAAAGAGTGGATGTATTTTCCCTATCATATCCATAGTCCATCCTCTAAACGACCAAGGCTTCATAACCACATGCAGATCAGTTATGGGTACATGTCTTATTGTGCCATGCTTTTGGCATGCCTGGCAACTTCTAGCATATTCTATGCAATCTTTAAGAATGGTTGGCCAATAGTAGGAATGTCTTTGAAGCAGCTATCTTATCTTCACACTAGGCTGATAAGCACCATAGATGCCTTCATGAACCTCAGTCATGGCTGTCAATGCTTCCTTTGGGCCTAAAAATTCCAATAATAACCCGTCTGCCCTCCTTTTGTAGAGAGCATTACCATACATTATGTATTGCATAGATTGCAATTTGATTTTTGCTTTCAAAGATGGGCCAGCTAGATACCGCATTATTGGATGCCTCCAATCTTGTTCTTGTAAGTCATTATGATTGGCTTCTAAGACTACATTCCTTTTATTTAAGGGTGGTATTACCTTTTGATATGTTGTTTGCCTTATGTTCATTTGAATGTTATCCCTTCTCTTGAAATTCGAAGCTTTCTGAGCTACATCATTAGCTTTGTTATTCAAGAATCTTGAGACAAAAGTCACATTTGCGATCCGAAATTGAGAAAGCAAATGTAATGCAACAACATAGTATGGCAACATGCTTGCACTTTGATATTTGAAAATTCCTTTCACCTGGTTAACCACCAATTGAGAATCTCCAAATATATCAACTGCATGAGTTTCTAATCCAATAAGTATTTCCAATCCCATATTTAAAGCTTCATATTCAGCTTGATTATTGGAACAAGTAATTTCATTCACTCTAAAACCATGTGTGGTTTTTATCCCTTGTAGTGACTTAATCACTACACTAATTCCAGTTAGACCCGTGGCTTTTGATCCATCGAACCACATTTGCTATGGTTCAACACTAACCATACCAAGCTCCATTATCTCTTGGCTTTCTGTCTGACATGGATGATCTGCCAAGAAATTAGCTAAAACTTGTCCTTCTATTGCCTTTTGGGGGACATATTCTAGATGAAATTCTGATAAAGCTAGTATCCATTTGCCAATTCTTCCTCTCAACATAAGTCTAGAAACATATATTTAGCCAAATTTGTGGTTGCAATTACCAAGACAATTATAGGCAAAAGATAGTATCTTAGTTTCATTGTAGCAAAATACAATGCAAGGCAGCTTTTCTACAGCTGAATATTTACATTCACAAGAATTTAGAAACCTACTAAGGTAATAAACTGCTTGCTCTTTGCCTTCTTCATTGTCTTGGGCCAAGAAAACTCCCAGTGAATCTTCTGCTGTAGCAATATACAACTTCAAGGGCTTATCACCCTTTGGTGGCATCAGCACTGGAGGCTTGGCCAAGTAGGTTTTGATTCCTTCGAAAGCAGTTTGATGCTCTGCTGTCCACACAAAGTCCTCTTCATCTTTCAACCTTAATAAAGAAGAAAATACTTTAGTTTTCACTGCAGTATTAGAAATAAATCTTTGAAGAAAATTAACCTGTCCAAGGAATTTTTGTACTTCTTTTTTACTTGATGGAGGTCTGGCTTCAATGATAGCTTTAACTTTATTCTGATCAATTTGTATTCCTTTCTTGTGTACTACATAGCCCAAGACGTTTCCAACTGATACGCCAAAAACACGTTTGAGAGGCTTAAATTTCAACTTGAACTTTCTCATTCTTTCAAAAGATGCTTTTAAGTGAAACAAATGTTCCTCCATGGATTGGGACTTCACTACAATGTCATCAATATAACACTCTAAATATCCTCCAATGAGATCATGAAAGATACTGTTCATAGCCCTTTGATATGTAGTCCCAACATTCTTCAGGTCAAATGGCATTTTAACCCATTCGAAGGTACCAATGTTCCCAGGACATCTGAATGTTGTCTTGTGGATATCCTCTTTTGGAATGCAGATTTGGTTATAACCAGAGTGCCCATCCATCATTGATAAAATCTTGTGCCCTACTGAACTATCTACTAATAAATCTACTATGGGTATGGGATACTCATCTTTTGAAGTTGCTAAATTCAAGTTTCTGAAATCGATGCATACCCTCATTTTACCATTCTTCTTAACTACAGACACAATATTAGATAACCATTCAACATACCTAGCTGTCCTAATAAAGCCTTCCTTAAGAAGCTTAAGAATTTCCGCATTGACCTTCTGAATCACTTCAGGACTCATCCTTCTTGGTTTTTGCTTGTATGGCTTGAAATTAGGCCTCATAGGGAGCTTATATTCTACTAATGACCTATCCAATCTTGGTAGTTCATTCTAAGACCATGCAAAACAATCTTTATATCCTTTTAAAACCACCAATAATTGGTCCATGTTAAGAGCATTTAACCAAGCACTTATATAGGTGGACTGTTATGTAGAACCTTCCCCTAAGTTAACTTCTTCCAAAGGGTCTTGTATCTGAGAACTCACTAATGCTTCTTTTTTAATTTATTCTATCTTCGAAGCAATTTCTTTGCTTTGTTCCGCTCTCAGTTCCCTTGATTCAACATTTTTGCCCTCCTCCTCATAGACAAAGTCTGTCCATAAGGCTTCTTCTTCCTGTATCTCTTGGACTTTTGTTTCGATGTCGAACGCATAATATTTATCAAAGGCCAAAAACCTGACCTATTGTTGCTCTTGCTTATAGCCAACTACCATGGCTTCTCTCTCTTGCTCTTGCACCTTCTGGACTATTGATTTTATGTCTAATACTGAGAACTTAATTAAAGTCAAAGATCTGGCCTCCTAGGTTCCATCTTTTTGCCTACAACTAGGCATCATTGTCATCCTTGGTGACAAATTCTTCATCAGCACTTTCCTGGACTAAGTGCTTCAGGTGTGCTAATTCCTCATTAGCCGTCACTTCGGCTGATCTATCAGGTTTTCTCAGTATACTGAGTGGTGTTACTCCTTTAGTATATAATTTGGCCTCTGCAAAGTCTACACAAGCTATGAAAGGTTGAGGGTCTGCATTGATCTCCTCTGTCTCTCCATTGCATAAGGCCATCATTATCTTCTGATGTAGAGAGGGAGGCACACATTTGTTGGTGTGAATCCAATCCCTACCAAGTAGAGCATTATACTTAGCATTGTTGTCGATAACGAAGAATGTCGTCATGCAATCCCTGATTCCCACACTCAGGTTGATGGGCAAAATACCCTGAGCCATCTATTTGTCTCTAGCGAAACTAGCAATGGTTGTGCTGGTTGGGATTAATTTGGGGTTCCTTTTTTCTAGTTTCTTCAAAGAAGATTTCGAAAGCAGGTTTACTGCTGCCCCATTATCCACCAATACCTAGTTCATCTGTATCGCATGGCCTTGATATACAAGGGTTTGACATGTTGTGTCATGGATGTCGTAGGATACTCAAAAGGGTATAAGAGGTTAATATCTACCTCTTCCTCACTCTCATCTCCAGTTTCCAATGGTGTGGCCACTTCGGATTTGTCTTGTACCATAATAACCTGTGAATCTTCACTAGAAACTGGAATTGGGTCAATCTCCTAACCTTCTTGGTTTTCATTTTCAGCTTGGAACTCTTGTGGTAGTATATGCACCATATTCACTGACATTGGAGGAAACAAGCTAAATTGGACCACTGGCTGGACATGTTTTTTTTTCCAGGCCAACTTGTTCAATTACTTTAGAAACATCTTCCATGATGCATTCTGGCACTTCAGTACTAGTGACTTCTTTCGACTGGTCTGTTTCTGCTAGTTTTTCGACCAAAAATGTATGTTCAGCCATGAAGGCTTCAAACATTCCCTCCTCAACCATCTCCTTCCTTTGGCCTCGGCCAACTTCTCCCTCTGTCTTACTATCACTTTCCATCAAAGCCCTTTCCAATCCTACTAAACTGGATCTTTCTTTGGCTTTCAGTTCGGAGTGAACTTTAGCCAACTGCTCTTTGCCGCAACTTCTTTTGTCTTGAGGAGTCGATTTTGGACTATGATATAATTTTGGACTTTTTCTTCCTTCTGTCTGGCCCTTTGGCAGGACCAATGAAGAGCTTTCCCCACTTTCTTTCAGATCCTTCTGGTACTGAGTGTACCTTCGCTGGATTTTCTTCCTTTCAGATCCAGAAATCATTGGGACCATATTTGGTTCCTTTGTTTTTGGATGCTTTAGTAGCACCCAATTATTTGGAGCCACCATGGGAGGTTCAACCATCCTACCCTAGTCTTCAACAACATTTCTTTGGGTAGGTATTTCCTTAGGTTTGTTCTGCATGACAAACCAATTTGGAACCCCAAGTACCCATGAACCCACTAGCTCAGTTGTCGAACTGTCTCTTTCTTTCTTCGAAGCCAGTTTCGAAACTGCCTGTGAAGGCCACTGTTTGGCCCTGACTCCCTATTTTGGGCCTAATTTAGGCCTTCCATAAAGGTGGCCACTTTTTATCTTGTGTGAGACTGGTCAAGGGGGCCAATCTTTGGTTTTGATCCCATAACTTGAGCCCACTTCAAGTCTCCTCTCAGGATGATTGCCCTCCATTCTGTAATAGTTGGGTGGTCTGAACTCATGTAGAGGTCTCTTGCCCTTGGAGTGCACTCTAGTGGCTGTTGGCCCAGCCAGGAATGGCCACTGCCTAGGGCCAGTTGGATATGGCTTTTTGTTATAGGCACTGGTTGGTTTAGGATGCCTCTGCACATCCTTGTAATACTACTTCCCATCAATTGGAAACCCTTTTAACCACTTGTAGTTTAACCTGCATCTGGGACACATTCTTTGCATGACAGCTGCCTCTAAAGAGTCATCATCCAGTGTCTCCTCATCAGAGTGTTCCCTTTGGTCTGCAAAGCCCTGTCCATTAGCTAGTGAACTTCTAGCATTTTTCTTGACAGTAGTTTGGTTGGCAACATGCATTTGCACATTAACCTCTTCTAATTCCTTCAAGGATAAGTTCTGGAAGTCTGGCACAATAACATTGGTTGTAACTTCTCCAATTTCTGGGAATGGATTAGTGTCAATCCCCATAGCTTTTTCTGCTTTAGCTGGGAATTTCAAACTCCCATTTCGAATCTAATCTTGGATCCCGTTTCGAAAAACAATACAGTTCTTAGTTGAGTGAGACTAAGAATTATGTCATTTACAATACACTTTTCTTTTAAGTTTTTCTAGAGAAGGAATTTTGACTCCTTTTGATAACTTTAGGAAGTTTGCCGCTAGCAAATGATCAAAAATGTCATCTGCCTTTGTTAAATCAAAAGAATATTTCTCATGAAGGTCTTTCTTTTTAAATTGCTGGTCTATTGTAGTATCTTTATGAATTAATGCCTTACAGATCACAAGCTCTTTCCCTACAATCTCTGCTACATCAATCTCATAATTAGGATCTCCATAATACGTCATGTATGATGCATTACTTCGATCTTGTTCTTCTTCTAGTAATGATTCATACCTAGACACCTTATAGGTTAATTCCAGTAAGTCTCTAAACTCAGTTGAGTCAAACTTCTTTCGAAGCCTAAACTTTAAACCATTTTGAGCAAATATCACGAATTCAGGTTCTGGTAGAATGATCCTACATTTGTTTCGTACTCTTTTGAATCTGGCAATGAATTAAGTAGCCTTCTCATCAGGCCTTTGACTCAACCTTGCCAAGTCTGCCATGGAAACTTCTAGCTCCGTTTGGAAGAATTGGGCATGAAACGCCTCCTCCATTTGTTGCTAAGTTTGGATAGAGCCAGGTGTAAGGTTAATATACTATACAAAAGCTGCCCCAATTAGAGAATTTGGGAAGTCTTAACTTCATGTAATCATTATTGGTAAATTCACCGCATTGGGTAGCGAACCTTGCAATATGTTCTACAGTTGACTAGTTTCCATTCCCATTCCCATAAAAAAGAGCAAAGTCTAGTATTCTAAACCCTCTTGGGTATTCATGTATCTTATCCACCCATTCTGTATATGATTTCCTGTATACAGGAGTTTGAACCCCCCGAGTCATAGGTCTACACATTTCTCTAACAATATCAGCAATTTGGTTCATAAGAACCATATTTTGTGCTTGTTGAACAACTACTGGTGGAACAAACACAGGATTTGGTGGACAACCTTGTGCCTGAAGTCCTCTTGGTCCATAGGGAGGTATATTTGGGACTGGTTGTCCCTGTGGTGCTGGCTACTGTTGAGGGTATGGGTGACCCCTTTAAGCCTGTCATGCGAAAGGTGTTGGAACTGATGTTGTATCTCTTCCAATCGCAGGAAACCCCTCCAATCCCTGGATACAAATTC
This sequence comes from Camellia lanceoleosa, assembly GCA_025200525.1. Lineage (NCBI taxonomy): Eukaryota > Viridiplantae > Streptophyta > Magnoliopsida > Ericales > Theaceae > Camellia > Camellia lanceoleosa. The sequence goes on from CM045770.1 coordinate 85,843,447, forward strand.
GAACAAAGGATTAATGAACCCCCTTGTGCCAGGTATGGCTTCGAACATGGGATTTGAAAACATCCTTATGCCATTTTCTTGTGTTGGCCCAGATCCACCAATTTGCATGGTTTCATTGTTAAGTAATGAGGCATTTTGATTTGTCACAAGCCTTGAAAAAGGCTCATACCAAGACTGAGGTGATGATCTTTCATAGTTTTGATTACTAGTTTGACCATTAGTATGTCCATTACTTTGCATAGGCTGTTTATCTCTAGTCAATCTTTGCTGAGGGATATTTGAAATTTCCTCTATGTGCCTTGCGTTAGCTGGTTGATAGGTATTCATTCGATCCATAAAGGATATTGCCCATCTTTCCATTGTGTTCACTAACTGCTGTCCCATGGCATCTACTAGGCCTCCCCATGAATTCATTGGCTGAGTAGATAGAACAGTGGATGGTCCAACTCCATGGCCTTGTCCAATATTTTGAACATGTGGTACTTGTTCCAAAGTGTTGGTCTGTTCGACCATAGGTTCTGATAAGATAGGTACTTCCACAGGATGTGTTATCACATTATCCTCTGGATTAGGTATTTCTACCTCTCCTGCCACACCTTCTTTCAAGCGTTCATTTTCTCTTAGTCTCCTACGTCTAGCCATTTCAATTGGTCCCACTAGGCGTGCCAAAAATATATGTTGACTTTTTTGGCTTTCGAAGGTTAGTATTATAATTTTAATCGTGCCAACAAGGATCAATCAGTCCTTACAGAAGATTAATTGCTAACCAATGATCAGACGATTGTGTTTCAGTTCTTTCAGCCTCAACGAAGAGGACTTTTACTGGTGGCTTTATTTAGGAAAATTTAGAAAACAACAATTAAATGAAGAACAATTGTAGTATTTCATTAAGTAAAAATGAAAGACTTACAATAATCTAATTCAGTTTCATAGAGGTTTACAATAATAAGCTACTTGAGACTACTCCTATGAATGAAGTGCAGTGGAGGAATTTGAAGTACAGAAATATAAAGAATAAGAAATGTAAAAACTAGAAAGAAAATAAAGTAGATAAAACTAGTTTCTGGAACTGAATCTGGGGGCCTCTTTCTAGGTCCTTTTTTGCTATTTATACTTCTTAATGATAACCGTCAAAGTAAGCTTCTAACCGTCGAATCATCCCTCCATGATCGTTGAACATGTTCCCTCACAGTTAGTTCCACTACGCCATGTCTACAGTTAGGCTTCCCTTCTGATTTTGAATTTAAATATATGAGTAACCGTTAAAGTCACGTCATCTTGCATCTCTTTGCTGATCCAGTGCTGTGCAGATCTACAATAACCAATACTAACTGTCACGTGTGTGATTACAATTAAAGATTTGAATTGTCTTTCCGTATTCTCCTCATCCTGCCACATGTTGAACTGTGATTGGCCTACATAAAATATGTAGCCAAAAGTTCCTAATCATTTTTCTTGCTAAGATATGTCAAATTGATAACTCACTCTTGTAGATTTGGATGAAGCACGATTAGATGCCAAATTTATTGTCAAACGTATCAATTGACAATTCGGGGTGGAGATATTCTAAAAACATGCCTATTTTATTTTATTTTATTTATAAAAATATTAGCATAATTATGGCATAGAAACAAAACAAAAGCATTTCTTGGCATATGATTCGGGTTTCAGCTTCATTCACCATTGTCCACTTCTTATTTACGTGGTCATGTAACAAAATAATTTTAATTTATGTAATAGTGTGTGAATGTACTAAAAAAAAAGAAAGAAAGAAAGAAAGAAAGAAAGAAAGAAAGAAGAAGAAGAAATAGAAAAAAAGAAAGAAAAGAAAGAGTTGTTATTCAATTCTTATTTAAATTTGTTACAACTGAATTACGTATGTTATAATAATGTAAATTTGTTTTCTCCACAAATATGTCAAATCGTAATGCAAGTAATCAGTAGTTTGGATGAAAAAATAAAACCGACTTAATCTAGGTAGGACACAAACTTAAAAAGAGAAAAAAGATAAAATTTGAGAAATCTAAACACTTCATCTGCTTACACTTAGATTGTCATGATTTTTTCTAGTGTTTCTTTATAAAGTATAATAATTGAACATATATAAGTAATTTTATTTCTTGGACCATTTCTTATTTCTCGATTTGTGCATGTCATCCTACAGAGGCCATGCTAATTTGCTTATAATTGTAATTTCATCAAACTTATTTTTTTTATTCTTACTTTTGTTTTTGTTTTTGATTTTGATTTTTTGTGAAATGACGATCTTTTTTTCTTTTCTTTTTTTGAACTGAGAAATGATCCAAACCATGGCATAACTGTTTGAGTGAAAAGCAAGTGAAGGCGTTGTCCGCATTACGCAAAATAAATAAATATATAATATGAGATGGGGAAAGGGGGCAGCTAGAATCTTCTAGGTAATGTTTCAATTTTTAATGAAGACGAAAATTGATGATCTGATTTGTTTCAAGATCGTGGGTCGATGATCCAAACTCCTCTTACCCGTGTCCGAATGACCAAGCCCACCGGAAAAACCTGCACAGAAGTTCAATGGAGGACAGAGAGTCCCCCTGCAAACCTTCCGACGAGCAAGTTAGAGAGAGAAGTGGGAAAATATAGAGATAGATGGGAGATATGAGATAGAAAACTTAACCTTCTCCCTGTCTTCAACGTCTGCTTATATCCTCTGGTAATCATTTCGCTATTCCTTCCAACCTGCCCCCTTGGCTGAAAGTCTATGCTGTACCTTATCTTGTTCAGGGTGAGGGGGTGCTGTTCCGGCGGAGAGGTGTTGTCATAATAAATGCTGTGATGGGCTTCAATAATGGTGATGTGCAGTGGCAATAACTTTGCAGATCTTTGTCTGCTGATGTGGCTTGTCCTTTACCTGCCACATGTTTGAATGTCATTGGTTCTTCATGCCATGTTGGCTTCCAGCTGTTCTGGACCTCATCAGTTGGGTTATATGTTGGCCCCTAAGTGGTAGGCATGGGTTGTTCACTGTGGGCTGTAGCCTTTATGGGCCTACCTATGTCAATAGTCCCCCATTCCCGAGTGCAGCTTTAGTCTAACGAAGGAAATAACAAAAAAATGAGGGATGGTAGAAACCGGCAAGATGGAGGCCGACCGGTAGGGGTGATCGAGTGGATGAGCCGACCATAAGGGGGGTCGACCGCGAAGGGTGGCCAAGTGGGGGGACCGACCATGAAGAGGACCGACCGCGAAGGGTGGTCGAGTTAGGGGACCGACCATGAGGAGGGCCGACTGCGAAGGGTGGCCAAGTGGAGGGACCGACCATGAAGAGGGTCGACCGCGAAGGGCGATCGGGTAGGAGAAGGGCGCGGGGCTCGAGAGGCGGCATGTCACGTGGTGATTTGAAGTGGAAAAGACAGGGTAAAGGGAGGAGGCAGTAAATCGCAGTCATACATGTGGGGGGAGATTAGGCGTTGGGTCAGAAATGAAACGATAGGTCATTATAGGTGTTTGAAAAGACGATTTTGGCGGATATTTTTGAAAAGTTTTCAAATTGGTGAGAATTAATTGTGACCCTTGGAAAACGGGCAAGCCTTGGGCGTTTGGTATCATTCGATTTACCTACTTCTTTGCAAAAAATCGAAACATTCCAAGTGTTAACGCCTTTGTTGCTGACGATACACCTCTACAACATTTCTTGAATTTTCTTACACCCGCATCCAAAGCTATTAGTAGGCACACCACAGAGATGGCTCAAGAAGAAGCTGGGAATGTCAGGGTGGATGTACTTGGTGATGACGATGCAGTGGAGTTAGCAGTGCAGTATAGGACGGAGAGGCAAAGGGAGAGGGTGGGGGAACCAGTGGTACGATTGCATGCTTCCACCATGATAGCGACTCAGCCAATCGGCCAGCGAAACGGATCAACGGCACCACGGTGACAAATCAGCGATTCTGCATGGCGGAGTTGGAGGCTATTCGCGAAAAATATCAGGTGCCTGCTGAAATAGAGTTGTTGTTGCCGACGTCAATGGAAAGGCCATCCGACTCAAGGTCGAGGGAGTTTGCCCTTTACGAGGAAGCATTAAAGGGAGGACTGAGGCTGCCACTGCCGCAAGTGGTGATAGATGTCCTAAACCGTTTGGAGGTGGCACTGGGCCAACTAATGCCCAACGCATGGAAGATTGTACTGGCCTGTGCAAGCGCGAGGCCGAAGGCGAACGAAGGGGCGGCCATGACAGTAGACGAATTCTTCGCATGTTATAAGGCCTCAGGACAACAAGAGACTTGGGTGACGTTGCAGGTGGCGGCAGGGAGGGGTCTAGTGGCAGGGCTGTCATCATCAATTAAAAGTTGGAGGCCACAGTGGTTCTATGTGTCTGTGAATGGTGGGGCTGGGGTTTGCACGGTGTGGAGAGTGCCCACCAAATCTGTAGAGCCAAAACTGAGAGCAGCAGCAGAGGAGATAATAAAGAAGGTGAAGGCATGGTGGGAGAAGGATGGGGTCATGTGGGACGAACTCGTTTAACCCTCAGCCTTGTTTGGGGCGAGGTTGGGTCCTCAGTCGAGTGGTGGAGATCTAGGGCGAGCTGAATTGGAGGCGAGGAGAAAAGCGCAAGAGGCTGAGGATATGGCCATCCTGGCCAAAGCCAGTAAGTTCAAAGAGTCCCAGGAAGACTGACCACCAAAGCCGATTGCGAGGGAGAGGATCCGACCTCGCCCCAAACCCTTGGGAAAAAAAGACTTAGGTGGATTTGTGCCCCGACCGCCCCCAGTAGATCCGTTGAAGGAGAGGACTTTGAAGGAGATGGAGGTGGAGGGTATGGTAAAGAAGAAGAGGAGAGTGAGGGGGAGTGAAGAAGAGCCTGCCGTGAAGAGAAGGAGGGAAGTGATGGCAGAAGAGACCAGCATGGCCAAGGAGGCAGAGAAGGGGGAATGGAGGAGACCCCAGGAGGGGTGGTCGTCCCAGAAGTGGTAGAGATCGCCTCGGAGAGAGTGGAGGTTGTCCCAATAATGGTGGAGATCGCCTCAGAGGTGGCGAGGGTCGCTCCCGAAGTGCAAGTAGAAGGTGAAACAACCGGCCTGAGCCAGGAGGAGGAAACGACCCGGGGTCTAGCGCTAAGGAGGGTGTCGGTGGCAAGGATCTACCAGTGCTGTAGTGGGCTGGCTATTGGAGGGAGAAGAAGGCCCAGCTAGGGTAGGTGCAGATCGCTTTGTGGGGATCGTAGATGAGGCAGCCGTGCACTCAGTAGCCAAATTCAATGTGGCTGAGTTGCTAAGGGGGTTATGCTCTGTTCAAATGGAGGTAACCACCTTAGCAGGAGCTCTACTGAGAAAGGCGGCGACTGCAAAGATAAAGGCAGACGAGGCCAAGGTTGAGCTACGAGCAGTCAGGTTGGAGTTGGAGAACGAACACCGCCAGGTTGTGTCACTCTAATTCCAACTAGCTGGCGAGCAGCAGAATTTGGAGGAAGCTGAACGTGCCTGTAGGGAAGCCACCGAGCGTTTTGAAAAGGCTATGACTAGCAATGAAGATCTGCGGGCCCAGCAGATCAAGGAGAAGGATGAAGCAGACAAGAAGATTGCTGGGCTGCCGAAGGAGCTGGAAAACGAGCGTGCTAAGGCGATGGAGGAAAGGTCGAGTCTGCAGAGGGAGGTGGAGGAAGAGAAGGGCAGGCGATCTCTGAAAAGCGAGCCTCTGAGAGAATCAAGGAAGAGAGAGGCGGCGACTTGTGAAGCGACCTTGCAGAAGGAGTTGGAGGAGGAAAGGGCCAAGGCAGCCTCTGAAAGGGCGGCATACTGATCGTGTGTTGCGATGATGGATCGATTCAAAGTCTCTTGAATTTCAAATGGTAGTTGATGCATGATTTGCCAACAACTTGGCGAGGAGTCAGGAGGCGAGCTCGTCGAGACGACGCGGCCAAGTGAGGCGAGGTAGAAGTTATTGAGAGCTTCCAGTGGTCCGACTTCTATAAACACGAAATGGCTGAGTTCTGGGATAGTGGTTGGACGACGTTCAAGCATAAAGCTGAGGAACTATTCCCAGACTTAGACCTGAGTAGTGTAAAAATTGACAACGACGATGTGGCCCAGACCTCCTTAGATGAGGGTATTGAAGAAGAGTACCTCGTGTCCAGTGAGGAGGAGTAATTGAAGAAGAAGAAGAAGGCCTTGTACTTAGAGTTGTTTTTGTGTGTTCTTAGTACAAATTTGTGAATAAATAAAATTTTAGTTGTGTTTTCATTCGATTGTCTGTGCTTGTGTATCTGAAATGAATGAGAATGGTGGCTTGTGTGCATCTGCAAAGTGGAGGTAAAGTTGTAATAAAAACTAAATTTAAGAACTCCTCAATGTAGAGTGGAAGTGAATCTGTAATAAAAACTCAATGCAGAGTAAAGTTAAAGGCTCCTCAATGCAGAGTGAAATTGAACTTGTAATAAAATTATGAGTTTGTGTTTGCCACACTGCTGAAGTAGATGAGAGTGGTTTATTGGAGTTAGGCTTGACTAGTAAAAAAAGAGGTCAACTTGTAAAAGTTGTTGGAGAAGAAAATAATCTGACTAGTAAAGGAAACATGTAAGAACGTCGTTGGAATTTGACTAATTGAAAAGTGGTGTAAAAACTTGGACCTGGAATTGTGACTCTACTAATGCCACATGTATGCATGCTCAGTTGGGGCTAAGCTGTGATTTACTGATGTTGCAAGTAACTCAATTTGGACCTGGAATTATGGCGCTCAGTTTGGCTGAGACTTGTTATGCTTGGTCTGGCTGAGTTTTGGTCTGGCCGAGTGTTTCATGCTCAGTCTGACTGAGGCTTTTAAAGCTCAGTCTAGCTAAGGCTTTTGGTATTGATCTGGTGAAATTTGTTGGTGCTCGATCTGGCGAGGCATTTGGTGCTCGATCTTCTTGAAATTTGGCCTTCGATTTAGGTGAGGCTGTTGGTGCTCGGTCTGGCCGAGGCATTTGGTGCTCAGTCGGGCTGAGGCTTTTGGGGTTCAGTCTGGCTGAGGCTTTTGGTGCTCAGTCTGGCTGAGGCTTTTAGTGCTCAATCGGGCTGAGGCTTTTGGGGCTCAGTCTGACTGAGGCTTTTAGTGATCAATCTGGCTGAGGCTTTTAGTGCTCGATCAAAATTTGAGGCTTTTGGTGCTTTCGATCGGTGAAATTTGCTAGTCTTTCGATCTGGGTGTTGGCGCTCGGTCTGGCTGAGGCTTTTTAATAAGTGCTGCAACAAAAATATTATTGGGACAACACACAAATAGCTGAGATATAAAATTGTTGTCATGGAAAGTGTGATCCAGTTGATCAAAATTTACATTATGCCAGGGGAGAACAAGTATGTTCATGTGTGTAAATTCGTCAAAAAGAAAATACAATAACTGAGCAAGAAAAAGGTGGGAGTTTATTGAAAGTAGCACTTCAATTGTTTATCGTTCCATGGGTGGGGGAGGTCTCAACCTTCTATGTCCTGAAGTCGGTAAGTGCCCAGACGTGGTCGGGCTTTCACAATGTAAGGTCCCTCCCATTTGGCGGCCAGTTTACCCTCAGTCGGGTTTTTAGTGGCAAGAGTTACTTCTCTCAAGACAAGGTCCCCTACAGCGAACTCCCTTAGTCGGACTTTGCGGTTGTAATGTGTTCTCATTTTCTATTGGTATGAGGCCAAACTAACAGCGGTGGTCTCTCTGAGCTCTTCGATTAGGTCTAGGTCTGCCCGACGGTTCTTCGGTTAGTTCTGGATCTAGGTGTAAAATCCTTGGGGTAGGCAGACCGACTTCCAGTGGAATAACCGCCTCAGCGCCGTATGTTAAGCGAAAGGGAGTCTCCCCAGTGGGAGTCCAAGCGGTAATACGGTAAGCCCAGAGTACATTCGGTAATTCCTTAGCCCAAAGTCCTTTAGCAGCTTCTAGTTTAGTTTTGATGATCTTTAGAAGAGAACGGTTGGTAACCTCGACTTGGCCATTGGCTTGGGGGTGACCTGGAGAGGAGAAACATGGTTGGATCTGGAGGTCTGTGCAAAATTTCCTGTACTTGGCGTTGTCAAATTGTTTGCCGTTGTCGAAGACGATGGCTTAAGGGATGCCAAACCTGCAGATGATTGACTGCCAGATGAATTTGGTTGTGTTCCGCTCGGTAATGGTGGTAAGGGGTTTTACCTCTACTCATTTGGTGAAGTAATCGATGGCAACAATGGCGAACTTGGTCTGGCCTTGGCCGGTGGGAAGTGGACCAACTAAGTCGATCCCCCATTTGGCGAACGGATAAGGACTGCAGAGTGTGATCAATTCAATAAGAGGAGCATGGGGGATGTTGGCAAAGCGCTGACACTTATCACATTTGAGCACGAAGTCAGTCGCATCTTGATGGGGAGTAGGCCAGAAATAACTAGTGCGAAGTATCTTGTGGGCTTGGGACCTGCCGCCTGAGTGATTGCCACAGATACCCTTATGAATTTCTTACATCACATAGGTCGTTTGAGCCGGATTGAGGCATCGCAGGTACGGGCGTGAGAAGCCACGTTTGTACAAGATGCCGTCGTCGAGGATGTAATTGGATGACTGGGCCTTGACTTTGGCGGCTTGGTGTTGGTCGTCTGGAAGTTCCCCTGTTGTTAGAAATAGAAAGATGCCCGATACCCAAGGGATGGGCTCATTTTGTAGGAACTGTACTTCTTGCTGGTCGGGGGAAATGGCGGGGTGGGATAGGTATTCGAGGCGGACACCACAGCTGAGGTCGGACTGGTCTGCGGAAGCCAACTGAGCCATCTCATCTGCCTTAGAGTTTTTCGTCCGAGGAATGTGCTTGATGTGGAAGATATTGAAGAGGCGTACAAGCGAAAGTGCTATATCCCTGTAAGCCCGTATTGTGTCCTCCTTGGTATCGAATTCCCCTGTGATTTGTTCGACGATAAGCTGGGAGTCGCTGAACACCCGGATGTGGCTGACACCAATATCCCTGGCTAGGCGAAGACCTGCTATCAATGCCTCATATTCGGCCTCATTGTTACTGGCATCAATGAAGAAACGAAGAGCACATTTGAAATAACCACCCTCAAGGGCGGTGAGGATGAGGCCAGCCCCACTACCTTCCCTACGGGATGATCCGTTGACGTTAAGAGTCCAAGAATGAGGGTCTTCTGGCTCGGCAGGAGTTGGTGGGGGTGGACGAGCAGTGGTTGAGGTATGATTAGTGAATTCCAGGATGAAATCGGCGATAGCCTGTGTCACGACCCAAACCCGCCCCTATAGGTTTAGCGCCGTAACCGGCCAGTAATCCATGGATTACCTACGGCCTCTAAAGACATTAACAAATTTAAGGGGTTGCGGAAACAATACTGAAAGACAAGCAAGGTCCAATAAGCTGTGACGACGTACATGGGACTGAAAATTTGAAACTTATTTATATACATAGACATACTAGTCAGATACGTTAAATATGTACAGAGTATTTACATAAAGTATATCCCAAGATCCAACATTACAAGACACAAACATAAACATTGACTAGCATGAAACAAAACAGCCTCAGCGTTAGACTTTGACCGGAACCTCCTCGGGAGGCACAATAGTTGGCTAACAAAAAGGGAACAGGAGGCCCTCAACTCTAGCCCTGGTCATGTGCCGGCTCACCTACATATATATAATAAACTGTGAGCAAAAGCCCAGTGAATAATAAACAGAGTAAAGGGGTTTCAATGAATGAGTCCATACAGATTTCAAAAATCAATTCATATCGTATCAAAACCATGCTTGATCAGATTGAGATTACAACTCAGCTTTTTGAAATTCATACTTGATCCGATCATATATAGGCAGAAATCATGAGTCATAGTTACATTTACGCGATACATCCATTAGCAAAACTAGACGCGCAATGCGTAAGGTTATGAATAACCTCCTTAGCTTCGGTGAAGGAGCCTTCGAATCCGAATGGCTGACTAAGCCCCCATGGCGGACCTCCGATCTGAAGCTATAGTGCACAAAGCGGGCGATAAGCGTAGCTTACAACTAACTTTGCTCCACAAAGGAACCTTGTTCCACAAAGGAACCTTCCACTACCGGGTCATGGCTGTAAATCTCACTTGGTACTAAAGATGTCACGAATACATGTCGAAAATCAGACAATCATTCATTGTACATAACATATCATTTCAAAAAACAGATCTCATTTTCATCACACAGAAAATAAGTATAGTTGAACATATCTTTACAATGTTATTACTCACAGTGGGCGTTGAAACCGATAGGTGGAGCCAAATGGTCAAACAGAATGCGGCACACGACCTACATAACACATAACGGATAAACACTTGAAATACGCATTTCTAATTGTACAAAACTCACACCAATGATTCTAAGTGTGTACCTAACCTCTTATCCTTATTAAGGGCCTTAAATATGGCCTAGGGATGCCTAGAATGGGTACGATCGGGGAAGGTCAGCTATGAGCACCCCCTTTCGCCCGGTCCGAAGACTGGCCTCTACTAACCGTGATATCCGATTTTGAAAACATTACATGCTCTTATTCCAATTATTAGCCTAGAATTACTATGTTATGCGCGCAGCAAACAAGTATAGACTAGACTGCTTAATTTGAAAATAAACATTGCATATTCGTTCGTTTTGAAAGTGCTTTGGAATTTGCTACTCGCAAGTAGGCTAAAACACGGATTTCAACGAGTTTTCCAACTTAAGCAATCCAACCTCCACCCACAGGCATTCAAACAGTTTATCTCATATAAGCATTTAGCCACATGGTAATCATACTGTCATGTTAACATTCACACGCATGCGAGATGCTAAAGCATAAATACTCACATTGTACTCCGTGCCAAAACAGAAACCAGTTAGCAAACATGCATGCCCTAGTTCATGTTAGGATGACTAATGCATCGCATACAGAATGTGATTAGGATAGGCTCGGCTAACCCTAAAATGGCATGTGAAATGCAATCATTTGATGCACGTATTCAAGTTGGATTTGAAGATGCAATGCGGTTGTATGATGTACCGAGCCCGGTGCATGTCAACAAATGCATGGATGTACGCATGCACTGCATAAGGTATGCTAAAATAAACATGCCCTAATCTACCATCAGAAGCGGGTAAATAAAAGAGAAGAAAGACGTGGGGGTTGGAAGACATGCACACCACTCACCCACACTTATTACAGATTTGCCCTCGCTCAGAGGGACCAAAAGAATAATACAAATTAATTAACTACGCAAGCTAATTAAATATTACAAATTAATTAAATTAACAAATTAATTAATTTAAGAAAAAAACGATAAAGCGCCTCGGGCGAGGCTCAATGCATCTTGGCGCTCGGATTCCGCTCGAATTGCCTTTGCCATGCCTAGCACTTGCCTCTGTTTTCCTGCTTTGCTCTTCTAAAATTGCCAAAGTCTCGAAATGCCTCTCGGGATCTTGAGGATCCCACCGGCTAAGTAAAATGATCACCGGCAGTGAATTTGTGGTCACCGGCACAAAATGAATCCACCGGCCATCTATTGACTGCCGGTCGGCACTAAATACTGCCGGTCGGCAATAAATTCCTGCAGAACCTGCAACTCACAGCAGCAGAGGGCAAAACTTGCATGGCAATGCAATTCAAGCTATTTATGCACCAAACAAGTCCCTTATCATGTTTGCGACTCAAAGGGGCATATGTCTCGATTTGCGGACCACCAATCACGCATTTCCATGCATGATGGCCTAAAGAATCAAGTGTGCACTTTCAATTTCAAATGCAAGCAAACCATGTAATCACACAAGGAAGCCTAACCTCTATCACACTCACTTCAAGAGGCCAAGCATGCACAATGCAATGCAATCCTAGACATGTTGGCTAGCATGCAATATGGACAATGCAAGGCACTTATACAAACATACAAGCAAGCATGCAAGGAAAGCGTGTAAACCAAATAAAAGAGGGACTTAAACATGACTTAGGCAACTCCAAATAGGCCTAAAATTAGTGGCCAAAAGCAAGGAAGTGAAGGCCAAAATGCACACACACATGCGAACACTCATGGTCCAATACTTAAAGCATAATGGGGCGACTTTTAAACACATTTAAAAGGGGACAAATATGAACAATTAGCATGCAAGTTAAGGTCCGAAATCATGTTAGAAGGGATGCCAAACCAACTCAAACAAGACAAGCAAAAAGCATGCAAATGGCCCAAGTGTTTAAGGCAAGCCAAGAGGCATTGAACTACACTTGACAAGCCCTAACATGGCAAGAATTAAGCAACTAAAATAAGAGCTTTAGCACACAAAATCAAGCCCAAAGGACCACTTAGATGGCATCTAAATGGTTTGAATTCAAAGGCATGCACAATGGTCAAAACATAGGGCATACAACACATGCTCTCAAAGCAACAAAGAGGCAACTAAGGCAAGCATATTAGCGTGCCAAAAGGACTGAAATTACATGTTGGATGGGTCTAAGCCACCAAAATGGTGCAATCAACACATGCTACACGTTCACATACTTGAGGCATACAAGCCCGACAAGCTACAAATGCAAAGAAGCTATACTAAACATGCCAAAATCGATCCAAACAACTATGGACAGACCTAAAGCATGGCAAAATAAGCACAAAACATTCACAAGTCTAAGCCTAAAACATGCTCAAACAAAGGCTAACAACCTAAGGCATGCTAAGGGATCAAGGAGGCATTACATGGTAGGTATGCTAAGCATGCATGGTGTATCAAAACCAACACACAACATAATTATATTATGGCATAATAAGCATGAAATGCAGCCTAGACATGATCAACACACACTTGAACAAAGGCTTCCTTAAGAGACCAAAAATGGTCCCTTTCAAGGACAACAAGGAGAGGGGGTGGCCCTCCCCTTTTGGAGACTTCAAGGCACCATCTTCACCACTGAAATCCCTCAAGATTTCAGTGGTGAAGAGGCCCAAGCACCAAAGTCTCGAAACTTGCACAAAATAACACAAAAAGAGGCCTTACAAGGCCTGAGAGGGGTCAAACTTCCCCAAAGCACAAAACACTCTTAATAAACTATCAACAAGGCCTAAAAACAGAACTTTTTTGTATTAAACACTAAGCACAAAAATAGCTCTAAGATAGGTAGAAATAGGATGCAAAAATGGGGTAAAAAGGATTAGTTTCTTGCCCTTGTTGACCTTCTTCACAAATGGTGCTCTTGTTGCCTCCTTAAGCTCCAATCCAGTCAAAAATATCAAGAACAACCCCTTAGAACCTCAGTAGCCCAAGGAAGGTGAAGCACTAGGTGCTTGTGTGCAATAGTATGAATTAAAACACACACAAAAGTAATATAGAGATAGGATATGTATTGAACCCTAACCCTAAAACCAGAGCTTCCTCTGTATTTTCTAAGCAAAGAGCTCTAATTTTTCTAACCCTTGAGCAAGGGAGAGAAGGCCTCCTCTTATAGAGGAGGCAATCTTGTAATGCTTAGCAAGTAAGCAAACAAGAGGGGCATCCCTCCATACACGTGTATGGAGGGGAAGAAAATGCCAGCCAGCTGTTTCAAAATATCTCCAAAAGCAGCTGAACAGTAGTCGGCCAGCCAAAAATGTCATTTTGACAAAATTGAGTGCCGACCGGCAACAAAGAGTGCCGACCGGCAAAACATATTGCCGGTGGCAACAAAAACCAGCCGGTGGCCTCTAGCCACTGCCGGTGGTGTGTGGGGATGCCTCACAAGGCATTCCCTGCCCCTCCAAGGCAAAACACAAGTGTTTGGTGCAAGACCAGACACAAAACAGTCGAGTTCGGAGATCTGAGGCAAAGGCGTGTAGAGAACTCCGGAACTCCAAACAAACACAAACATGGATAATCACCGAGTGTTCAAGCGATGACGTCCAAGTCTTGAGGGCGATCAAAAATGGGGTGTCTCTGATTGCCCTCTTTGACAGAACTCGAAAGTTATAACAATGACGGGAGTGAATGTCAAAGCCCAGAGACGACCCATTTTTGACAAGGCCGAAGACTTGGACAAACATGCAAGACAAACAAGGTATGCGCCCGAAGGCAGGGGCAAAATGCAACTGAAAATGCAAGAAGCCGAGCATAACTTATGATCATTCAAAGAAAGCTGTAACGATGCACACATGCGACAGTTATAAGCTAGCATATACCAGACTACACTACAATGCAGAAAGGATGTAAGAGAATTATGCAATTCTCAATATGTCTCACTCGGAGGATACAATACCTGTGCGGCTCGTCCGGTTGCACCGGCCTCAAATGAACCGTACATACAATATCGTGCCTGAAAAGAAAACAAACTTAACAGGTACAATGTTGTTAGCAACATTCATGACAAAGCAATCGAAAGTGCGTGACAACGCAAGTCGTGCATAGAGAAATGGTAGGATTGAACACATGTGAGTAAAGCAATGCACGCATGCACGCAATGTGAATATAAAGAAACTTGAACACATGTGAGTAAAGCGATGCACACATGCACGCAATGTGTATAAAAAAGGAACTTGAACACATATAAGTAAAGCAATGCACACGTGCACGCAATGTGTATAAAAAAAGAACTTGAACACATATCAGTAAAGCAATGCACACGTGCACGCAATGTGTATAAAAAGGAACTTGAACACATATCAGTAAAGCAATGCACACGTGCACACAATGTGTATAAAAAGGAACTTGAACACATATCAGTAAAGCAATGCACACGTGCACGCAATGTGTATAAAGGAACTTGAACACATATCAGTAAAGCAATGCATACGTGCACGCAATGTGTATAAAAAGGAACTTGAACACATATAAGTAAAGCAATGCACACGTGCACGCAATGTGTATAAAAAAGGAACTTGAACACATATCAGTAAAGCAATGCACACGTGCACGCAATGTGTATAAAGGAACTTGAACACATATCAGTAAAGCAATGCTGCGTGCCGCAATGTGTATAAAAAGGAACTTGAACACATATCGGTAAAAGCAATGCACACGCGTGCACGCAATGTGTATAAAAAGGAACTTGAACACATATAAGTAAAGAAATGCACACGCGTGCGCAATGTGTATAAAAAGGAACTTGAACACATATCGGTAAAGCAATGCTGCGTGCACGCAATGTGTATAAAAGGAACTTGAACACATATCGGTAAAGCAATGCACTGCGTGCGCAATGTGTATAAAAAGGAACTTGAACACATATCAGTAAAGCAATGCACACGTGCACGCAATGTGTATAAAAGGGAACTTGAACACATATCAGTAAAGCAATGCACACGTGCACGCAATGTGTATAAAAAAGGAACTTGAACACATATCAGTAAAACAATGCACATGTGCACGCAATGTGTATAAAAAAGAAACTTGAACACATATCAGTAAAGCAATACACACGTGCACGCAATGTGTATAAAAAGGAACTTGAACACATATAAGTAAAGCAATGCACACGTGCACGCAATGTGTATAAAAAGGAGGATGTAAGACAATGCAAATGAGGCACGCATGCTGATGCAAATAAGGCACGCATGCCAATGAAAGTGAGGCACACGTGCCGATGAAGATAGGGCACACATGCCAATGAGAATGAGGCACACGTGCCGATGAAAATGGGACACGCGTGCCGATGAGAATGAGGCACACGTGCCGATGAGAACGAGGCACACGTGCCAATAAAGATGGGGGCACACGTGCCCATGCAAGTGAGGAGGCACACGTGCCGATGACGACGGGGCACACGTGCCGACGCAAATGAGGCACACGTGCCAATGAAGATGGGGGCACACGTGCTCATGTAAGTGAGGAGGCACACGTGCCGATGACGACGGGGCACACGTGCCGACGCAAATGAGGAGGCACACGTGCCGACGCAAGTGAGGCACATGTGCCGATGCAAATGAGAAGGCACACGTGCCGACGCAAATGAGGCACACGTGCCGACGCAATGAGAAGGCACACGTGCCGATGCAAAACGAGGCACATGTGCCTATGAAAACGAGGCACATGTGCCTATGAAAACGAGAAATGATGCAAGTGTGACACGCATGCCACATGGAATGGAAAATGATGTAAACGATGCTTAATGAAACAAATGAGACACGCATGCCTCATAAGAATGTAAAATGATGTAAGTGTGACACACATGCCACACGGAATGTAAAACAACGCAAGTGTGACACGCATGCCACACGAAATGTAAAACAATGCAAGTGTGACACACATGCCACACGAAATATAAAACAATGCCAGTGTGACACGCATGCCACACGAAATGTAAAACAACGCAAATGAACTCGTGTGCGCGACAACGCACGTTCTTTCTTTTTGAAATGCATGATAATGCAAAACAAGGAGATGCACGACAACACGAATGATGTGCGAGGCGATGTATGTATTGAGGTGCATGACAATGCATGACAACGCTTGTAATAAAATGCATGACAATGCATGAGGGATGTGCATGACGGCGCGACGCAACGCACCGTACAATATGATGAATGCATGCAACGCACGCGGGGCAACTTTTGAATCTTGTAAATGGCAAAAGGATACAAAAGGATACAACATTGCATGAATTTGAGTGCCACGCACAGAAGACACGGTCCGAGGTCAAAACGGAGGCCGGTTGAGCATCGGAGATACACTTTCTTGCACTTTCTTGGGCCATGAAGACCAGAAACCACTCATATTGCCTAAACAAGGCTGTGGGAACATCACCGGCTGGGCTAGGAGGCCACCGGCTGCCCACCGGCTGAAAATAAATTCCATCGGCACAATATTCTGCCGGCCGGCACAAAATGTTGCCGACCGGCAAAAAGTTGCTGAGTCGGGGCAGATTTGACTTTTCACCCCGGGTCTTTTAAAATAGGGTTTCTAAACCCTATTTTCTTATTTCTCCTCCGCCGAAAACCATCTCTCTCTCTCTCTAGAGATTTTTTCTCTCCTCATTTCCTCATTTCTTTGCGTTCTCGCGCCTTTTCCGTCGTTCGATTCGCGACGTTCATCGCGTTTCGGACATTTTCGACCGATTAAAATTTCATTTCGGCACTCCCTTTGCCATTTCTGCCTTTTTGGGACTTGTTCCCCTCGATTTCCTCTTCATTTCCATACCTTTTTCCCATCCCGACCTTTCCGGCCATTTTCCACCCTCCCGGGGGTTGACTTTTCAGTTGACTCTTCGTATTCTGACCCTATTTTCATTCCTCGACCATTTTCCCATCATTCTCGATATGGCCGACGACGTTTCCATCGCGGGACTCCCTCGGATCACGAGATGGATCCCGGTCGAAGCTCCTCCCATCGAAGCGACGGCGACCTACCGGCCGGCGATTCACGTTCTACCACCCGACGGACTACGCCAGTTTAGGAGCTTCGACATGGCATTGGATCCTGAGCTCTTGCTACGCGAGCCTGTCTCCCACCTATCCTCCGGCGCTTCCGAGGTAACCTTCTTTCTCTGCTTTACTTTCTGCAATTTAGAATGTTTAACTGCCAATTATCATAACTGGCTGCATTCTTTAATTGCTTAGTTCCGATACACTGATACACAGTATATTGTAATTGATTACAAATGCATTTGCAACTGATTATCTGTTTAAGACTCACACACGCACACACTGCACTAGCCTTGAACCACTCAAACCACGGCACACACCGTATTTCACTGCAAACACCGACACCCGATACCTGTCTGAATTTGAAAATATGCACGCATGCCACATTTGCACCGAGCCACACAAACACGCTGACGTATCACACGTTATAGTTCACTAAAAGCATACCGGCACCCGGTATCTGTTTGAATCTGATAAACTTGCATGCATGCCACATTTGCACTGATTTACTGTTTCCTCAAAACTGTACATTTTATATTGCTTCGCAATTATTTGTTTGAAAACAGGGAGACTCCCATACCATCCGCGGGTATGGGAACACTGTTGCTCGCGAGTGGTACGCCGAGCTTCCCGACGCAGTTCGCCGCATTGTGGACCAGGCCGGCTTTGGCGCCTTTTGCAGGGGACTCTCCAGGCTCACGACATGCAGACCTCTCCTCACCGCTCTGGTGGAGAGGTAGTGGGACACCACCGATTCGTTTCATTTGTCGGCGACCGGGGACATGACGATGACCCCTTATGACTTCTCGATGCTCACCCAAGATCGGGTAGAGGTGATCCGATCCTCTTGACAACGACATGGATGAGTGGACCGCGGTCTACTTACTTGGCGCACCGCCTCTCATGGCGTCCGCTTCGTCCGGTACTCCTGGTTCGAGGTGCGATTCCCGTCCAAATTCCTCGTTGATGCAGCCCCGATGACCCCAGAGGCTGTAGAGAGATATGCACACGGCTTCCTCATGTTCCTATTTGGGACGACCATCTTTGCCGACCGGGCGAACACAAGGTCTCTCGCTTCTCGGCGACTGTGGATGTTAGAGACATTCTCATTATGATCGGGTGGCGTCGCTCGGCCACCCTTATGGATATATGAGCTCGACCTCCCGCGGTGGAGCTGTTGCTCGGGGTTCTTGGCGTGCTTGGGAGGTACATTTTTTTTCGCTTTCATTTCGCTTCTTTATTTTCAGACCGCACATCGCACACATCGTAGTCTGCTTTACACTTGTCAGATATCGCATAATACGACACACACATACTCGCTTTAATCTAGCATACATCACTACACTACACTCGCACAATACGCTGCACAACACTGCTCTGCTATTTCTGCCTTCTATTCTGTATTCTGCTTTATTTGATAAATGTACTGGTATTTACCTTGCGCCAGGGTTTACGCCTACTTTCCTAGGCTCGCCTCGCACCCGCGCAGAGACCCCTCTGGTCGCCCCTTTTCACGCCGCTTTGACGGAGATGCACCCGAGGTCACGGAGACATTCAGCTTCTTCCGCCGCTACTTCGACACCATCACCCCTGCCGAGGTATGTTTTACTTGTAGTTCATTTAAGCTTTGTCTTTCCACTGTATATTTGCAATATCAGTAGGTAAAAAATTGTATTTCATTTTCAGATCACCTGGCGGCCGTGGGCTCCACTGCCTGTAATGATGAGGGATCGATTCGCCGGTGCCGATGAGACCTCACGCACGGATTACGCTGAGGGCGATGCTTGGGCTTGGTACCTGGTGGCGTTTGCGCCAGACCCTAGGCTTACCTGAGCAGATAGTCCCGGTGCATCCTCCCGAGCACATGCGGGATACGGAGAGGTTCAGTGCCGAGCTGATGACGGACTACACCATCGGCTGGGAGGTAGACGATTTCCGAGGTGAGGGCGATTAGTCAGAGTACGTACGGACCTTTATTATGCGACCTCTGAGCGGCGGCCACCGAGCAGAGAGAGAGAGACCTGCGACGCCAGCGGCTGGAGCGGGAGCAGGGGCTGGAGAGGGAGCGCCGAGGAGGGCTCGAGTCTGTGGCAGAGGTAGGATTCAGCGGGGGCGAGGATCCGATTGGCCTGTTCTGCCCATTTCATTGACTTTTCGAGGGCAGGATGGGCGACCTACCAGATCCCCTTTGCTCCTCCACCGGCTGACCACGAGCTTGTCGGTGTCCCTGACTTGCCTCCGGTATGTATTACTGCATTTTTGTACAATCATTTCATTTCAGTTTATTTCATATTCCACAGAAATTGATGCATCTGATACTTTTGCAGGCATTTTCTGGGTATACCCGGCAGTCATTGGAGATGAATGCCTCCATGATGGGGATGCTACAGCGGACATTCGACCTCCTAGCCCTCTACAGCATTCCGGTATGTTCTTCCTGACCACAGCCTCAAACCATATACAAACTGCTTTACATAATCCGATGCATAACACAACATCGATAAAGCGCTTCACGGCATCGATATACATCAGACCTCACAATACACTTCTCTCGCGATTCTCTGCCATATGGCATTCTGGAATATACTCGTACATTGCATTCATAGCGATAAAGCGCTCACGGTATTCTGATGTACTCATACATCAGATTCTGCCGATTCACTTTCACGGCACTCACATCAGTACTCATACATTGCATTACGCGACGATTCACTGCCACGACATTCACATCAGACTCATACATTGCATTCTCGCGATTCACTTGTTCTGATGATTCGATGTATTTGCCTTTCTTGCTTTTTCAACCTCCTTCCCGATTCCTCCGTGGGTGGCGCCCGACCGACCTCCTATTTCTACAGGATGGCGAGTGTATCCTCGCACGAGGAGGGCGACTCATGTCGGGAGCTCGGCTCCAGTTCGAATGATGAGTCCGAGGCGAGACAGAGGCGGAGGAGACCGGTGATGGCTCGGACTCGAGCTCGGACGGCGATGCTTCTGGTGGTGCCCGTGTTGATGGCGTTCCTGGGCCTTCGTCCAGGAAGAGGACCAGATGCATTGACTACCCGGAGCCATTTTGACATTTGATACAGATTTTGCTGTTTTGTTTTTCTTTTCCCTTTTTTTGCATTTTCCCCTTTTGGTTAGTAGCTAGGGTACTTTTGTACTGCCACAGGCAGATTTTGTTTCCCAAAACTTATGTACTTGAAAAGATGATATGAAATGAAACAAACTTTTTGTCTGAAAAAGTGTTTACATTTGTGTATATTTCATACCTTGCACTGTATTGCATCATATTACACCTCGAATGTAAATGATCTTGATCTGTTGTCTGAAAATTGAGCACTTGCACTATGATAATCGGATAACCAACCAATTAACAGCAAACAACTCATACAAACCACTACTCAAACTGAATAATACAGCCCATACTCTACTGGGGATTGATCTGCATACAGCCCATAACACAGCATTCAGTTCATTCTGCACACAGCAAACCCTGAACAAATAGGCCAATCTGACAAGACGGATCACAAAAACTGACACGATCGCAGTTGAAACACAGTCGGATGTCCCGAATTTTCTTTTTTTCTTCTTTTGCTCCGCACGAATGTAGAGAATGGCACAGCATTCTGAGCACAAACGATTTTTGAAAAAAAAAGAAGGGTTTTCCATCAGTGTATCGAGCCTAGCACCGAACACAGCGAGACAGACTCAAACAAAGAAACAAAAGGCACACAACCTAAAAGAACGAGACATGTTCGAAAAAGACTCAAAGCTAAAATCGAGACCGACAGGTCAAAAGACACGACACACGGACGCGTTTACGAAAAGACCTCAGATCTGGAGGAGCCAATTCCTCCGGGTATTATTCCCCACCCTTTCTGATTTGTGATACTCACATCACTCGGCCCTCATGCTTGGTTTTTCTCTCAAAACCCTTTTCTCACTTCTCTCTCCGCTTACACCTCTCTATTCTTTATTCTCTCATTTTTCATCCCTCTTCAGAGCGGTTGATAGGTAAACGAGAGGTTGTGGGTTCACGCCCAGCACTGTTAGCTCACGGGTATTCCTTCTGGCGGATGGAGCGCCTTTCCGGCAAGTATGTTAACGGGGGGGAGGACAGAAGGCCTGACTCAATTGTGCCCCTAGTTCGTCACTTTGACCATTTTTTTCCTTTGTTTTCTAAAACAGTTTTGATCAAAATGAGAGTTGGATTAACACACTTATTCGATTTTTGATTTGAAAATCATGCAAATCAGACTGCGAGCACTGAAAATTTTCCTTTTTGGGTCCAAACATGGTCCAATTTTGAAAATGAAACAGTGTTCGAGAAAATAAGTCAACCTCAGTGAAAATTTTCAAAAACTATTTTTGCAAATAGTCAATGCTCAAACGAGCACGGAAGTTACCCTCGAGATATGCAACCTCGGATCGGAGGCAATAGAAAATTGCCCCTGGCTTAAAGGGGGATAAGGCAACGGAAAGTTGCCCCTGGTTTGGACGGTAACTTAGGGCAACTTATGGCAATGCATGGCAACGGAAAGTTGCCCCTTGTTTGGATAATGCCGCGGCACATTGTAAGCCAGTCCTTGTTGACGACGATCGGATCCTCGGACGCGGAGGAGGCGAAGACGGCTTGAATCAATATATGGACACAGTCACCTGGAAGGTGTTGGTGGTTGGACTTCAAGAGGAAGTTGGTCACGTAGTTCCAGGTTGCTGCAATCGAGACATTGGATTCGGAGAAGGCAAAAGTGATCAAAACCATGACATGGACTGAGACGCTATGGAAGCGTTGGGGCTGGACTTCAGGATGAAGTTGCCTACGTATCCCAAACATGGGAATCAAGCCTTACGTAGTTCCGGTTAAGGTACACTCGGGTATTTTAACCTTCACTGTTTAGGCTCTAACTTTTGCCAAGGTGCCCAATGCGGGTTTTCGACCTTGCGAGCTATGTTTTTCTTCTTCTTTCTCTCTATTCTTTTCTTTTGCATTTTCATTTATTTTCTTTCTTTTCTTTTGCTATTATTTTTTTTGTATTTTTCTTTTATTCTTCACTTCTTTTTCATATTTTTCTTTTTTCTTTTCTTTTTCTTTGCTCTAACTTTTGCCTGGGCCGCCCTTCCGGGTTTTCGGCCCAGCGAGCCTCTCAAAGGGTAAAAGGTGTAGCAAGCCTATGCCAAGTGGTTTTGAGATTGAAGCCTCTCCGTATCCATGAGAGCGACTGTTGTGTTGATTTGCAGGAAAGTCCATCACGGTTGCTTCACGAGCCTTTCTTGGTGGGATCTGATCTCCTTGATCTAACTTTGGTGCCTCTTGCTCGAGGACTGCTTCAAAATGGGCCACACAGGCATTTCGTGGCACTGAATATTTTGACGGACTCCAGTTTGCAACAGATGAATTGAATCTTGAGACCGAGAGTGATTCTGGGTTGCACAATCTCAAGAGCGATTCCACACAGGTCTTCGCAAGACTGCGCGAAACATTTTGTTTTTGAAAGTTTTTTAAGAAAGCGACAAATCATTCGCGTTGAAGATAGTGTGGAACCAGTCGGGATTAGACCAGGATCCTTCTCAGTACTCACGCCGACAAGCATGATTTCATTCATTAAAAGCTTAGCAGGCCTCTCTTTCTCTCAAAATGATCAAAATTTTACAAAACCCGAGGAATTATTTCCTCTTCGTTTTCATCACCGCAGTGTTCGAAAAGGGGTTTCATGAAAAGCTTAGGTCATTACGACGATGTTTAAGGCACAAGAGAGTAGGCGAAATGTACTGTCGTTCCATTCACATCTTCTGGCACGGCTAACTCAAATAGCAACAAATACGGAACGTGATAGCCATAGCCCTTTCATTCAGACTTGTTGGTATAACTGGCTCTTGGCGACAGACTTAAAAAGCGAAAAAAAACAACTAATTACAAGACAAAAGCGGTGTTTGAGGCAACAACCCGAAATCACGGTATACTATACAAGAGGTGACTCATTACAACAAGGCAGACCATGTAAGCAAAAAAATGACTCAATCTGAGAGAGCGGACTCAAGACAAAACAAAAGACTGACTCGACACCCGAGCCAGAATTTACAAAATTAACATTAACAGATACCCAAAAATGCGTGCCAAACGCCACATCCAAAAATGCGCCAGACACTGCCCGCAGGCGGTTCACCTTCTGATTACATACTCGCAGTATCTGTGTCCTCAAAATCCAACAACTAGGTGGTGACGGACTTTGCTGAGGTGGGGGGGAGGATAACCTCGTTGTCAATCAAATCTTGCACCTCGTGACGGAGGCAGAAACAATTGTCGGTAGCATGGCCTGTCTGTTGGTGGTACGCAAGATCTTGAGTAGGTCATGAGTATCAGGGAGATTCTTCGGGAGAGGCCGAGGCTCCAGGGGTTTAAGGTGTCCCCTCTCGGCGAGGATTTGAAGTGCCTTGGACAATGGCATGTAGAGAGCATGGAAGACCCTGCGCCCTCGGGGCAGGTATTTTGGAGCCTGAGCACTCTTGCTAGATGCACTAGCGAACGGATCGGCGGGTGCGGCCTTGGATTTTTGATCCTTTCCGTATGCAAGGTTAGAAGCGGGAAGAACTGTTTTGGCATGACGGGGCCTATCCCGATTCTCTGATTGACTGGGATTGCCCTCAGGCGGAGTGGGGAAAGCATCCTCCATAGCTTTCGACACAACTGCAGATATTTGTTGCTTGTTCATTCCCTCGGCTTTCAAAGCCTCTACTGCCCACAGCAGTTGTTCGATAGGGTCGGCATCTGCCTTCATCTTGCCTTTGTCTCTGGCCTCAGCCTGATCTAGAGTTTGGTTTGATGCGTCGTTGCCATAGCTGGAGGTCATCTCCGGTTGGCTGAGTTCAATTACAATGCGTCCCAATAGCGGGGGTTCCTGGGGTATAAAGCCTCCAACATATGGTACGGCTGGTGGCGAAACAGACATTCCATATGCGAGATCCGCCACGGATCTTTGAAGATCACCTATCATTCCCATTAGTTCAAATGTAGTAGGCTCACGAGCCTGATATAGTTGAGGGGCCCAAATTGGGTGTGCGGCAGGCGACCTGGGTGGATGCGGCATGTCAACAGTAATCTCACCCTGCGGGGTAATTCCTTGACTCAACGCGGCCGTCACGACCACGATCTCTTCTGAATTCTGCGTCATGCTCACTCCTATCTCAGCAAGGAGAAGACACTAACTGTTCTGGATCGACCTTCTGAATCTCTGAACTGAAACGGAAAACAAGTAGTATTTCATCCCTAAACAGATCAAACACGGGTGTAGCCGAACAAGCACTCTACTCGATCCTTTGTTCCCCGTAATCACTATTCAAAAGCTGAGCGATACCCATGGTCATAAGCGATTCTCAACAACACTGATACTAGTGCCCTCAGGCCTGATGCTCAAACTTTGCAAACTGATACATGCGTTCCCTGCAGAGATACACTCTAAAAGCACATAGCAGATACATGAGAGCCAATACACCCCTATGTTGGGGTAGGATTTCCCTGTCATATTTTGTCAGGAGCTAGGGTTTCACTACGCACACAGCGGCTTCAAACAACCTATATCGGGTGAGCAACCTGTCCTAGTTTGGAATGGTCACTATGGATTCCGAATATGCACTAGGTCAAATGGTCAAAAGGGTGCCCCGGTAAAACCGGGGTTTGTGTTTCCATCTTGGCGAGCATAACCGTCGGCCTTATGGTCATGTCTTGACAAGACAAGCCTCCGACAAACCGCTCGGGGAATATCGGATGGCCAACACGGTGTCCTAGGCGCGCACCAATGCACATGCAATGCAAAAAAACATAAGTGTAGTCAAAAGCAGATATCACGAAGTTCGAGTCAAGCTCTCTAAACTCCCCAATAAATGTCGCCAGAAGCGTAAAGCGCCATGAGGCCTCGCTTCTGATTCGGACTCCTGTTTTGTTTATTGCGGTTCTTAATCTGAATCAAAGAGTCCAACTCGCAAATCGTTTGAAAAGCAGATTTTTTGAAAAGTAGTGCCAAACATGGTGCTTTGCGGAATCTGAGTCGCCACCTAAATATTTTTAAAATGGGAAATTTAGGAAACCCTGACTCGGTGCCGAAGGCCACGTGTCCATCATCACCAAAGTTGTCTTGGGTCGGGAGCTTGGGTACGATCGGGGAAGGTCAGCTATGAGCACCCCTTTCGCCCGGTCCGAAGACCGGCCACTACTAACCATGATATCCGATTTTGAAAACATTACATGCTTTTATTCAATTATTAGCCTAGAATTACTATGTTATCGTGACAAACAAGTATAGACTAGACTGCCTAATTTGGAAATAAACATTGCATATCCGTTCGTTTTGAAAGTACTTTGGAATTTGCTACTCGCAAGTAGGCTAAAACACGGATTTCAACGAGTTTTCCAACTCAAGCAATCCAACCTCCACCCACAGGCATTCAAACAGTTTATCTCATATAAGCATTTAGCCACATGGTAATCATACTGTCATGTTAACATTCACACGCATGCGAGATGCTAAAGCATAAATACTCACATTGTACTCTGTGCCAAAACAGAAACCAGTTAGCAAACATGCATGCCCTAGTTCATGTTAGGATGACTAATGCATCGCATATAGAATGTGATTAGGATAGGCTCGGCTAACCCTAAAATGGCATGTGAAATGCAATCATTTGATGCACGTATTCAAGTTAGATTTGAAGATGCAATGCGGTTGTATGATGTATCGAGCCCGGTGCATGTCAACAAATGCATGGATGCACGCATGCATTGCATAAGGTATGCTAAAATAAACGTGCCCTAATCTACCATCATAAGCGGATAAATAAAAGAGAAGAAAGACGTGGGGGTTGGAAGACATGCACACCACTCACCCACACTTATTACAGATTTGCCCTCGCTCGGAGGGACCAAAAGAATAATACAAATTAATTAACTACGCAAGCTAATTAAATATTACAAATTAATTAAATTAACAAATTAATTAATCTAAGAAAAAAAAGCGATAAACCGCCTCGGGCGAGGCTCAATGCATCTTGGCGCTTCAGATTACGCTCGGGAATTGCCTTTGCCTAGCACCCTCTTTTTCCTACTTTGCTCTTCTAAAATTGCCAAAGTCTCGAAATGCCTCTCGATCTGAGGATCCCACGGCTAAAGTAAAATGATCACCGGCGGTGAATTTGTGGTCACCGCACAAAATGAATCCACGGCCATCTATTATTTGCCGGTCGGCACTAAATCTTGCCGTGACAATAAATTCTGCAGAACACGCAACTCACAAAGAATAGAGGGCAAAACTTGCATGGCAATGCAATTCAAGCTGTTTATGCACCAAACAAGTCCCTTATCATGTTTGCGACTCAAATGGGCATATGTCTCGATTCGCGGGCCACCAATCACGCATTTCCATGCATGATGGCCTAAAGAATCAAGTGTGCACTTTCAATTTCAAATGCAAGCAAACCATGTAATCACACAAGGAAGCCTAACCTCTATCACACTCACTTTAAGAGGCTATACACAATGCAATGCAATCCTAGACATGTTGGCTAGCATGCAATATGGACAATGCAAGGCACTTATACAAACATACAAGCAAGCATGCACGGCAAGCGTGTAAACCAAATAAAAGAGGGACTTAAACATGACTTAAGCAACTCCAAATAGGCCTAAAATCAGTGGCCAAAAGCAAGGAAGTGAAGGCCAAAATGCACACACACATGCGAACACTCATGGTCCAATACTTAAAGCATAATGGGGCGACTTTTAAACACATTTAAAAGAGGACAAATATGAACAATTAGCATGCAAGTTAAGGTCCGAAATCATGTTAGAAGGGATGCCAAACCAACTCAAACAAGACAAGCAAAAAGCATGCAAATGGCCCAAGTGTTTAAGGCAAGCCAAGAGGCATTGAACTACACTTGACAAGACCTAACATGGCAAGAATTAAGCAACTAAAATCAGAGCTTTAGCACACAAAATCAAGCCCAAAGGACCACTTAGATGGCATCTAAATGGTTTGAATTCAAAGGCATGCACAATGGTCAAAACATAGGGCATACAACACATGCTCTCAAAGCAACAAAGAGGCAACTAGGGCAAGCATATGAGCATGCCAAAAGGACTAAAATTACATGTTGGATGGGTCTAAGCCACCAAAATGGTGCAATCAACACATGCTACACGTTCAAATACTTGAGGCATACAAGCCCGACAAGCTACAAATGCAAAGAAGCTATACTAAACATGCCAAAATCGATCCAAACAACTATGGACAGACCTAAAGCATGGAAAAATAAGCACAAAACATTCACAAGTCTAAGCCTAAAACATGCTCAAACAAAGGCTAACAACCTAAGGCATGCTAAGGGATCAAGGAGGCATTACATGGTAGGTATGCTAAGCATGCATGGTGTACCAAAACCAACACACAACATGATTATATTATGGCATAATAAGCATGAAATGCAGCCTAGACATGATCAACACACACTTGAACAATAGCTTCCTTAAGAGACCAAAAATGGTCCCTTTCAAGGACAACAAGGAGAGGGGGTGGCCCTCCCCCTTTGGAGACTTCAAGGCACCATCTCCACCACTGAAATCCCTCAAGATTTCAGTGGTGAAGAGGCCCAAGCACCAAAGTCTCGAAACTTGCACAAAATAGCACAAAAAGAGGCCTTACAAGGCCTGAGAGGGGTCAAACTTCCCCAAAGCACAAAACACTCTTAATAAACTATCAATAGGGCCTAAAAAAAAAACTTTTTTGTATTAAACACTAAGCACAAAAATAGCTCTAAGATAGGTATAAATAGGATGCAAAAATGGGGTAAAAATGACTAGTTTCTTACCCTTGTTGACCTTCTTCACAAAGGGTGCTCTTGTTGCCTCCTTAAGCTCCAATCCAGTCAAAAATATCAAGAACAACCCCTTAGAACCTCAGTAGCCCAAGGAAGGTGAAGCACTAGGTGCTTGTGTGCAATAGTATGAACTAAAACACACACAAAAGTAATATAGAGATAGGATATGTATTGAACCCTAACCCTAAAACCAGAGCTTCCTCTATATTTTCTATGCAAAGAGCTCTAATTTTTCTAACCCTTGAGCAAGGGAGAGAAGGCCTCCTCTTATAAAGGAGGCAATCTTGTAATGCTTAGCAAGTAAGCAAACAAGAGGGGCATCCCTCCATACACGTGTATGGAGGGGAAGAAAATGCCAGCCAGCTGTTTCAAAATATCTCCAAAAGCAGCTGAACAGTAGTCAGCCAGCCAAAAATGTCATTTTGACAAAATTGAGTGCCGACCGGCAACAAAGAGTGCCGACCGGCAAAACATATTGCCGGTGGCAACAAAAACCAGCCGGTGGCCTCTAACCACTGCCGGTGGTGTATGGGGATGCCTCACAAGGCATTCCCTGCCCCTCCAAGGCAAAACACAAGTGTTTGGTGCAAAACCAGACACAAAACAGTCGAGTTCGGAGATCCTGAGGCAAGGCGCGTAGCCGAGAACTCCGGGAACTCCAAACAACACAAACATGGATAATCACCGAGTGTTCAAACAGTGACGTCCAAGTCTTGAGGACGGTCAAAAATGGGGTGTCTACACTACCTAATTTCGTAAAGACGTGACCCCATTGGATGAATAGTGATCGACGGTGAATAGTAACTTCCGGAGGTAAATAGTAACCCCGACGATGAATAGTACCTTCGGCGATGAATAGTAACCACAAACGAAAAATGCCCAATGAGATGAATAATGACCAAAGAGGGTAAATAGTAACCGCCACGGTGAATAGTACTTTTCGGCAATGAATAGTGCCCCTGGGATGAATAGTGCTCTGCAAAATTGAGTTTTTTTAAGCAAAATAGAGCAATCTCCCTGCGTCAAGCGGAATAGTTTCCAGTGGTTTTCAAGGCATATGAAGATTTTTCTTTTATTTATTTTATTTTGAGTGTTTTGTGAGATTTTTATTTTATTATAATATTCTCCTCGTCCCTCTCTAATTTGATTTGTAATTATTCTTTCAAATGTTGTAATAATTTCCTGCCCCACTTCTTTCTATCCCCTTCTTTTACTTGCTTTCTTTATTTGTGAATATGCATCATATTTTGTTTTTCCTTATATCCATACTTTACATCCATGTTTCATACATCTTGATTCGGCTAATTTTGCATTTGTAGATTTAATCAATTCCTATTCAATTATGTGCGCTATTTCATGTTCTTAAGATGATTCACATGTCACATCTTAGAAGCCGAATCTTTAGTTGCTTCTCATAAGTGAATTGCATTAAGATTTTGTATATAAGATCATGCATATTTTACTAACTTTGTTTTGTAGCTTGTTCGCGGGACGTCAAACATGTAAATTTTTATGCTTTAGTATCTCGTTTGTGTGTGTTTTTCTTACTATGTTTAGCATTATACTATGAGGCTATTTGCTTATATGTGATATAACTCTATGAATGTCAGTGGATAGAGGTTGTGTCGCTTAATTTGGAATAATATTGATTTTCATATTTGTAAACTCAATTTATTTGGGTTACACATCTTCAAAACTCTTTCAAAACTACATGAAATCAAATTGTTTTAAAATGGGTGACATAGTCTATACTTGTATGCTTCACATAGTAATTTTTTTAGGATTTATTAAATAATCGGAATATAAACATATAAAGTAAATAAAATTCATATCATGGTTTAGTAAAAGCCGATCTTTTGATCGGGTGAGCGGGGGTGCTCAATTAATGATCTTTCCCTCTCATACCTAAGGTTCCGAACCGAGATAACTTTGGTTATGACGAATCGTGGCCTTGGCACGAGTCATGGGTTTCCTAATTTTCCAAAATATTAGGTGGCGACTTTGAGATCTGATAACGCAATCCATTTCTAGGAAAAAAAATTTTTTTCCAATAAAATGAATTTTCTAAAAGTTGCCAAATTTGGACTCTCATCTATGTTCCACATTGCACTTGTGAGACTAGATCAAAGAGATCTCAAGAGTCCAAACTATTTAACGCATGCGGGTACCCCCCGGGCATGTTATAGTTTATGGTGACTCCGCTGGGGCTTTTATGAAACCTTGACTTGAACTCCATGATATGACTTTTATTTTCAATTATATATTTATTGCATTGCATTGTATTCATTGGTGCACTTTGAGTCCCTGTGTTGCCCAGATACTGGTGGGAGCACAGGAAAACTTTTTGTGACACTACACCTATCTTTACGATAGTTTAGAGACCTTGTGTTGTAACCTTTTGAGATCTGTCAAAAAGGTAGCTCTACTATCTAGTATTGCTATCTAAGGTTCTCAGACTCCGAAGAGAGATTATTTGACTCTTCTAATTTCCTGGGATCTTTATTGGTTATGACCCAAAGGACTCTTTGGTAACGTCACCTTGACTTCAACCCCTAGAGTACAGCTAACCTTGTGCATATAGCGAACTCTAGTACCTTCCAACAATAGGACATGATGCTCTGCCATTTCTAGGATGTATGATGCCATTTGTTTGAATAGTGAAACCCTAGATCATTTCAAAGTTAAGACAGGGTAACCCCAGCCCCTATAGGGGTGTTTGTTCTATTTCCTACTATGTGTTATGTGCAATGTATTGGATCTATACAGGGGTTCTCAAAGTTGAATGAGTAGTTTAGGTATTTCATTTTGTGAGGTTAAGTTTAGTTTTTCGGTGATGCATATAGTGGTCAGTTGTGTGAATTTGAGTGAAGTGCTACCAAAATTCTAATTAAAGGTCTTATTTTTGTTTTTGCAAGGTGGTTATAGCACTATAGCTTCAGAGTAGTCTATTATTCCCCAAGTTCTGTAAGACTCGCACCGGTAGACTATTCAAAGTACCCTTCCTTCGCCAACTACATCATCTTCAATCACCTCCCTAGAATCAGTGATGGCCCAAATTCTAGAGAATATAGCAAACATGTTTTTATCCCTCCAAAGAAGCATAGATGCTATCGCCAATACGGTTTCCACTCACAATGATGCTCTCGCTAAATTACAACACCAATCTAGGATGTCCACTGTCCAACCACCTCTGGTGACTCATCCCGATCCACCTCTACCTGCTAATGCCAACTCTTTAAAAATCAACATAGTCGTTGTCGCCACTACTACCATTGCCAACCCTTTTGGCAATACTGGCCCACAAACAGTCGAGTCAACCAGACCCCCAAATGAACCCTTTCATCCCCTCCACATGTCCCCAACTCATGCCGTGGAAATCCTCGTAGAAAAGGGGCACCTCATGCTCCTTGATCCCCGACCTCTCCCTAATATTTTACCAGCCAGACATGACCCCAATAAATACTGCACCTTTCACCAACAACATGGTCATGAGACTGACCGTTGTTTTCATTTATGCCATGAGATTCATGATCTCATCAACAATAAAGCCATAGCTCCGCCTTAACCCCAAAAACCCAATGTCATCACCCCACCCACAAAATCTACCGTTGATGGGTCAATAAACTTAGGAGATAATGCAACTAGCTCTGTGTGTAACAACCCAAATTTTTAATTATGTTGTAGAATTTATACTGATATTATTTAATCTCAGTTCGGAAAATATATAATTTATTATATATTATTATGTGTAATTTTGTAAAACAATATAATTAGTATAAGTTTAGGGGTCAAAATAATAATAATAATAATAATAATAATAATAATAATAATAATAATAATAATAATAATAATAATGGGTGTGGTTGTAAAATAAATAATTAATTTTCTGTTGGTATATGATAGAGTGTAATTTAATTAGAGATTAATTTATTTATATAGTTATAATAGAATTAGGGTAAAAAATGTAATTATAAGAAATTAATTAGATAAGTATAAATCTTGTGAGATTTAAACCCAAATCTTGCCGTGGACACGTGGTGGCTAATAAGAGGGCTTGCCTTCCTATAAATGGGAGAAGATTATGATCAGTGTAAGAGAGAGAAAGGAAAAGAAAGAAGAGAGAAAGGAAAGGAAAGAAAAGAGGAAAGAAAGGAAAAAATAATGGAAGTTAAAAGGGTCTTTGGTAGTAGAAAGGAAGAGTAAGGTATTAAAGTTAAGATGAGTTATATTATACCTTGAGTCACCATAATATATTTTACGTATGTTTTGACTTACCAAAATCTGTTTTATACAAGTTAAGTTTTATTAGTATATTAATAAAAGTTCTGTTTTATAAAGGTTTCAGTTACGTAGATTATTTTTTGAACCCTATTTGCTAAAGTGAAACCCATGGATATGTCTATTTATATTTTAAAAAATATTTCACTATGACCTTATAAACAATTATATTTTGTAAGTACCACCACGGAAGTCCCACGCCTTGGGGGACTTAAATAACCATTAGCCTCTGTTTGGTTACTCTGTGGCCCTCTGATCCATTGACCTCTATTCTGTGCGGAGTTAAGTACTACACTATTGTGGGAGCCACCTCTAGAATTCGTACGAGCTACCTCTTGAATTCGTACCTCTGTTATGTGCGGAGTAAAGTGCTGTGCGGAGTTAAGTGCTACACTATTGTGGAAGCCATCTCTAGAATTCGTACGAGCCACCTCTTGAATCCGTACTTCTGTTCTGATTGTCACTTCTGTGACCTCTATTCTGTTTTGTACCGTGGTTATGGTTATTTATTTATATAATATCTGTATTTCAGTTTCTGCTACTTAAATGATTTGCTTACCAATGATTTATTCACCAAATTGAGTTATGTAAATGTTTTGGCCTAACTAACTATCCATGGTTATTTCGTGTCCCTTATACTCTTGGTATAATATTTCTCACTCTGCCATGTGCTTATAGTTGTTTACCAATTTTCAAGAGATAATGCAATTCAGAAAAAACTTTTGGGAAAGTCTTAGACGTAGAGCTGTGGAATAGATACACACAACACTTTTGATATTATTTTTATATACGTAAATATCGGCCTTTTTGGGTCAATAAATTTTGTAATAAAAATAGAAGTTCCAATGATTATTTTGGTACCCTTATTTAAATATTACTTCCGCTCGCGTTTATTGATTTGTTTAAGAATTGGCCGTAGGTAACTTCAGTTACTGACCATCACGATGCTTAACCCTTGGGTACGGGGAGCGGGTCGTGACACTGTGATTGGGGGATGAACCACCTGCTAATTGCACACATTTCTTTCCAGACGTAGTGGATAACACGCACTATTTTAACAATTTGAGAATGATTTCATTTTACTTTCTGAATTGAGTGTTAAGTCTAAGTTTGATTACATCCAGTCTGTAGATTTGGGATTTTGAGTCATTCTAGCAAGTCTAAATCTGTTGATTTCGGGAATGCTAACCTAGACATTTCTGTCTTGGCTAGGTCTTCTTTGTTATTTCGGCCACCTTGTTGGTCGGCCGTCCCGACGGTGGACCACCATTGTCAATCGATCATTTTGTTGGTCAACCACCCTTGTCAGTCGACCACCCTCACGATTGGCCGCCTTGTTGGTTGGTCACCTACACAGTCGACCGTCCCGACGGTGGACCACCCTCGTTGGTCGGTCATTTTGTTGGTCAACCACTTTTGTCAGTCGACCACCCTCACGATCGGCCACCTTTGTTGTTGGTCACCTACACGGTCGGTCGTCCAGATATTGGACTACCCATATCAGTCGATCATTTTTTTGTTTAACCACCCCTGTCGATTGACCACCCTTATGATCGGCCACATTTACAGTCGATCACCCTCACGATCGACCACCTTATTGGTCGGTCACCTACACGGTTGGTCATCTTGACGGTGGACCACCCTTGTCGGTCGGTCATTTTGTTTGTCAACCACCTTATCGTTTTGCCACCTTTACAGTCAGCCACCCTCACGATTGGCTACAGCGCTGACTTTCCTTCCTCCCCGGAAGCGGAACTTACCCGCGCGCCCTCTATAACCTTTCCCTCCTTGGGAGACTACCCCTATCTTTCATAGTCCCTTCGTTGGACTGAAGCTGCACTTGGGAATGAGGAACTACTAATGGGCACCACCCAAGAGGGCCTAGCCCACAATGTAAGGTCTAGCTTGCGGCCCAGATAGACTTAATCCACCTATGTCCTAAGCCTTCCAAGTAGTCGTACGATTAAAGCCCAATAGCTTTGAGAAGCTAATGCTGGGCCAGGACCACTAACATTCAGACACCTATCAGGCAAGGAATTAGCTACATAAGAAGACAAAGATCCTGCAAAGTTATTGCATTCATACATTAGCCATTAAATGAGGCCATTATAGCATTAAATGCAGCAAGACCCCTCACGCCGTAGTATGCAAAATCACCATAGACGATGGTAACTGGGCTATAGACTTTCGGCCAACAAGTCAACTTGAAATAGGCAAGGAAATGATAGGCAAGAGATATAAGGAAGCTTTCGAGGTACATTTGGGGGGATATATGGTATTCTTTCTCTTCTTCTTCCATGCTCTCTAACTAACCACTATCTATCACTATTTCTCTACTCTAACCCAACTTGATCGTCAGAGTGTCCACGGGAGACTACTCCCCTACAGACCTTTTTGCAGGCACACATCGACGATTTGACAACCAGTAGACTTGTTGAAGGCGCTGACCAGTCCGACCCATTCACCATTGACCATATTGTACTATCAATTTTTATATTTATTTTAATAAGATATGTGTATATATAGGCTATAGACAAAAAGCCGAAAAATGATAATGTTAAACTATGAATTCCAAAATAAAATCTTACTAAAATTATAGTGATGAATGGTGTAAATTACCTTATATTATACCATAATTTATTATTATTAATTTTTTGTTTGAAACATATTCTCAAAATCTTTTTTGGTTGAGTTTCAAAATATAATTTAATGGCAAAAATAAAAAAATAAAAACACTTTTTACTATTTTCATATGTTTTTTTTTAAGGCAGGAATAATTTTTAACAATTAAAAAAAATAGAATTTACTTTTAATTTTTTTTTTTTTATAAATTAGAATAGTTTTTAACAATTAATTTTTTTGGAGATATTTTATTCATGGGTCTCTCAATTGGGCTAAAAAACAAAGTCTGGGTTTCAAGGGGCCTATATTGCGAGAGTCAATAACCACCCGAGAACCTTTCCCGCGTTTTTTTCCCCTCAATTCAAACTTCAAAAATCACAAGCATGCTCTGTTCTCCTTTATACTTTATCTTTTAAGGGAACAGAATTCAAACACTGATCTGTTTTCTGCGATTTTTATTCGAGAGAGAGAGAGAGAGAGGGAGGGAGGGCGGTTTATTTACAATAACATAATTTTTAAAAGCGTTAAAAATTCACAACTGAAATTAATTCTCATTCTGCAGTGATTGATTTCTTGCAATGGAAATTCAGGCCACCCGGTTTCCAGGTACCTTTTTATTTTTATTTTTTTTCAATAATTTGTTCTCAATTTAATCTTCTTGTTCACACACATATATATACATAGATTTAGAAATATATCTGAAATTTTCAATGTACTACACAAAACCCAGGAAAATCTCAGCCCTCGAAGGCGAAAACTAACCCAAAAGCAATCCAAGCACCGAAACAAAACACCAAAGAACAACCCATTCACAGGTAAAACATACCCATAATACCCAACTACTCTAATTATTATATCTCTACATTGCATGTTTCTAAATCCTCTGTTCTACAGGCAAAGGCGAGTCTTCGGCACCACTCGAAACCCTAATGTTCCCCCAAAGACTGTGGCCGAGAGGCCCGATTTCAAAAAACCTTCAATCCTAGTCTCCCGAAAACAACCCAATCTAACCCAAACCTCTCTCAACACCAAATCCCCTGAAAAAAACAGAGCAATGTTGAAGAAGAAAGAGAAGAGTGTGTGTTTTCATGAACAAATTGGGAAAATTGCGGCTGTAGGTGTGGCGGGGGGAGGTGTTTCGAGTCCTCGGACTCCAATGGCGGGTTTGGCTCCGGAGGCTAAGGGTAGAGTTTCCAGTACACCGTACCAGAGTGCAGAGAGGTGTAGCAAGTGTAGGTTTGATAGGATGGAGAGTTCGGCTTACTGGATTAGTCAGATCAGATTGGCCGAGTCGGTTGGGAAACATTTTGTTTCGGCTGCTTTCTTTAGCCTTGCTCTTGAATCAAAGGCAGAGGTTAGAAATCTTCCACTTTCTTTACTCATTTCTCTATTTAAATATATATAATAAAAAAAAGTTTGATTAAAGTGAGTCTTTGAATAGAAAAGTGCACAAAATTTGAAACTCTGACATTTTTAAGAAAAAAAAAATTTCTTGTCAGTTGAGCAACACATTATGATGTTAATTTTTTTGTCATTTATTTTTACTCACTTGAATTGTATGTGTATTACGTGTGCAAATGGCTAACAATAAATTAAGTGCACAAAATGATATCAAAGAATTGGGCATTCTTACTCATTAGGAGTTGTTTGGGATATCTTAAATAAGTACACTTTTGTTCTTTGAAACTAAAAAGTTGAGAAAAAAAATATAAATATTTGGGTTAATTTTTTGACTTTTCATGAAAAAAATATGTACTAAAAAATTGTATAAATAAATGTATAGGAGAAATTAGTGAAGTAGGCCGTACAGGTTGGGCAGTGCAGTCAGTTAGGTAGGAGATGAGAAAAGATTGCCTCTTTTTTGGACTTTAATTGGACGGTGTTATTCGGTCCGTGGAGGCTCACCACAGGTCCCATTTTTCTAATCGGAACCGTGCAATGTGTAGAACTCGTCAAGTATTATATGCTTGTAAAATATCACGTTGATTGGATATCGATAGTTATCTGATTGTATTAGTTTTTTTTGTCAACTGTTAACTATAACACCATCTATTTTTTATACAAAATTGATTTGATTATGTAGTTAGTGATATCCGATAGACGTGATTTTTTACAGATATATAGTACTAAGCGAGTTCTACATATTGAACGGTTCGGATTATCAAAACGGGATCCATGATGGGCCCTCACGGGCCCAATTTTACCATCCATTTTAATGAATATAAACATGTAATTTTTTTTTTTTCCGTTAGTGTCTTTACTTTCACGTTAGTACTGAGTGGCGTAAAGTTAATTTGTATTTTAATATTATGTATATTAATTTTTTTTATTTTTTTTTTATGAGTAGTGATAATTTTTTAAATAATTTTTTGACTTTTTTAAAAGTTTCCAAATTAGGCCTAAATATGTAAGTTGTCACTTGAATATATGTTGTGGCTTTGTGGATGATGATATTCTCATTTTCTAATCTTTGGGATCTTGTTTTAATAGCCAATTAGCAGCCTTGGCATTGAGCTGAAGAGGTACATGGCAGGGCACGAGAGCTTATCCACAGAGACTGAGTGGCTTCATGTCTCTGTTAGCTATGGTTTGATTCTGCACCCTGAAGATGATGCTAATGGTGGTACCACTCTTGAAGATCAACCACATAATCACTTGAAGGAACAATCCACCGAGCAATGTGAAATTTAAACAAACAACACATTTGTGAGAATGTGGTTCAGAAATTAATGTATGGGTACCTTTTGCAAAGGATTACAATGTGAAATGCTTTTGTGGCGTCTTTGATAGTGATGCAGTGTAGATTGACACAGTTTTTTTGATCAATGTCATTGACAGAAAGTTAATTGGTTAGAGAAGTTTGACTATTTGATGCCAAGACGATAATTTTGTTAATTTTTTGAAAGTCGTTAGAACATGGTCAAAACACCCTTGACCACTAATTCAATCAGTAGCACATTAATTTCATGTCGAAATAAAAAATAGAAAACATTTTTATGACAAATATTTTTGTTTTCTGTCAAAACAAATAAACTTGCTCACTCCGATCACAATTGCATATCCTGAAATTTACTCAAGCCGGATTGACTTGGTTCAAGGAACGAGGACTCGGTGCAAAATGTAAATGCAAAATCAGACAGGCAAATTGACTCGTAAATGCAAAATGTTTTGAAAATTATGTGTAAGTCCAGTGTTTTGAAAATTAGGAGTCGTTGATAAGAAGAAAACCAAAAAGCCCAGACAAACCTTTTGTATCTTGATAATGACATTTCAACCTTCAGATTCATCTGAAAAAACCACTGGACTACTGGACTACATATATATGGAAAATTCTAATATACATGTCATTTTTTTTTTAGTTATAATTAATTTTTTTAGTTATGATGTTATTTTAGTTATGACTTATGAGATATTTAAATATGTTTCATGTTGTGTTTAATTATAATATATTTTTTTTTTAGTTACAACTCAAAAAATATAAAGTTATGCAATTTTTTTTTTGCTCCAAGCTTTCTGGTTATGGCTGAATTTTGTTTTCAACTTTTGTGTATGGAAGAGTATCTCAAATCCAGTATCAGATGTTTCATCAAATTTGAATTTGATGAAAAGTGTCTCATTTTGGCGCTCCAACCCTTTCACCATATTCATATATCAAATAGAAGGAAAATCAAAATTTTCATCAAATGAAAGGAGTCTTTCATCCACCCAAGAGCAACTTTGACAATTTTTTTGTTCAGGTTTGGACAACCTCTAAGACATTTGCCTAGACGTCCTACCGAACAACTAAGGATGTGAAAAAATTTAATGAAAATTCTAATTTTAGCATTGGAGTGAACAGTATCAAATCAAATTTTTTTATCAATTTTTTATTCAAATTTCTTGAAATTTTTTATTCAACGTTCTAAAGTAGTATTAGCTTTATCTAAAGTAATTTTACATAATAATATATCTAAACTTTCCTCTTGTACATAATATAGATTATAGGGTGTTGTCCGGAACCATTGGACCCACTACAGATTCCGTTTTGATAATCTGAACAGTTCATTTAGTAGGATCTTTTGTGTACACCATTCACACAGAAAATTAAGTCAATCCAATAGTTGTAACCTATTCAATTTATGACATTTGTATGTAAAAAAAATTAAAGAAAAATGTGTTTTAAAAAATAGATTATTCATTTTTTTAGTGATAAATATGATAAATTAAATAGACTATAATTATAAGATCAACCTAATTTTTTATGTGTGGATAATACACCTGAAATTTTTTATAAAATGAACGATTCAAATGATTAAAATAAGAGTCATGATAAGTTTCACGCATTGTTCTCAGATGCGGACCGGACCGGCCGGACCGGTTGAACCGGGCCTTGTTCCGGTCCGGTCAACCCCCTAAACCCGGATTGGGGCCACAACCGAGAAAAACCGGCGACCCAGTGGTCGAACCGGCCAAAACCGGTC
The DNA here is from genome assembly GCA_025200525.1 of Camellia lanceoleosa. Taxonomy (NCBI): domain Eukaryota; kingdom Viridiplantae; phylum Streptophyta; class Magnoliopsida; order Ericales; family Theaceae; genus Camellia; species Camellia lanceoleosa. The sequence goes on from CM045770.1 coordinate 85,882,964, forward strand.
CTTTTTTTTTTTTTTTTTTTTGGGTTTTACTTTTTTTTTCTCTTTCTTTTCTTTCTTTCTTTCTTATATATATATATATATATATAAATATATTTCAAAATTTTGACTAAAAATTCTTATTTCAAGAGTCTCCTCTCATAAGGAAGAGTCTCATTGAAACTTGAAAGCTTGAGGAAATTATGAAAGTCTATTCTTATTTATAGGAAAAGATTTTTCAAAGAGAACCTACAAAATTCTATGTGGGATTCCATCAAATTATTTGAAACATATTAATTGGAGGGAGAGTTGAAAATTTCATTTCTCTCCAAAATTAAATCTAGCAATCAATCAATTTATTTGGAGGGAATGTTTAAAAATTTTAATTTCTTTGAAATAAGTGACTTTTTTTTTTTATCAATTATGACTTTATTAAATATTATTAATAAATACTATACAACAATTTTTATTTTTATTTTTATTTGATTATTTATATATATTTTTATTTATTAATAATTTATAATTATATTTTTTAATTATATAATATTAATTATGACGTCACGGTTCGACCGCTTTAACCCGACGGTTGAACCGGTGATCCGTCTACCCGATCTTGTTTCCAGTTCGCTAACCGGTCCGGTTTTGAAAACATACGGGCCTAAATATCAACCCCAGTCCAGATTATGCATAGGAGGGAACCCAACTCGGTAATAATATAACTCTCAGATTAATTTGGCCTATTTGATTGTGTTTTTGCTTTTATTTTTAAAATCACAAAAAAAAAAAAAAAAAAAACCTTGTTTGACAAATTGTTTCTAATTTTTTTTTTTATTTTAAAAACAATCACTTTTTGAAAAACACTAAAATGTTAAAAAAAAAAAAAAAAGAATCTCATGGAAATAAAAAATAAATATTAAAATTAGGGTAAATTATATAAATAGTCCCGGTAGTTTACACGATATGTCAATTTGCTCGATTTTGCCCCTTAATTTAGCAAATTGTGTCATTTTAGTTCAATAAATAACGGCTGTTAAGTTTGGTGGACGGAAAGTCAAACCATGTATCAATTTGGACCCTGTAGTTTACACAATGTGTCAATTTGGTAAGATGGTTAAAAGCTGGGTGTTTTGGAAAGAAGGTTAAAAGCTGGCTTTTGGCTTTTAACCAAACTTTTGGCTTTTTTAGAAAAGTAATTTGAGAAGTTAGTAAAAAACTACTTTTGACTTTTTTGACTAATATTTGTTTATGATATCATATCACAATAAAATAACTAAACCCCAATATTGGACTGATTATTGGGATCTACTAATGTTGCAAATGCACTAATAGATGATGCTCTCAAAGACTCCAATGAAATGCCATGCGACAAAATGAACAACCCCAATACTAGACTGATTATTTGGCGATGGAACAAGAAGCGCATTCAATGAGAACAACAAATGGCTAATCAGTTCAATGCATTGGGTAATCGGTTTGATGCATTTGTCGCCACTTAGAATTTACTGATTCAACAATTTGGTGAGTTTGGTCTGGACACTGAAAGACGTGATGAAGTGACAAGCAATCGCCTTGATCAAATTGACCATCAAGTCAGTCAGGTTTACAATCACTACTACTCTCTACCTCTACCATAACTTGACAATGACGCTTGACTTGTTTGGATGAGCGATTAAATGATTGACGCATGTTGTGATTTTTAGTTGTGTTACAGATGTATTAATACTTTCTGTTCTTATTTGTTTGTTTGTTTCTTCATTTTTATTTTATTTTTTAATTTTTTGGTTCATGGATATAAGCACCATTTGTTTTTGTAATTTTTGTGTTTTTTTTATTTTTATTTTTTGTTTTGGTATAATTTATTGTTGTGTGTGTGTATTTTTTTTTAAATGATAAACTTATTTGTTTATGTTTTTTTTTTCTTTTTTAATTACTATCCATTGGCTTATTAAGCATGGTGTAAGAGTATCATCTTCAAAATTGTATGTTGTATTAGTGCAACTGCAATTGTTTTTTTTTTTTTATAAAATGTGAAATATAAATGTTATTTTGTTGAACCAATAACAAAAGAATAAAAAGAAAGAAAAAACAGTTCTAATTAAATTTTGATAGTGTTATAAGACATTATTAAAGATGAGTTAAAAAGGATTGTTGCCAAATTTTAAATTTGATATGAAAGATAACATACTTTTGATATTTCCTGTGAAAAGTATAATTAATCCACCGTTATCAACTTTCAAGAATTGACAAAAGTATGTAAATTGAAGGACCACAAATTTTTTTTTTTTTTTTTTTTTAAATGTTCTTTCTAGGTCAAAATACTAATTGGATAACACTTTAAGAGTGTAAAGTGTAATTTATCTTTTAAAAAAATTAAGTTGAAAAATAGAATTAAAATAGATTGATGTTGTGGATCTATACATTTTTTACACGTATGTGACTATTATGATTCCTCAACTTCGTATTTATAAAAGTTCTATTTTATTTGTCCTAATTTGAAAAGAAAAATGTTCAAGAATTCCTTACTCTTTTTTTTTAATTTATAATACTATTTAAAATTAATCTCAAAATTATTATTATTATTATTATTTTTTGCTAATAGTATTACATTCATACAATCTCAACAGTCATAACTAAACTCTTTTTAAAATTCAATTCAAAAAATTAATTATTAACAAAAAAATAAGTTGGTACCGCATTTGATACTACGTAACCTTTGCGAACCCTTCAATAGGACCATTATGCATTCATTTTAAATATGTGGACAGTTTTAAATCTTCTGAATAAGCCACTTTTTTCTTTTAGATTAAATATACAACAAAAATATGTCTACATTCATTTTTTTTTTCTCCTAAATTATGGTTGAATTTTTATTTCTATCTAGGGTAGATGAATTTAAATTTTATTTATTTTTTACTGAAAGGTAAAATTAATCCACCGTTACCAACTTTCAAGAATTGACAAAAGTATTTAAATAATTGTCATATATATATATATATATTTTTAAATGCTCTTTCTAGGTCAAAATTAAAATTGGATAACACCTTAAGAATGTAAAGTGTAATTTATCTTTAAAAAAAATTAAGTCGAAAAATAGAATTAAATTAGATTGATGTTGTGGATTTGTACATTTTTTACATGTATGTAACCATTATGATTCCTCAACTTCGTATTTATAAAAGTTCCATTTTATTTGTCCTAATTTGAAAAGAAAAAAATTCAAACAATTCCTTTATTTTATTTTTTTTTTAAATTTATACTACTATTTAAAATTAATCTCAAATTTAATTTTTTTTTTTACAATAGTATTACATTCATACAATTTCTGTAGAGATTTTTTTTTCTTGAAATGTGTGCAAATCTAAATAGTTCTTATAAAATAGGACCAAAAAAAAAATTCACACCAATTTAATTCCCGGAAAATATAACCGAAATAATTTGAACACATAACTATTTGAACCACGCCACAATCGGAGACAAATATAATCACAGTATTATTGTACTATAATGAAGAGTGATACACAAAAAATGGAGAATTTAATTTAAAAAAAAAAAAAACACTTTTAAAGAGCACGGTTCAAACTATAATTGCGTTTTACACATTATAAATAAAAAGACGAATGTAATAATACATATAATACTATCAAATTCACATTATTTCTTCACATTACAAATCTACCCATTGCCAACATGATTTTCCCACATAGCAGTAGCAATTGCATCCCTCAAGTTTGATTGGTTCGTCAACCCATGTTGTGACATGTCAACATAGTTAGATTGGCCTCCAACAAACCTGTCTGCTGCTGCTTCTACCGCCATTTCATTATCAGCTTCCATGAAGAATGAGTCCATAACTGCATGCAAACGGATCCAATTGTGCACTACAAAATGTGCAATCACAGGGGATCCTTGTCATGTGGACTTATAATTTGGCATGGACCACAATATTGGAAAGCGCTTCTTCAGAACACCAAATGTTCTTTCTATGATATTGTGTAACGACGAATGTCAATGGTTAGATAATTCCTTGGGTCTAGAATAATGACGACCATGAAACTCTTACAAGTGATAGCGTTGGGAACGAAATGGCACAAGAAATCCAAGCATGTTTGTGAACCCAACATCCATCAAATAATACTTGTCTACATGTAAATAATGTTTATAATGTTTGTCAAATACATGTACACAAATATCAACATTTAAGAAAGTACAGTATGTTATTTGGTGATACTCACCATGCGATGGGTGTGGAAAATGTAAATCAGCTCTTGTAATTGAGTCAACTAAAATTCCGTTGTCGTAGATGCTTCATTTCCATCCAGAATTGATAAATGTGAACAACAAGTCGAAATCGCAAGCTGCAAGTACATTTTGTGATACTGTGGCTTTACGATCACAGAATATATTCTGTCTTGAGGCAGGGATCCACGCATCCACCAATGTGTCATCGACGGCTCCGACATAATCCTACTTGAAATATATTAGTTTGACATTAAACGTGAAAAAAACCTAGATATTATTTTGAAAACATAATAAAAAAAATTCCTTTGTTACTGTTATTGCAAATTTACAAGACAAACTTATAGTCACACCTTGAACTAAGGAAAAAGCCTCCTATCATTTAAATTTTTTTCCAGTATCTCGTCTTGGTTACGTGGTTTGATAACCGTTGATGCAAGCTTGCACAATGCCCGCATAATGATTTTGATGTGCCGACAAATAGTTTCAGTGGACTGTTGAAATCTATCGGCCAGTAGTCTATGCCGATCATTTTGTGCGAATGTGTACAAAAAAATGCCAAGCGATTCCTCGACACTGATATACATATGTTCAGTTTTGACAAAGCCATTTTGAAGTAAGTTGTCTTTCAATAAAATAAATGTTTGGGCATCAATTCGCATGATGGCCTTCATTGTTTCAGAATGGTCATTTAATAAACTGAAGATGTAATCATCACCTTTGAATGGACAAGTTCGATATAGTCGTCTGCTACTTGACGCATTCATATGTTTATTCATAAAAACAATCATCAAAGAGTCCATAAAATATTCAATAGCTTCATCCTCCTCTGATGAGCCTACCATTGCATTGTTTTCTGTATTGGATAACATATTGTTTCGGCTACATGACAATAAAGGCATAATTATAACAAATAATTAACAACATGATAACTATTACCATTATTGGTGAAATTGAAGTTAACCACTGTCTACAATTTGTTGACCTTAATGGAAATATTGAATGAGAAGAAAAAACATATTAATATTTACTCATCTTGTCATACATACTAATGCATATTGTATGCTGTGTGTAAAATTAAAAGTTGAAGTAAAAATAAGGAAACAGACATAAATGAATGCAGAAGAATAAAATCACATCTAAATATGAAATAAAAACAATGTCACAAAAATATAAAAACAAACATACAAAGATGGATAAAAAACAGCATGTCATCAGGTGCCAAAAAATAAAAAATAAAACAGAAATCATTAAATCATGTTGCACAACCACAAAGAGAATCGCACACTCTATCAAGCCACAACTTCTCCCTTGACTACAAAGCTAGGATCATAGCTAGGCGCATATGCCCAGGCGACTATAGACCCGACTTTCTTCGCGTGCCCCCCCTTTCGGAGAGGGCGCGGATTTGGTCTTACTACAGTTCAGACTCCTGTCACGGTTCTGAATCTAATCTCACAAAGTGCAATGTGAGACTAATAAACACCAAAGAGTCCAAATCCGACAAATCGTTTTGGAAAATCGATTTTGAAGAAAAAGCGCCAAACATGGACTGCTTTGCCAGATTACAAAGTCGCCACCTAAATATTTTATTTTTGAAAAATTTAGGAAACCCTGACTCGTGCAGAAGGCCACGTGTCCATCATCACCAAAGTTACCTCGGCTCGGGAACTTGGGTACGAGAGGGGAAGGTCCTGAAATGAGCACCCCCGCTCGCCTGATCAAAAGATCGGGCTCTACTAAGCATGATATGTTGTTTTATAAATCTCATGTGTTCTTATTCCGGTTATTAATTTAACTTACTATGTGATGTGCACAGCATACAAGTATAGACTCAATCACGAGAATTAAAACAAAACAACTCATGTTTGTTTCTCGAAAATGGATTGAAAGTGCTACTCGCAAGTAGGCTAAAGCGCGGATTTGCCACCCTCAAGTGGGCTTGAAAACATGATTTTGCCACTTCGCAAAGTGGGCTTAAAATTCACAATCATCGAGTTGTTCCAATTCAAGCAATCAAGCCTCCACCCACAGGCATTCAAGCAGTTAAGAACTTAAGCAAATAGCCTCATGGCAAGCATACTATCATGGCAACACTCACACTTATACAAGTATGCTAAAGCGTAAAACTTACAGCGTACTCCGAGCCAAAACAAAAGCTAGTTAGAAAACAATGCATGATCCTAACTATACAAGATGCCTAATGCAACACATGCAATAATACAACTAAATAGGCTCGCCTATCTAAGATGGCATATGAATGCGACAATTGATACACGTATTCAAATAGGTATTGAAATATGATGCAGTTTGAATGATGTGCCGAGCTCGGTGCATACAAGACTAATGAATGATGCAAACATGCAAGCATAAGGTATGCTGATTAAAACGTGACCTAATCTAACCATCGAAAGCGGTTAAATAAAATGGAGAAAGACGTGGGGTTGGAAGATATGCACACACACACGCACCCATATTGCAACATTGCACCCTCTCGCAGGAGGGTCCGAATAAGCTAAGCTAATCTAAGCTAAGCTAATCAAACCAATCTAATTAAACTAATTAGACTAATTATTACACAACCAAATTGAATAACTAGCAAACTACTTACTAATTATTACAACACTTTAACTAATTAACAAATTAATTAAATTAAATTAAATTACATAACCAACTAAGCATGTAAAACATGTAAGTTAGGCTGCCTCAGTTCTGCCTTGAATAATAAAAAATGCATGCCTCGATTTCTGTCCCGAAAAGCTCTCTGGTTTGCTCTTTAGAGGCTCTATTTGTAGGGTGTCTTCAAGAACTTTCTGTTCCACTATAACAAATCACTGCTAAGGAATGCACCAGTGGCCTGCCGGCCATGGGAAGCTTCTGCCGGCCAAGGGTGTGCACTGCCAGCCAAGGAGGAAGCTATGAGTAATCAAAGGCGATGGAGACAAAGGAGATTGGCTCATTTTTATCACTTCAAGTATGAAATGGACCAATCTACCTTGTGTTCAATATAACGTTCGATTGAACACAATGCAATGCACACAAAACATGTTTATCTTTGTCATATTTTACTCGTCAAATTTTGTTTACACATTTTAGCATTTACCATGCCATTCATTAACCGGTTTAGTTCAATGTAGAAGTCCTCTAATGGGAAAGATGGCCTCAGCCACAAGCACCTTGAGCATGAAAGAAGCCTCATGCTTTTGGCGAGTAGAAACCCTCAAGAGAAGGCTAAAACCATTAGGCATGAGAGCCTTAATTCCATACTCAAGCTAACAAGAGGCTTAAAACTATTTTCAAAGAAAATAAAAGAGTGAAGCATAGAGGAAGATTGAAGAAATTCAGTGCTGATATTGTGATACCCCCGTTCCGTAATATATCAATTAGTCCTTAATACGAATGTGATTATGTGTTTTGAGATGATCTTGTGTGCCATTATGTGGAAATATGTGGTTTGGAATTTCTATCTGTTCACTGTAGGAATATTTGTTTGATTATTTGCTTTAAGAATTAAATTGAAGGCCTTATCGGCCATAGAACCTGAAATCGATTGCGTCATTGTGATTGGCATAATTTTTAGAGCCTACGGTGAAGTTTAATTGAAAAATTGATTCGGATCAGATTAAATTGATTTAATTAGTGAATTAATGCTTTATTATTATATGTCAAGATAATATAACAAGTGGGGCTTTTATTTGAGCACTATACACTCTATATCCCTTCTCTAGCTTGACTTGGCTGATCAAAAACTCTAAGGAAAAAGATAGGGTTGGCTAAGAGAGAGAGAGAGTGAAGAAATTGGAGTTTTGGCCTCAAAGCTTGATAATTTGTAGACCAACTCAAGAATTAAGCTTAAGTTTGGAAGAGTAAAGCTCCTAGGTGAGTGATCAACCCTTAGCTCATGAGTTTGAGTTGTGTTCTTGTGAATTAAAGACTAGATGTTGAGTTTGATCATGAGTTGTGCTGATTTTGATGAAATATGCACGTGCATACATAGATTTGTTATGAATTGTCATAAATTTGTATAATCTAACATGTAGCATGTCAATTAGGAAAGATTGAGAGTTGGATCATACATGCAAGCATGTTTTTGTTGAAATCCATGTGAATGAACACCAATTGCATCAATTGAAATGGAAATGAGATCAAATTTAGCATGCATGTTTGATTATTAAAAATGTGAAACTTAAATGAGGTTGAAAGCATGAGCCATGAGTGAATTTGAAGTATTGAACCATGATTTTGGGAGATTGGCTTCATATTGTTTACATCCATGTGTTAAATGGTGTATTTGCATGTTTTTGGGGCCTTAGTTTGAGCTTATAAGCCTTTTGAATGTTGAATTGAACTCAAGAACACAATCTGGGAAACCCAGAATTTTGATGCCCGCTCGAGCGAAGATTTCGAGCTCCCAGTATTTTCTTGTAGGCTTGGTGTCCGCTCGAGCGGGGAAGTTCACGCTTGAGCGGGGATCGATGTGGGATGAACTTCCGCTCGAGCGTCCGAGTTCACGCTTGAGCGTAAAAATGATGCATCCAGTACTTTTTGCAGACATGGTGCCCGCTCGAGCGGGGAGGTTCACGCTCGAGCGGGGAGCCATGTAGGGAGGCCTTCCGCTCGAGCTCCAGAATGAACGCTCGAGCGTAAATTTCACCTATCCAGTACTTTTGCAAGCCTCAAAGGTCCGCTCAAGTGGAGAAGTCCACGCTCGAGTGGGGACCCTGTTTTTTGAAATTTTGTATGCTCGTTCTGTGTTTCGTTTTCCGTTCCCTTTTCATTTCTAAGCACTCTTAGGTATACATTGAGCATTGTAATTGAATTAAAGAGATAAGAATGAAGCCTAAAGAGGAATATGTGAATTAAAGAACGGATTGAATTATTTGTGACCCATATGTGTTATGTGATATGTAGGGTCAAGCTCTAGGGCAACTCCACAAGCCGATCACTGTGAGTAATATCTGACATATGTTATTGTCCAATTGCTACTTCTATGTAAGTTTTGTAAAGTTCATTAATTTGAATGGTGGACACAGTTTGATCCGAATGTCTGAAAGGCCTATGTGCCAGTTTGATATAGAAGTCTGAAAGGCCTACGAGCCAGTTTGATCTGAACGTTTGAAAGGCCTATGTGCCAGTTTGATATGAAAGTTTGAAAGGCCTATGAGCCAGTTTGATCTGAAAAGTTTGAAGGGCCTAAGAGCCAGTCTGATATAAGGGCCTAAGAGCCAACCTGATATACAGGCCTAAGAGCTAGTCTGATATGAAAGTTTGAAAAGGCCAAAGGCCAGTTGACATGAATGAATTGGGCCCAAGGCCGTCTGTTGTATAATGTTTCAATGCATTTCCCTTACTTGATATTATTCACTGGGCTTTCGCTCACGCTCATTCATGTGTTTGTAGGTGAGCCAAGAGAGGTCCAGACCCAGCCCCAGTAAAGCCTAAGTGGATCAACATAAGTTTTGGAAAGTCAGCCCTCGTGTCTCACGCACGAGACCCATCTTCGCCCTTTTGTTATGTATTTATATTTTGTCATGTTGGCGAAGTTTTGTATATGTCTGTATATAGTTCCATGGGTTGACTTAGTTTTGGATGATCCTGTTTGAACAGAATTTTATAGCACTGTACTTCAATTGTGAGTTATTAATATATTTATGTATGGTTTGTTTTGATGTGCCAAGTAAGCACAGCTCTATGGACAAAGTTTTGAATTGCTTCCGTTTGGCCCCCATTAACTCTGTTAAAATATGTTTGGTTTGGTTTGAGGCCGCAGGTAATCTCATGATTACTGGCCAGTTATGTCCTTAACCCACGGGGGCTGGTTCGGGTCATGACAGATATGGCATGAGAAATAAGACTATAACATGCAAACAACTCATGTACAACATGTTAAGAGCCAAAAACATTGAGGCTAGTGAATGACACAACACTAGAGGCATACAACACAATGCTCAAAAGGGACAAACAGTCCAAAACAGTCTTAAAACACCCTAAATAGAGTTCTAAAACATGCTTGAAATAAGTTAAGAATAGCTATATTAAGAGGCCAAAATAATAACACATGCTAGGCAATTTAGCACAATTGCACTACAAGCATACAAAGCAAAGCTCATGTGATCAAACCAGCTCAAAACAGAGCTTAATCATGCCAAATCAGTGATCTAAACATGCTGAAACTTAGGCACAAAAGTCAAGAAAAACATGCTCGCATGTTGGCTCACAAACAAGACACAAAGTACAACTCTCAAAAGTAATGAAAGAGTGGGATGTGTGAGAGTGTGATAGTAATATATGCTCTGAAATCAAATGCAAAATGATGCTATATCATGCAAACATCACAAGCAAGGCATGCTAGAGGCCTTAAAACTCAAAGCTAGTAAAGGCCATTTACACTATAGTTATACAAAACAAAGCACATATGATTAAGACCATCCAAAACAGAGCTAAAGCATGCTAAATTAGTAGCAAAAACATGCTGGAGTCATGCTAACACATGCTAGAATGACGGGCTAACTCATTAGGCACGCTAGGCTAGTAAGCAAGATTACACTACAAGTGCAAGAATCAAGCAACAAGTGGCCAAACCAGCCAAAAATAAAGTTAAAACATGTTAAATTAGAGTCTAAAACATACTTGAATAAAACTACAAAGAGGTAGAAATACATGCTCATAAGTTAGGCCCTCCTAACTTGGTCCTTAATACATGACCACCCCCTCCTATTTTGGTCCTCAAAACATGGTTTTCACCACTAAAATTCCCCTGGAATTTAGTGGTTAAAAGGCCAAAAAAGTTGGTTTGAAAGGTGATGAAATATGGCACAAAAAGCTATACAAACTAAGGAACGAAAGGGAAAGACAATCCCCTAACACAAAATAGGCTCAAACTACCATTTTTAGGACTGAAAAACAGAGTTTTTTGCAGTTGAAAACCACCCCAAAAACAGCACAAAAGGATGGCAAAAACAAGTATGAAAACAAGCTTAAATGGTGAGTCTTATACCTCTTGAAGGGAAGACAACACTTAAGCAACAAAACCAAGCAAAACCACCTTAAGGAGCTCCAAGGAGGCTTCAAGAGAGGTTCAAGCAATCTCAGCCCAAAGATGAACCATTCTTGTTAAGGATTGATAGGTTGAAGATGGATGTATACAAGCTTCCAAGCACAAAAGCTTTAGAGAGAGAGAGGAATCTAGAGTGAGAGGATTTAGAGAGAGAGGCTCCCAAACCTTTGCTAAATTGTTCTAACCCTTTAAACCATAGAGAAGCCTCTCTATATATAGAAAAATGCAGCTCCAGGTCAAAAATATCCCAAAAGAGACAGCTGGAACAGTTGGACAACAAATATCTGCAAAAATCTGCCTTTTTACATCAATGGCCGGCACTTCATCATTGTTGGCCGGCACTACATCATTGTTGGCCGGAATGGGACACTCTTGGATGGAAGGGTGCCGGCATAGGCCATTCATGGCCGGTACATGGCCAAAAAATCCCATTTATGGCCAACATTCTCCACCTCTGGTTGGCTAGGAAAATCTAATTTTTGGGCCCAACTTCAACCGAACATAACTCTTTCATCTGGACTCCTTTGCAGGTCATTATTGAGCCTAAATTGAATCCATTGAAGTCTTCTTTCCAATGGTGGCAACCTCACATCAAAATTCCAACTGTACAAAAAGTTACGCCTATTTGAGTGAAGACTGCTCAGTTTCGATCCTACCCGGATTGATGTCAAACTGCTCCTCAGCTAGTTTTCTTCCCTCCTCTCATCTTTGCTTCAACTCCAAACCCCTAAATAAGGTGTTTTGAAAGATTTTTTCAAAGAGTTCACCTCTCTTTCATTCATTTCCACTTTGTCCTTGCTCGATTTACCGAAAAGCGCAACATTTAACAAAATGCGAGCGTCGGAACATCGTAGGAACTTTTTCAAAAACTATTTTGAAAGAGAGGGTTTTAAAGTCTAAAATCTTTTGGTCAAAATCATTTTGGTCCAAAGAGGGGTGTGAAGTTGGGATTTGACTCTTCTCTTGTCGAAGAAATCGAATCCTTGCATTGCACATCTTCATCACCAAGTAAACAATCAGTGGCGCCCAAGTCTTAAGGGCAGTAAAAAATGAGGTGTCTACAGTTGCCCCTCTTTGACAGAGCTCAGAAGTCATGAAATGACGTGAGTGAATGTCAAAGCCCAGAGACGACCCATTTTTGACAAGGCCGAAAACTTGAATAAACAAACAAGACAAAAATAAATGGTTGCGCTCGTAGGCTACCTACGTATCCCTTTGCAAAGAATCAAACCAGCGTAGTTTAGGGGCAGGATGCAAAATGATACACAATTATAATGAAATCACGCAAATGATATACAATGTATCGAAACAATGCAAATGACATTCAATGTAATTGAAATAATCAAACCACAAGCAATGTAAAACCACATAAATATCATAAAGAGATGGAGATGCAAAATCAACCTACATTTAACACAGAAAAGAAGTGGGCACGAGCTGAACGACGCCTAACACAGGCTAAGTGCCTACATCCTCAGTACTAGCCTCAGCCTAGCATGGATGCTTACACATAACAAAATTGTGTTTCAACGTGAAAGGGGTGCGAGCATATGCAAAACAATGTGTTTCACAGCAAGAATACAAGATACAAGTAATTGGGGTAGTATGATATAAGTGAGGAATGATCTGCTGAGGAAAGATTGTGATCCTAGATGCTAAATGCAACAAGACAAACTACAATGCAATGGATACAATGGATGAAGTGAATAAGGTGCACGGCCAAACCACATTTTACCTAGAAAAGGTATGGACACAAAACAAACCACGTCTAACATAGAAAAGGTGCTGACACCCTCAGACCACAATTCTCTTAGTGGAATAGGCACGTACACATTATCACAGAACCATGCTTTAACGAAGGAAAGTATGGGCACATGCCAAACTATGCTTAACATGGAAATGATACAGGCAATAAAACAATGCAGTAGATGCATGCGATAAATGGTATATGCGATGCAATAGACGTAATAGATAACGAAATGCGATGTAATTGGGAAGTGAAAGTACCTTACAGGGGCAATTGGTGATGACTCACCTCATGCTCTTGGAGATCTTCTCCTTTTGATTGTGCTTCCAAACCGCAAGTACCACTCTTCTCCCTGGCTATGGCCGCAACTTTTCCTATTCTCCAACAGGGTGATAGATTAGGTTGGTTCAGTATCTAGAATTGAGGCGCATACCCGCTATCTCAACCTATGGGGCTGCCATACAGATTTCAAGCCGAGGATACACCCCTGGGTATTTAAACCAGACTTTAGTCTTGGAAATCCCGAACCTTTGCGTTCTAAGCATCGTCATTCGAACTCTAGTTTCCACCGTTTCAGTTGATCTCTTAGGAACTCACCGCAAACATAGGCAGGTGGCTATACCAGACCACGGGAAGTCATTCGGGCACGACAAACACCAAAGGAATTGCACCTTCAGAGGATTTAAGGTCTCCTAGACCAGGTGAGTGCACAAGACATTGCGATGTAGAGTGAATGCACAAAACAGTGCTAAACGGATGCACAAAACAGTGCGATAATACAAGGTGCACATGACAGTGCAATGCGGGGTGCACAAAACTGTGTGAGAAATGCACTAACAAATGCAAGTAGGGTGCGTAAAACAGCGCGATGCAATGCACTAACAAGTGCAGATAAGGTGCGCAAAACAGCACGAGCAATGCACTAATAAGTGCAGGGAGCATGAATGCACAAAACAGTGCTATACAAGTGTGCACAAGACAGTGTGATGCAAGAGTGAATGCACAAAACAGTGCAATACAGATGCACAAGGCAGTGCGATAATACAAGGTGCACATGACAGTGCAATGCGGGGTGCACAAAAAAGTGCGAGAAATGCACTAACAAGTGCAGTTAGGGTGCGCAAAACAGCGCGAAGCAATGCACTAACAAGTGCAGGTAAGGTGCGCAAAACAACGCGAGCAATGCACAAACAAGTGTAGGTAAAGTGCACAAAATAGCGCGAGCAATGCACTAACAAGTGCAGGGAAAGTGCGCAAAATAGCACGAGCAATGCACAATGCAAAAGATACAAGCATTTTCTATGCAAGATGAGAGCATGTAATGAAATGCACAAGATAGTGCGATGCACAAGAAAGCGCGAGTGTAAACTGCACAAGAAAGTGCAATGCGCAAGAAAGCGCGAGTGTAAACTGCACAAAACAGTGCGATGCGCAAGAAAGCGCGAGTGTAAACTACACAAAATAGTGCGATGCGCAAGAAAGCGCGAGTGTAAATTGCACAAAATACTGCAATACGCAAGAAAGCGAGAGTGTAAATTGCACAAAATAGTGCGATGCGCAAGAAAGCACGAGTGTAAACTGCACAAAATAGTGAGATGCGCAAGAAAGCGCGAGTGTAAACTGCACAAAACAGTGTGATTCGCAAGAAAGCGCGAGTGTAAAGGTAGAATTTTAAGGTCTCCTAGACCAGGTGAGTGCACAAGACAGTGCGAGTGAGACACAAAGTGTAAATGCATGAGACAATGCGAGTGATACACAACCACAAGGTGCACAAGATAGTGCGAGTGGCACACAACCACAAGGTGCACAAGACAGTGCGAGTGATACACAACCACAGAGTGCACAAGACAGTGCGAGTGATATAAAATTGTGAAATAGATGCGCTCAGTGACATTATTGTGCGATAGATACACGATGTTAATTGAAAGCATGTTCTATGCAAAATAACAAGAGCATTTTCTATGCAAGAGACAAGAGCATATTCTATGTAACACTGAAAGCATATTCTATGCATAAAACAAGCATATTCTATGCAAGAATCATAAACGATGCGCGGCACGCATGCAACAGAAGTGTATATGAAAGTGCATATTCTATTAAATAGAAGGGAGGCAAATCTGCACTTCGGCGCCTCCGATTTACCTCTCAGAGGACTTTGCAACATGCTCAACTCAAAAGGATACATCCTGTTCATATTGGTGAGAGGTAACATCTGTATGTAAAAACCGCGAGTGCTGCTTGGACTGCTATTCTGACTTGAAGCAGGCTTAAACTTGGGGTCGAGATACACTCATACTCAAGAGAAGGGCGAGGCCTGAGAATGTGCATCTGGAATGCAATCTCGGACTTGTCGAAGTTGAAACATACTCAGATGCTCAAAATTTTTCCTCTTTTCTTTTGCTTTGCAGTCCGGAACCTATGTAGATTCAAATAGGTCCTGGTTTGATTGTTCTCACAATGACCTAGGTTGAACCCTACAGTTTTATGAAAGAACAAATCCTATTTTGCACATATATGGAGAACGACACAGCACTCTGGGCACAAAACAATTTTTTGAAATTGAGAGTGAGAATGAGTTCTCAACCGAGTACTGAGCCTATGACCGACCATAGTCAAAACAACTCAACAAAGAGAAAATGAAGGTAAAACAACCTAAACACACTAAACGACTCAAAACAAGAATCGAGACAAACAAAAAAACAACAAACACAACACTCAGATGTGTACCACCTGTGGGAGACCTCTCAGTTCACAAGGAGCCCACAGCTTCTCCAGGTAATGTTTCTTACCCTTTCTCATTTGTGATTCTCACATCACTCTGGCACTCAATCTCCAGTTTTCTAAAAAAGCCCTTTTCCTCACTTTTTCTCTCAGCGCACATCTCTCTATTCTTCAATCTCTCTTTTTCTTTTTCATCCCTTCCCTGGGTGGTTGATGGATAAACAGGAAGTTGTGGGCTCTTGCCCCTAGTATTCTACTAGATTCTCCTTCTTCCGCTCACAACAGTGAGCTTTTCCATAGAGGGGTTGTGGCGCGACTGGATGCAAATCTGCAACTCACGTCGGTTGACGATGCCCCTGGCTTAGCTTGATCGAGGCGAGTTACAGCATGTCCTACAGGCCAGGTTTACAATTGATTGGTCTCACACATTACCTTTTCTACGTCCCCATTCTGGGTCAAACGCCAATTCAGGTGTGATCGTCCCAAATGAGGGAACCGAATATCCAATTCCATTTTCAGTCTGTGCTTCGCACTTGGCTTGGTACCTCGCTACTTTGAGGATGAGAGAGCTTTCGGCCCTTTGCTGTTAGCTTCAGTTGTGCCTTTTTTGGCAAGTATGGTGCCTTCTTTGGCAAGTACATTGATAACAGGGAACAGACAAAAAACTTGACTCAACTGTGCCCTTAGTTCATCATTTTGATCAATTTTTATTTTTGGCTTTCTACTAAAACAATTTTGACCAACATGAGAGTTATATTAACACACTTGTTCGATTTTCTGATTTGAAATCATGCAAGTCAGGCTATGAGCACTAAAAGTTTTCCTTTCTTTGGGTCCAAGAAATGGTCTTGTTTTGGAAAAAAAAATGGAATAATTTTTGAGAAAACTAGTCAACCTCATTAAAAATCCTCAAAACTGTTTTTGCAAATGGCCACTGTTCAACCAACATAAAATTTACTCTTGAGATGCACAACCTCAGATCTAAACTTGAATTGTCTTGCAACTGAATCTTCTAACGGAATAAGACAACCGATTTTGAACGAAGACGAGCCAATTTGCACATGGACAAGATAGCCGAGTTGAACAAGGATAAACCAATCAACATGGATGAGCCAAGCAGGCTAAAAATGGTTGGGGACGAACTTCAGGATGAAGTTTCCTACGTATCCCAAACATGGGAATCAAGCCTGACGTAGTTCCGGGTTGAGGTTCACTCGGGTGTTGACACTCTCCTTTTGTGCTCTAACTTTTACCAAGGTCGCCCTTTCGGGTTTTCAACCTTGCGAGCTCTATTTTTCTTTTCTTTTCATTTCTTCTTTTCTTTTCTTTTTCTTTGCATTTTTATCATCATTTTTTCATTTCTTTTTCATTTCTTTCTTTTCTTGCTCTAACTTTTGCCTGGGTCGCCCTTTTAGGTTTTCGGTCCAGCGAGCCTCTTAAGGATAAAAACAAAGTGTAAATTGTCCATGTTGACTGGTCGTAGGATCTCGAAGCCATCTGCATCCAGGAGAATGGCTGCTGTTTGCTGCTGATGATGTAGGAGTCCATCCAATGGGGGTTGAAATTGCCCCTAGTGTTGCGGATAGGAACTCGATTGTCCTTCAGCAAAAACTTTTCTTCTTCCAGCTACTGAAATTTGGCTTTCTTGCCAGTCTTCATTGACTTGCAGAATGACTCATCTTTTGAATCTTTGAGCATATTTGACATTTTTGCCCCTAGTTCAAGGGTTGCTTCTGATCTAACTTTACAAGCTTCCTTTGATAACATCTGATCTTCTTGATCTGACTTTCTTGCCCCTAGTTCGAGGGCTGCTTCAAATCTGGCCTGGCAGGCCTCCTTTGATGTCATACGACCTTATTGCCCCTAGTTCATGGGCTGCTTCAAATCTGGCCTGGCGGGCCTCCTTTGATGTCATACGACCTTATTGCCCCTAGTTCATGGGCTGCTTCAAATCTGGTCATGCAAGCCTTACATTGCGGTTGACCATTTGAATATTCTGAAACAAAGTTCAAGGTTTGAAAGCAAAAAAGGTCGAGTCTCGAGGCCGAAAGTGATCCTATGCTGCACAATCTCGAAATCAATTCCACGTATGTCTTCGTAGGACCACACAAAATATTTTTTGAAATCTTTTAAGAAAGCGACTAGTCGCTCGCGCTGAAGACAATGTAGAACCAATCTGGATCAAGCTAGGATCCTTCTCAGTACTCACATTAACAAACATGATCTCATTCATTAAGGGCTTAGCATGCCTCTCTTTCCCTTAGTTGATCAAATTTTTGCAAACCCCGAGGAATTCCTCAATTTTTGTTTTCATCACAGTGTTCAAAAAGTTTTGAAAAACTTAGGTCAATGCAATGATTTCAAGGCACAGAAAAATAAGTGAAAAGCACTGTCGTTTCATTCAAATCTTCTGGCACAACTGGCTTCATGGCAGAAATAGACGCAAAAGAAAAAGGGTAAAAAACAAACGCAAAACAAACAAGTGATGTCCGAGGTTACACCCCTGAAATCACCTGACTCTAACACAACAGGACTGACTTGATACAACAAGACAGACTCGACTGACTCAGTACAAGAAGACTGAATCAATGCAACACAACAAGACTGACCCAATACCCAAGTCAGAAAGTAAAATTAACCGCATTTGTACATTGCTCAAAACAGTGCATGTCATCCACCATATTTGGAGTAAACTAAGCGCCATCCGTAGATGGGCCATCCCCCAATCACATAATCACATTATCCCCCAAGTTCATTGGTCCAGTGCCGATAGACTTTGCAGGACCTGTGCGACGATGACCTTATTGTCAATCAGATCTTGTATTTCGTGGCAAAGATGAAAACAGATGTTAGTGTCATGGCCGGTTTGTTGATGGAAGGCACAATACTTGGCCGGATCATGTGAGAGAGGGAGGTTATTCGGGAGAGGCCGAGGCTTAAGGGGTTTGAGATGGCCTTATCCAATGAGGATGTGGAGAGCTTTGAACGAAGTCATGTAAAGGGGATTGAAGACCCTCTGGCCTCGGGGTGGGTATTTCAAGGTTTGTGAGGTTGTGTTAGATGTACCGGCGAAAGGGTCGGCAGGTGTTGACTAGGTTTGCTGATCTCAGACATATGTAGGACTGAAGTTGAAAGGGGTGTTTCAGGTACGACATCCCTTTTCCCGACTTGCCCCTTGATTCAGAATGCTCTCATCCTGAGTGGAAAAAGTGTCATCCACAGTCTTTGCAACAACTTCCAGCACTTGCTGTTTGTTTAGCCCTTTGTCCTTCAATGCCTTGATAGCCCACCGAAGTTGTGCATAAGGATCAGTACCTGTCCTAGCTTCATTCCTACCACTTGCTTCAGCTTGGCCAAGGGATTGGGTCGCTATATCATAGCGGAGCCCGGCTGTTTTTGACATGTTATCACCCAGATCTGAGATGGCTTCAGGTTGGCCCTTTTCAATTGCAGCTCACTTCAAGATTGAGGAGCCTTTTGGATCAAAATTTCTAGCCCATGATGTGGTCGATGATGGAGCCAAAATTCCAAAGGCTAAATCTGCCACAGTTCTTTGCAAATCTTCAATCATGCTCCCTAGCTCAGAAGTAGTGGGTTCATGGGTTTGAGATGATTAGGGTTCTGAGACTGGATATGTGGTAGGTGCCCCAGATGAGCGTTACATTTCGGCATTGGTCTCACACTGTATGGCAATTCCCTGGTTTAATGCCGTTATTATGGCCACAACTTCTTCTGAACTCTATGCCATCACGGTCCGCTGAGTTTGAACAAAAGTGATATAATGTGGTATTTGTCGGATCAGTTGAACCGTGAACTCGACCGCCTTTTTTGCCTCTAGCGAAGGAAACACTGGTTGCCCTTGAACTAAATCTCCTGACCTGACAAAGTCTATCAATACAAGTCCAATGTACCCGGGAGATATCGAAACCTTCTGAAGCTATAGTTCCAGGACTACCTAGCAAAAGCATCTCAGCCTAATTTCACTAGAACAGATATGAGCATAGTTGAATGACTGTACTCCCTACTGAATTCTGCCCCAAAATCAGATACCAAACTCGCAACTAATATGTACATTCCTGTACAGTTTCACTGTTCACATACCAGTTAAAGAGAGCCAAAACACCCCTATGATGGGGTAGCGTTACCTTGTCCTAGTTTCGTCAAGATCTAGGGTTTCACTACATACGCATACAGTTTCAAACAATCCTGCATTCGAGAAAGCAACCTATCCTAGTTTGGAACAGTCTCTAAGGCTTCCGATATGCAACTAGGTCGATTGGTCAAAGAGAGTGCCTCGGCGGTGATCCCGATCCAAGGTTTGTGTTCCCATCGTGGCAGAGCCCGCAATCGGTCAACCTTATGGCACGCTTTTCCAAGCAAGCCTCCGGTAAACCGTTCAGGAATAACAGATGGCAAACACTGTGTCCTAGGCGCACCAATGCAAATGCAATACGAAGAAACACATAAATGTAGATAAAGCAACATATCATGAGTTCGAGTCAAGTTCTCTAAATCCCCAGCAGAGTCGCCAGAAACTGTAGACCCGACTTTCTTCGGGCGCCCCTCCTTTCAGAGAGGGCACGAATTTGGCCTTACTACAGTTCAGACTCCTATCACGGTTCTGAATCTAATCTCACAAAGTGCAATGTGAGACTGATAAACACCAAAAAGTCCAAATCCGGAAAATTGTTTTGGAAAATCGATTTTGAAGAAAAAGTGCCAAACATGAACTGCTTTGCCAGATTACAGAGTCGCCACCTAAATATTTTGTTTTTGGAAAATTTAGGAAATACTGACTCGTGCCGAAGGCCACGTGTCCATCATCACCAAAGTTACCTCAGCTCGGGAACTTGGGTACGAGAAGGGAAGGTCCTGAAATGAGCACCCCCGCTCGCCCGATCAAAAGATCGGCCTCTACTAAGCATGATATGTTGTTTTATAAACCTCATGTGTTCTTATTCCGGTTGTTAATCTAACTTACTATGTAATGCACACAGCATACAAGTATAGACTCAATCACGAGAATTGGAACAAAACAACTCATGTTTGTTTCTCGAAATTGGTTTGCAAATGCTACTCTCAAGTGGGCTTGAAAACATGATTTTGTCACTTCGCAAAGTGAGCTTAAAACTCACAATCATCGAGTTGTTCCAATTCAGGCAATCAAGCCTCCACCCACAGGCATTCAAGCAGTTAAGCACTTAAGCAAATAGCCTCATAGCAAGTATGCTATCATGGCAACACTCACACTTATGCAAGTATGCTAAAGCGTAAAACTTATAGCGTACTCCGAGCCAAAACAAAAGCTAGATAGAAAACAATGCATGATCCTAACTATACAAGATGCCTAATGCAACACATGCAATAATGCAACTAAATAGGCTCGCCTATCTAAGATGGCATATGAATGCGACAATTGATAAACGTATTCAAATAGGTATTGAAATACGATACAGTTTGAATGATGCACCGAGCCTGGTGCATGCAAGACTAATGAATGATGCAAACATGCAAGCATAAGATATGCTAATCAAAACGTGCCCTAATCTAACCATTGAAAGCGGTTAAATAAAAGGGAGAAAGATGTAGGGTTGGAAGACATGCACACACACACGCACCCTTATTACAACATTGCGCCCTCTTGCAGGAGGGTCCGAATAAGCTAAGCTAATCTAAGTTAAGCTAATCAAACTAGTCCAATTAATTAGACTAATTATTACACAACCAAATTGAATAACTAGCAAACTACTTACTAATTATTACAACACTTTAACTAATTAACAAATTAATTAAATTAAATTAAATTACAAAACCAACTAAGCATGTAAAACATGTAAGCTAGGCTGCCTTAGCTCTGCCTTGAATAATAAAGAATGCATGCCTTGGTTTCCGTCCCGAAAAGCTCTCCGGTTTGCTCTTTAGAGGCTCTGTTTGCAGGGTGTCTTCAAGAACTTTCTATTCCACCTTATCAAATCACTGCTAAGGAATGCACCAGTGGCCTGCCGGCCATGGGAAGCTTCTGCTGGCCATCTGCCGGACAAGGGTGTGCATTGCCGGCCAAGGAAGAAGTAGTGTCGGCCATCAAGAAGCCATCGCGCACCGGTGTCTTTGCTAAACTGTACAGAGCACAAAACAGATGAAAAATTGAGGTTTTCCAGGGACATGTTTGTACTATGCCACTCCTCATCATCTTAAAACATCAAAGGAGTGGCACCATTGGGTCTAAAGCCACCAATCAAGCATTTTCAATGCATGATGGCCAAGGACCCAACTTGTATACATTCAATAAATGCACAACAAACAAAACTCTTAGACAGTGCCTTATAATGAGTAATCAAAGGTGATGGAAACAAAGGAGATTGGCACATTTTCATCACTTCAAGTATGAAATGGACCAATCTACCTTGTGTTCAATATAACGTCCGATTGAACACAATGTAATACACACAAAACATGTTTATCTTTGTCATGTTTTACTTGTCCAATTTTGTTTACACATTTTAGCATTTACCAAGCCATTCATTAACCGGTTTAGTTGAATATGGAAGTCCTCTAATGGGAAAGATGACCTCAGCCACAAGCACCTTGAGCATGAAAGAAGCCTCATGCTTTTGGTTAATAGAAACCCTCAAGAGAAGGCTAAAACCATTAGGCATGAGAGCCTCAATTCCATGCTCAAGCTAACAAGGGGCTTAAGACTACTTTCAAAGCAAATGAAAGAGTGAAGCATGGAGGAAGATTGAAGAAATTCAATGCTGATATGTGTAACAAGTCCGCGAGAGAACTCACGGGTTACAGTTCGGACTCAATTTGTCACGGTTCTAAATCTGAACCAAAGAGTCCGAATCCGGCAAATCGTTTTTTTGAGAAAACAGATTTTTGAAAAGAAGTGCCAAACATGGACTGCTTTGCCAGATACAGAGTCGCCACCTAAATATTTTTTAATGGAGAAATTTAGGAAACCCTGACTCGGTGCCAAAGGCCACGTGTCCGTCATCACCAAAGTTGCCTCGGCTCGGGAACTTGGGTACGATTGGGGAAGGTTAGCTATGAGCACCCCTCTCGCCCGGTCTGAAGACCGGCCTCTACTAACCATGATATCCAATTTTGAAAATGTTATGTGTTCTTATTCCAGTTATTAGCCTAGAATTACGATGTTATACGCGCAACAAACAAATATAGACCAAATCAGAATGCTGTAAGTAGTAAATCAGTGCAGAATGCTGTAAGCAGTAAATCATGATTTTGGTTCTCAAAACATGATTTTCACCACTAAAATTCCCCTGGAATTTAGTGATTAAAAGGCCAAAAAAGTTGGTTTGAAAGGTGATGAAAGATGGCACAAAAAGCTACACAAGCTAAAAAACGAAAGGGAGAGACAACCCCTTAACACAAAATAGGCTCAAACTGTCATTTTTAGGACTGAAAAATAGAGTTTTTTGCAGTTGAAAACCACCCCAAAAACAGCACAAAAGGATGGCAAAACAAAGTATGAAAACAAGCTTAAAGGGTAAGTCTTATACCTCTTGAAGGGAAGACAACACTTAAGCAACAAAACCAAGCAAAACCACCTTAAGGAGCTCCAAGGAGGCTTCAAGAGAGCTTCAGGCAATCTCAACCCAAATATGAACCATTCTTGTTAAGGGTTGATCGGTTGAAGATGGATGTATACAAGCTTCCAAGCACAAAAGCTTTAGAGAGAGAGAGAGGAACCTAGAGTGAGAGGATTTAGAGAGAGAGGCTCCCAAACCTTTGCTAAATTGTTCTAACCCTTTAAACCATAGAGAAGCCTCTCTATATATAGCAAAATGTAGCTCCAGGTCAAAAATATCCCAAAAGAGACAGCTGGAACAATTGGACAACAAATATCTGCAAAAATCTGCCTTTTTGCATCAATGGCCGACACTTCATCATTGTTGGCCAGCACTACATCATTGTTGGCCGGCATGGGACACTCTTGGATGGAAGGGGGCTGGCATAGGCTAGAAAATCCCATTTATGGCCAGCATTCTCCACCTTTGGTTGGTTAGAAAAATTTACTTTTTGGGCCTGATTTCAACCGGACATAACTCTTTTATCTGGACTCCTTTGCAGGTCATTCTCTAGCCTAAATTGAATCCCTTGAAGTCTTCTTTCTAATGGTGGCAGCGTCATATCAAAATTCCAACTGTGCAAAAAGTTACACCTATTTGAGTGAAGACTGCTTAGTTTCGATCCTACCCAGATTGATGCCAAACTGCTCCTCAACTAGTTTTATTCCCTCCCCTCCTCTTTTATTCAGCTCCAAACCCCTAAATAAGGTGTTTTGAAAGATTTTTTTCAAAGAGTTCACCTCTTTTTCATTCATTTCCACTTTGTCCTTGCTCGGTTTACCAAAAAGCGCAACATTTAACAAAATGCGAGCGTCGGAACATCGTAGGAAGTTTTTCAAAAACTATTTTGAAAGAAAGGGTTTTATAGTCTAAAATCTTTTGGTCAAAATCGTTTTGGTCCAAAGAGGGGTGTGAAGTTGGGATTTGACTCTCTTCTTGCCGAAGAAATCGAATCCTTGCACTGCACATCTTCATCACCAAGTAAACAATTAGTGGCACCCAAGTCTTAAGGGCAGTCAAAAATGGGATGTCTACAGCGACCAAAATTTGTTAAACATTTCATCCTCGTCATCAGAGTCAGGGGCTCCGTGTGTGGATGCACGGGCCAAGGCCCTTGTGGCACAACAGTTTTCAAAAATTTCGGTCATTTTATGAAAATACTCAAATCCTTTCGTCCTGAATTTCTTTACAATTTTTTTTTGCCTACCTTCAATTGAAAAATTTAAATATAAGCGTATTGTACAAGTCATTTTACAAAAAAAAAAATTGAAAAAAAGTACAGGTTAATTCAATACCTTATCCCAAAAATCATCAGGTGCAATAATTGTTCCTGTAATGGGCCTAGACCGGTCTGTGCCTGAAGTCGCTTGAAAGTTTGGTAATCAGCTTTTAGTCGCTAATATTTTTGTCTAATTGGTTTTGGTGTGTGTCGGAACCCATACAGATTTTGTAACTCAATTGCAAAATGGTTCCAATGCTTAACTGTCCACACAGTGCTACGGCCTTTTGTTTGGTTTTTTTGTACCTCTTCTCTTAACATGTTTATTAGCTTCATTTCAATTCTAAGGCTCCACATTCTTATGTCCTGATTATTATCTGAATTGTTACTATCCATCTAACAACACATAATTTATATCTAAACTAAGCTTAAGTGGATATTGAAAAATAACAAGATAAGTCCTAAATATAATTTATCATATAACTTGAGTTTGCAGAATCAATGCAAGAATCATCTACAATTATGTTTCAGTTCGAATAAAAGATTAATTAATTGAAGTTGTTAAACAATGTTGGGAAAAACAGATGAACAAGAAAAAGCATAATATTAATTGCAAATCCATTGTAAAAGAGTGTTTTATATGAAGTGTACACAGTACACACTAAGCAGCAGGAGAGCAGAAGAAAAAGAAGCATCAAATGGGTGAGTGGCGGTTGACTGGCCGGAAGACTGGGAGGATGACCGGCCGGTTAACTGGGTGGATGACCGGCTCAGCACCGTTTGGACATATCAGAGAACCCATTTCTATTTCTCAGCTATTCCATAGCAGATCAATTGAAGGATATACGTACCAAAGCAGTGTATGAGTTGAATAGTTGTCACCGGTGATAGAGTGGATGGAGTGGGTGGATGTGCACTTCTTCAGCAGCTGTCTGATTTGAGAGTACACTTCACAAATTTGGCTTGAAACAAATAAATTTGGGGATGAATTTTGGGATGAAGCAGGAAATCAGTGAGTTGTATATAAAACCAGTATATATTTTGAAAGAAATTTGTGATTTACTTTACCTCTTTGTTGTCGTTGTTTCATTGCCCGGAGGGTAAATCTTCCACAATGCACAAAGTGAAACTCAGTTGATTTGTGGGAGCTGATGGATGCGAATTTATGAGAGGAAAGGTGGTTCACAGGCATGGTTTAGATTTAAAGGTCACAATTCAGTTCAATGAATGAAAGACGACCCAAAAAGAATCTTCAGCTGTGATCTTCAGCTTTAAATTTCTTTGCATGTGAAGCTTTTCAAAAATAGAGAAGACCGAAGAGAGAGAATTTGTACGTTTAGAAGCTTTTCAGAGTGGAGAAGCCGAAACGGTGAAATTTGCCAAACGGCAAGTAGAGTTGCATTTTGAACTGTGTGGTGAAATTAAATTTTGAAACCTGTATCCAAATTTGAAACGCAAATAGAAGGGTGAAAATATATTTGAAGAGCACAACCAAACACAGCCTATATTTTTACCCATGTAAATATAAAAAAAAACATAAATGATATAATTGTAATTTTATATGTGGCTTTTTTGGACTTGTAAGCTTTTTTAGCAAATAAGCTAAGTTGCCAAAAGAGTACATTGTGTAGACTTTCTGTCCACCAAACTTACCAACTGTTATTTATTTGACTAAAATGATACAATTTGTTAAATTAAGACGCAAAATCGAATAAATTGAAACAATAATGACCAAATTAACACATCACGTAAACTACATAGACTATTTGTATAATTTACCCTTAAAATTATATATGTTTTCGAACTTGTCAATATTTTGTTTTTAATAAATATCAAATTAAAAAATGAAAACACAACCACAGATAGATTACAACATAAAAAACTTTTGGGTGAGACTAATTGTGTGGAACAACAATGCTATAGAGCTCTAAAAGTAGAGCTCTAAAAGAGCTCTAATGAGTTGGCATGTCCAAAAAAAAAAAATTTCAAGCTAAAACATCACATCAAGCTGGACCCCACACACTTCCATGTCATTAGTGCATGGTTTAGAGCTCTTATCCTAGAGCTCTCAAGCATTTTTCTTGTGTGGAAGCCTTCACGGAGTCTAAAGCGGATGATTTGGCACGAATTTTTGGGCTTTGCTGATGTTCAGCTAGATGGGGATTTTCTAAATCTTGTAAGAGCATTTTCAACAAATTACTATTTGGATATTAGTTGGCATCTTCTATAAAAGTATATATATATATTTTATTATATTATATCTCTCTAATTTTTTTACACGTTTTTTATAAAAAATTAAACAATATATTTATTTAAATCATCTCAAATACTCTTTTAGAATTAAAAGTTACTTTTTTTATTTTATTATTTTATTTTGGCTATACACCTTTTTAAGAGTCTTACTGGGTAGCTCGAACATTCATTGGCCTGAATGGCTCAAACATGCCAAACGACGTTGTTTTTTTTTTTTTTTTTACTTTTTCCTTCCCCTCTCTTTTCTCTCTCAAACATTTAAGAGAGAAAACCCTAACAAACTGAGAGGCAAGGCGATGGCAAGAGAGAGGAGAAAGAGGAACAGAGGATGAGGAAGAGAAAGAGAGGACGCCGGATATGGCTTCACCGGCCGAATGGGAGGCCGCAATCTGGCTGTATCGGAGAAGGAGAAGGGGTAGAAGAAGAAGAGAGAAGGGGTTGTCGACCGGTGAGTGTGGTCTTCTCTCTCTCTCCGTTTTTCGATGAATGGTCTTTTCTCTCACGCCACCATCGTTTGTGAGGGTCGCAATTGTGAGGGTCGTCGGAGTGGGTTTGGTCTTCTCTGTTGTGGTGTCAATGAATCAGACCCCAATTCACTAGCAGAAGTATAAAGAAAATTACTTACTCAAAAGATTACATATTTCTAGCTTTGACTTGTTAAACTATAATCATATGCAAAAGATGTATTTGTATCCAACATACCCACAAATTAATTTTAATTTTTATTTTTTTTATCAAAATCAAATTAAAACTTGAGATTAAGCTAGCAAGAGATTCATGGTATCACTTATATATCTAAACCCAAATCTATAATGATGGGTTCGAGGGGAAGAGATATGATGTTTTAAATAAAAAGAGAAAATGCCCTTTGATTTGCATAATTGAAATTGAAACACAAACACTTTCAAACTTTTTACTTTTATTTTTTTTTATTTTTTTGAGAATTGAAAAAAACTTACAGTGAATGATGAAAGAATGAGCAAAATAAGGCATTCAGGGGCAATACTGGGTAAACATTTTTGTGCAAAAACATAGCTTTCACATCACTGTTTGTTTGTGAGGTTTGATTGTTGTTTGAGTTGAAGCCACTAGAACTTGACCAAAACAGAGAACCCTTGAAAATTGAAGAGAGAGAGAGAGAGAGAGAGAGAGAGAGAGAGGCTGGCAAGTCTTCTTTCAATTTGAGAAGCTCTTGAAGATCAACAACGGGGAGGGATGAGAAGACAAAGAATGAAGAGAAACAGAGAGATAGAGACAGAGTTTGGGTCTGAGACTGAGAAACAGAGAGATAGAGAGAGAGGCAATATGGGCGCGTGAGCCCACACTTTCGGGCCATTTCGAGCCTTCACTTTCGAGTTACCAACCATTTTCCCCTTTTTAAATATGTTGTCTAACAAACTTTCTATTCTTTTTTTATATTATATAAATATTATTTTTATTCATTTTAATTTAGAATTATTTTTTTATAAACTTAACATAATTAATTTCAAAATATGAAAAGTAATATTTTTTGATGTTTGACTAGGTAAAACCATTTGCTACATTTGTTGAGTTAAAACCACCCAAACTAAAATGACTAACTTCAGGGGCAGAGCCATGATTTGGTGATTGGGAGGAGACCAAAAGCAAGATATTGGACAAGTTCAAGCACTTGGGTTAAGAAAAATTTACACAGTTTAAATAATTATTAAAATGAATAAATTATTACTAAAAATAAACTAATAAATAATGAAAACACTTTGTAAATGTGTTATAAGGACTTGAATTTCAATGACTCGCCACTAAAAAAAATACAAATTAGCTGTAGTGTCACATAATTCACCTAATATTTGAATGATAATAAATTATGAATTACACTTTATACACAAAATTTTAAATTGTATGCAAAAACTGCATACATTATGTCTTTTCATAAATGATTTATAACAAAATTACAATGGTTCAAAACTTCGTAACATTTTAATATTCATGACATAATAATAATAATATGTAACTAAGTTTTTCTTACGGTGCACCCTTTTATAACATAATCACAATTTAGCAAAAGAAAAATTTTATTGATAAACATTTGAAAATATTACATCGATAAAGGAAAAATATAAGTGCAAAGAGTATCATAGTGGAACTACTCAATTCCAACTATAGGTTGGTATCGAAAAGCTCACCCAATTATATGCTAGTACACTATCAAGAATTGATGATAAACCCAACAACAAAAGAGAACAACCTAAGACCAACAAACTTCAAAAACACACCATAACTTTTCTCTTTTAAAAAATGACAAAAAAAAATAATAATAATAAATGAGAGAAATTGAAATGAACATGTATTTTAAAAAGTACATGAGTAGAAATATATGACATTATGGACAAGTATAATTAAACTAAGGTCTCGTTTGACAGCCTTTTATTTTAGTCAAAAGTCATTATAAATTATCACATTACTTTTTTTATTTTTTTGTACATTTTTTTATAAAAAATTAAAAAATTACTAAAATACATGTATCCAAATGAGGCTTAAGTTTTATATATATAATACATATATTCATACAGTTTTGCAATCGTAGTTAGTAGCACCAGGGCCCCTCCGACTCCCGTGCCTCCGCTCTTGACTAACTTGGTAATTAATTTGATGAAACTATTTTAACTAAACAATAAAAAAAACTAGCTTAACAAAGACACTGATTTTTTATGTGGGCATGGTCATATATATTTTGTTACAAGTTGTGAGGGTGAGCAGATATTTTCGGGGCTTATTCATGTAGGGCGGCAGGGCAACAACTTTGCACACGGTTTAGCCAGAATGGGTAGGAATTATGACCATCAACGGGGTCCGTCATCATGGTTCGGTTTTAGACAATTTACAGATTGGTTTAAATCCGTTCATATGTATATGGTTTGGAAAAAAATTTAATCTGCAATCGCTCACAATGCAGATTGGTTGCAAGTTGCGGTTTGTGCAGATAAGATTCGCGAATATGCGGGCAGTTTACAAATTATATTTTTTTCTTTAAAAATTTATTTTGGAATATTTTTTTTTTCCATTTTCTAAATATTTATTTTGGGTCATTTTCTTCTTATTTTCTAAAATGCTCCAACATTAATATAGTAATTAATGAATTAAAACTTATAAAATTAAAAACAAAACAAAATCAATTCTTAATACAAACAAATCATAAACTAACACAGGCACATCTTTCAAAATCCTAAATTAGATTATTAATCTCATTCACTATCTATTATCCAACAATACAATTAAAGTAAAATTATTCAAAATCTTAAGTTTACCTAAAAGTAATTTTTCATTAACTTTTACATTCATCCAAAATGAAATAATAAAATAACAACGGTCCAAAAAACAAAAAATAGAAAAAAAAAAGTCTAAGTGCTGACTGGTTCTTGCGAGTGCGGGTTAAGCCACAATCCGCAATTATGTCATATTTCAAACTGCATCCGGCTGCATTGCGTCTGCAAAACCATCCATTTGTATGCGAATCGGTTCGAATTGGACGGGTTAAGCGGTTTGGATAACCCAATGCCCAATCCTATGGAGGGGGTCCCGCTGTCTTTGATAGAAACATGTGTTTTGTTGTAATCCTTCTACTACCTGTTTACCATCTACAACAAAAGAAACTATATAAAAAATGAGTAGCATGCTAATTAGATTTTCTTACGTATGTTAATCACTTTTTTTAACAAGAATGGATCAAAATACTCAGTCATAGTTCTAGAAAAAGCGTGTTTAAATATTATTAGTCATGTTAATTTTTCCTAATAAAATACTGTCCAGTTATGCATTAGAATGCATCCATCGTAAGTAAATACAACTTACAAATAAATTCAAAAGCATATGGTTAAATTACTAATAAACAAATGAAAATCATCGTGCTCTAACTACTAAACCGATTGTTAGGTTTTTATTTTTGGTAACCCCGTTTGACAAAACTCCTTTCAGATGTATTTATTTTCGCACTTTTATTTCAGTGAGGCTATGAGTTTATTAGATGCAAATCCAAACCCGAATCGAGCCATGCAGAGAAGTTTGTGATGTTAATGCTTTCAAGATTACCACTTCGCTGATTATTACGAGGGTCGAGCTGCCCGGTCAGCTCGCGGCCGAAGCAAAATGCAAAATTGCATTCAAAATTGCATGTTTGCCATTGGTCGCTCGAGCCAAGAAGAGCTCGCTCGAGCAAAGGTTTGCTCGCTCGATTCAAGGTGTTCTCGCTCGAGCCAAGGATTGCGTCCACACAAAAACCTGAAAGCGTGTATTCCTCGCTCAAGCAAAGGATTCGTCGCTCGAGCCAAGGCACTAGTAGAAATCACGAAGAATACACTCCTCGCTCGAGCCAGCAAAGCTTCGCTCGAGCGAGCCTCAGAATCCGGATTTCTCAAGGAGTTTGTTTTCTTCCCAATCTAGGATTACTTTTGGTTCTCTATAAATACTTGGTTTTCTTCCAAAACTAAGTGATAGATGGAAGTCCTCCAGATCTTCTTTTTGGTTCTTAAGATTTATATCTGGAGATATTTTGTTTGTTTTCTTTGATGTTTTTATTGAGTCTTCAACTCATGGTTTAAAGAGAGTACATCAAAGGTTTGTTTGGTATACACAAAACACAGAGTTATTCTTCAGTTGTAGATTCTGAAGAATTCGAGCCGGAAGCTTCGGTAGATTCTGGAGTGGCTCATCAGAAAGATAATTTCGTGGTGAAGATGGGATTGGAAGAAGCACATAAAGGTTGGTTCAATTAGGCATTGTGGATTTGCTAGATAATTGAGAGTATACATGTGTAATTCCTTTAATTCTTCTTAGTAGATTGTCTTGTGGCAGTTGCCTGTGATTTTTTTTATCACAGTTGGAGGTGTCCAATTGTGGTTTTTCCACGTAAAAAATCGTTGTGTCTCTTTATCTTGATTGTTTGATTGGGATTGTTATATTCTGCTTAAAATTGACACAAACATCTAGGAGGTTTCTAGATTTTTCACCGATTATAAAATGAATCTTTCACTTAAAATATATATATACTTGGCTAAACAAAGATGATAACAAGATCGATGTTCTTGTTTATTTAATGAGTTGAACAAAATGTGTTGATGTGCCCTAATTATAGATGAAAATTTCACGATCAATCAGCATTAATTTAGGATAAACTTATCTCATTTTAGAATAAAATATTTTTATGTATTTTGACAAAGAACTTGAATAAAATTTGAGGTTGAAGATTAGTTTGAATTGGTGTTACTTTGTCTAGCCGTTAGTTGAAAAAACATTATTTTAGAAATGTTTGTCTGACCAAATAATTTATAATCATCCTATTTTGACAATGGTTTTCAATGCTTACAAGTCAAAAGTTTTAATTTGAAGAAGTTTTACTTCCTCAATACACTCATTAATTACAAAGGAGAAGATAGAAAGTAGGAAATAACATGGTTGCTGCAGGAAAAAGGTGAAATTGAAGTCTTCAGTCCTAATTTGAATTTATTACTGCTGTATTTGAATTATGGAATTGAATGGGGATTTGAAAAGAAGGGAAATGAAAGGAAAAAAAAAAAAAAAATAACTTATATTTTATTTATATTTTTTATACTTTTTTTCTTTTCTTTTTTTTTTTTTTGTCCTTTTCCAATTTTTTCTTAAATCTGTTATTCAAAAACAACCTAAAATTCCTTCAAAACACAAGAAAAAACAAAACATATTGAATACAGAATTTTTATTCAACTCCTTTACTCCCTAGATGGTGAAGGAGAAAAAAATATTGAGTATAATAGTGAGTAAAATCCGCTGAGTAAAATATTCTGAATCATTTTTTTTTAATTTATTGAGTAAAATATTTTTATAAAAAATTAAAATTATCGAATATCAATAATTATATATTTAAATTAAATTTATATTAGAAAAATAAATAATATGCATTTTTAAAATTATATTTATTATTTATTTTGTTTTAAACAAAGGTAAACATATAACTATTTTTCCTTTTGGAAGCCGGTAGAAAACAAACTTTTTAGTTTTTTGACTTTTTCAAATCATATCATTTCTTTATTTTTTTACATTAAAAGTTTAAAAAAATTAAAAACCAACTTTTTACCAACTTTTTAAAATACTATCAGTGCATTTGGTTTCAGTTTTCTTAATTCAGTTTTTTTTTAAATTTAGTTTTTGTTTTTAGTGAATATTTTTAAAATTTTAAGTAATTTTTTTACTTTTTTAGATGCACTTTACTTAGATGTATCTAAATACTAAAATATTTATGAAAAAATATTTCAAAAAATTAATAAATATACTGAAATACGAAAATGTACTAAATTTTTATTTTTTTTTTGTATTTTTTGGTATTTAGTGTATTTTTTTTAAAATTTTTTACAAATATTATACTTTTTAAGTGTGTTTATATTAAGTGTGTCTAAAAATTAACAAAAAAAATTTACTCAAAATATTTAAAAAATTCATTAAAAATATCAAAATATAAAAAACAAAAAAATAAAATTATTAAAAGCTTGAACCAAACAAATTAAACGCGGTCTTGCGCCTCACATGTGTTTTTTTTTTGGGTCTGATTCGGCATATCTGTCCCTTGACTGTGTACTCCATTGAGTTGACCCACATATCAAGGCCGTTTTTTCATGGTGGCATTTCAATTTTAAAAATTGCTGACATAATCAATTTCCATATATTGTTGAACAGTGCTTTAACAGAATTGGATTATATGTTTTGTGATTATAATTTTAGGAGAATTTGGTATAATGATGTTAAAAGTATGAAATTAATTATATTTTTATTGTATTTTAAAAGAAATTAGTATATTATGTAATGCGTGTGTAATTTAAATAAGTAAAAATATAACACAATATTTGTGTACATGACTTTTTCATTAAACCTAATGTCCAATGTTCCAAACCTATTTATTTATTTTTGTTTTAAATAGAAAAATGAGAAACACATGACATAAGAAGAAGCAAATAAAAACTTAGATACTAAATTTTACTTTTACTTAAGTTTTGTTTGTTTTGACGGAAAATATTTTCTATATAAAACTTTTTTCATAAAATGTTTTTTATAAAAAATATTTTCTTATGTTTGGATTGCATTATTAAAATTAACACATTACTAGTTGCATTAGTAGTGGTGGTAGTGACGGCAATAAGGGGGAGGTGGAGTTGGAACTGTTAGGGTGGTGTAGTGGTGCGACAATAGTGGTGACAATAATGGCGACAAAAGTGATGATGGTGGCAAAATTAATAAGGTTGAGGTGGAGTGATGGTGGTTGTGGTTGAGACAGTAATAGTATGGTGGTGGAGGTATCAATTTTCAAAATAACTTTTATCTACAATAAAATATAAATTAATTAATGAATTGAATAATCACAAAAAAAAAAAAAGGAGCATAATCATAGGGAAGAGAACTCTAGGGTTATACCTTAAGAAGTCGATATCTCAAATGTCATTTTTAGATGGTACACTGCAGAACCATTTAGTCATGTAATAGTAAGTTATGGACTCATACATAGACAAAGATTTGAATTTACACTTTTGACACTGGATACGATTCGTTGATAACTGAAAGGTTTGTCCTACTATATGTGTTATCACCCAAATGTTAGCCCTGGAGAGAGTTGAACTTGGAATCTCAAAACCATACCAATTACCACATTCCGATTGAATTGAACAATCATATGTGGCATGTTAAAAAAATTCGTCTTTTATGTATTCCGAGAACATAGCATCTGCCTAATTAAAATAAGGAAAAATTATAATTTAGTATAAATTTTAAAAAAAATATATTTAAAAAACTTATATTTTTTATTATTAAAATTAATAAAATTTATGATTGATTTATAATTATTAAAATTATTAAACTTATAATTTTTCCTTAAAATAACAGTACCAAATGGGCCAGGTCAAATGAGAGAAAGATATTTATTCATGAATTTTCTGTAATCAAAGACTTTTTCGTCATCCCAGCTTGACACTTTAATGAAGGTGTCATTCTCATAACCCCAATCAATCCTCTATCGCCTCAAAATTTATAATATGATATAATATAATATAAAAAAACGGGTGCATAAAATTGGTTCACGTAAATGGTATGAGACCGACCCAATGGTAATCGTTTAATAAAAGCCAATGATAATAAAGCCCATGGAAGAAGGTTACCTCAGTGTAGGGGTGGTTGCGAGTCAGTCTTGAATGGTTAGGTTTGTTATTTGAATTTGTTCGCATGTCTGGAGTCTGAACAAAATTGAACCCGTAATTGGTCAGAGTGTAGGTTACGATTTATGTGGATAAAGTTTATAGATATGCGGGTGATTTGTGTTGGAAAAAATGGTTTTATATAGGCATAATTGTTAACACAATTTGGGTGGACCCCAAACGTCTCTTGGGGTGGGTCCGAAGAGGTGTAGTGGTGAAGACAGAACGTCAAAACCATTTATGAGTGAATGGGAAGATGACGTCGTTTTCGGATGTAACATTAATTTTTTAGATAAAATTCTTTTGAATTTTTTCAATAAAAATTATTGTGAGAATTTAATTTAATTCTAAATTCAAATTTTTGATTCCTGAGTGGTTTCTTAAAATTTGTAATTGTGGGAATTTAATTTAATTCTAAATTTATATTTTTGGGTTCCTAAGTGGTTTCCTAAAAATTTGTACCTCTTACTTTATTTATTAAACTATTTAATTTGTTTAATATATATATATTCAATAGTTTAATATATATATATATATATTCAAATAGTTTATTTAAATTATAGTTCCAACAGGTTAATTGTTTCACCATGGGTCAACGGTCCTATTTTCAAATTTGAAAATATGTTCTGGAAGCTTTGGTGTGATTCGGTTTTATTTGGTACCTGTTCATTCACAAATTCTACCTGTTCGGGTAAAATTTGTTTGATCACCTAGTGCCTATATATATAGACCCTTTTCTTGCAATCCAAGGGTTCGGAAAAATTAGTCTGCAAAAGAGTCCGAAAAATTGGATCTGAATTTTATTCCTTTGCTGTCTATTTCTTTTAGTGCATTATTTCTCATATTTAGTTTTAGAAATAAATATTCAGAGAGTTAGAACACAGGTTTGGTTCGCCGAACAAATTGTTTGGAGTACTACTACAATTTGTGAAGATCATTGTATCCTGGGAGATAGACGCCGCTCAACCGTAAGTACCATAGCGGGGCGAATCTGTCTTAAGGACAGAGTGTCACACACTCGACTTGGTCTTAAATTATTTATTCGGTTCAACGAAATAAATTCGGTATGTTATTTAATTATTTTGTTTGAATTATTTCAGTTCTTTTTATTTACACAGAAGATTGTTCCAACAATCTTAAGACAGATTCTGAATTTATTCTGTTTACAGAATATTTTCGTTTGTTTCCTGTTTTCATTCTTCGTAAATAATTTCGAAAGAAAATTATTTTCTGTAAATTTACAAAATAATATTCTGGTTGGAAAAACAAATAGTGATTATATGCTATTTGACAGATAGTAGTAATATACTGTCTTTTTCTTTGACAACTAGTAGTACGATACTGGTGTCATTAACAATTCAGAATATATTTTTGTGGAATTTTGTCAGAAAATTAATTTTGGTTTTTAAAAATTATTTTCCGTGATTTCATTATTTAAAATTCTGTTTCACTATTTTAATTATTGGAGGCTTACAAGAGATTTAGTTTTCTTGTGTGGAATTAATTTGGTTAAATAAAATTTTATTTTATTTCCAAATTAATTGAGAAATAAAAGTTATATTCTTATTTCTTTTATTTTAGAGAATTTAATTTCTTGTGTGAAATTAATTTGGTTAAATAAAATTTTATTTTATTTCCAAATTATTTGAAAAAATAAAAGTTATAATTTTTATTTCTTTTATTTTACAGAATTTAATTTTCTGTGTGGAATTAATTTGTTTAAATAAAATTTTATTTTATTTTCAAATTAATTGGAAAATAAAAGTTACATTCTTGTTTCTTTTATTTTTACAGAATTTAATTCTGTGCATTTGGATTAGTTTTCTGTGTGGAATTAATTTGGTTATATAAAATTTCATTTTATTTTATTTCCAAATTAATTGAAAATAAAAGTGACATTTTGTTTTGTTTCTTTTATTTTAACAGAATTTATTTCTGTAGTTTTGGTTTAATTTGTTTAAATAAAATTTTATTTATTTTCAAATTAATTGGAAATAAAAGTTACAATTCTTGTTTCTTTTATTTTTACAGAATTTAAAATTCTGTGATTTTTTGTTTTAGTTTTTTGTGTAGTATAAAGTTCTAATTATAATTTTATTTTATAATTTATAATTTAGAATTTATGGCTACTAAAACTGGTCAATCTAATGTTCAAACCAGTACTGGTATGGTGATTGCCATTACGCCAACCTCTCCTTATGTTGGGACTGTGCCAGTAACTCATGGTGGAAAACCAGAGAAGTTCTCAAGAACTGATTTTTGCAAAGGCAAAGGAAGAACATGTAAGAAGGTTCCTAAAGCCGATATAACCGAAATGGATATAATTTCCAATGGTGTAGATGTCATAAATCTTTCTGCAGTTGTTTCCGAGGCAAATCTTGTCGGAAATCCTAAAGAATGGTGGGTGGATACTGGTGCTACTCGCCATATTTGTGCCGACAAAAAGATGTTCACATCTTATTCTTGATGGACAATGGTGAACAACTTTTTATGGGCAACTCCTCAACTTCCAAAGTTGAAGGACAAGGAAAGATTGTACTCAAGATGACATCTCGAAAGGAACTCACTCTCAACAATGTCTTTGCATGTCTGGGACATTCGCAAGAATCTTGTTTCGGATCTTTGTTGAGTAAGAATGGGTTTAAGCTAGTTTTTGAAAGTGACAAGTTTGTACTTACCAAAAGCGGGATGTATGTAGGAAAATGTTACATGTCGATGGCCTTTTCAAGTTAAATGTAATGACTATTGTACCCTCGATTATTAATAATACTACATCTTCTTCTTACTTGCTTGAGTCTTCAAATTTATGGCATGGTAGACTAGGACATGTTAATTATGGATCTTTCGTAGATTAATTAATATGGAATGTTTACCTAAATTTGAAATTGATTCAAATCATAAATGTGAAATTTGTGTTGAGGCAAAATTATCTAAAACTCCTTTTCATTCAATTGAAAGAAGTACGGAACCACTTGAATTAATTCATAGTGACATTTGTGATTTTAAATCAATTCAAACCAGAGGTGGAAAGAAGTATGTAATCACTTTTATAGATGACTATACTAGATATAGTTATATTTATTTAATTCGAACCAAGGATGAAGCTTTGGAAACTTTCATTCAATATAAGAATGAAGTTGAAAATCAACTTGGTAAGAAAATCAAGAAACTTAGAAGTGATAGAGGTGGTGAATATGAATCACCTTTTGGTGAATTTTGTAAAGAACATGGAATAATTCATCAAACCATCGCTTTACTCACCTCGGCAAAATGGAATTCTTTGAAAGGAAAGATAAGACTTTAAAAGAAATGATGAATGCCATGTTAATAAGTTCTGGATTACCTCAGAACTTGTGGGGGGAAGCAATACTTTCTGCTAATTATATTTTAAATAAAATACCCCGGAAGAAAGTAAATCAAACACCTTATGAATTGTGGCATGGAAGAGTACCATCCTACAAATACTTAAAAGTGTGGGGTGTTTGGCTAAAGTGGCTATTCCTAGTCCTAAAAGACTAAGATAGGTCCTAAGACCATTGATTGCATTTTCATTGGTTATGCTAAGAATAGTAGTGCATATCGGTTTTTGATTCATAAATCGAACATACCGAAATGCATGTAAATACTATTATTGAGTCAAGGAATGCATCATTCTTTGAACATGTATTTCCAAAGAAATTTGGACAAGAGACTAGTAACAATAAAAGATCTCATGATGCCATTACTAGTCGGGATCAAGAACATGATCAAGAACAAGAGTTAGATCAAAATGAGGAAGAGGAACCTAGGCGTAGTAAGCGTGCTAGAACTTCAAAATCATTTGGTCAGATTTTCTAACATATTTGTTAGAAAATGAGCCTTTAACTTTTAAAGAGGCTATGTCTAGTCCTCAAGCTCCTTTATGGAAAGAAGGCATCCTTGATGAAGTTGAATCCATCTTGCAAAATCACACTTGGGAATTAGTGGACTTGCCACGGGTTGTAAACCTCTTGGGTACAAGTGGATTTTCAAAAGGAAATTGAAAGTAGATGGATCAATCGACAAATACAAGGCAAGACTTGTAGTCAAAGGTTTTAGACAGAAAGAAGGTTTAGATTACTTTGACACATACTCACCGGTTACTAGAATAACATCCATTAGAATGCTAATTGCCATAGCATCTTTATACAATCTAGAAATTCATCAAATGGATGTTAAAACCGCTTTCTTAAATGGTGAGTTAAATGAAGAAATTTACATGGAACAACGGAAGGGTTTTTACATTCGAGAAAGAAAAGAAAGTGTGTAAATTGGTTAAATCATTATATGGTTTAAAACAAGCCCCAAAGCAATGGCATGAGAAATTTGACAAGGCAATGATGTCAAATGGTTTTAAAATTAATGAGTGTGACAAATGTGTTTATATTAAAAACACGCAAAGGTTATGTCATTGTATGTCTTTATGTAGATGATATGCTCATCATTGGTAGTAATAATGATATGATTAAAACTACTAAGAAAATGTTGAATAAACATTTTGACATGAAGGACATGGGCATTCTTGATGTAATTCTTGGTATGAAAATTACCAAAACATCGAAGGATATGCTTTATCACAATCTCATTACATTGAGAAAATACTTGACAAATTCAGAAAGATGATGATCATCTTGCTAGAACTCCTAGATGTTAATTTGTATCTTTCTAAGAATGTACAGAAAGTATTTCTCAATTAGAGTATGCCCAAATTATTGGAAGCTTAATGTACTTGATGAAGCACTTTCGTCGAGATATAGCTTATGCAAGAAGTAAATTAAGTAGATATACGAGTAATCCGGAGTAGAACACTTTGAAAGCAATTATAAGGGTTCTAAGATATCTCGATTTACTCGTAACATTGGCTTCATTATACTAGATATCCAAAGTGATTTGAAGGATCTTTGTGATGCAAATTGGATATCGGATACTAGAGACTCGAAGTCCACCAGTGGGTATGTCTTTACTCTTGGTGGGGCGGCTGTATCTTGGAAATCTTCCAAACAGACTTGTATTGCTAGGTCTACTATGGAATCGGAATTCATAGCGTTAGACAAAGCAGGGGAAGAGGCGAATAAACCGCCACTTCCTTGAAGATATTCCAATATGGCCAAAACCGATTGCTCGCTATATGCATACATTGTGATAGTCAATCCAATTGGTAGAAACCGCGAGTCATATGTATAACGGTAAGTCACGACACATTAAATGTCGACATAATACCGTAAGACAACTACTCTCTAATAGAATTATTTCCATAGAATATGTTAAGTCTAAAGACAACATAGCGATCCACTAACCAAAGGGTTAGCAAGAGAGTTAGTTGAGAATTCATCGAGGAATGGGACTTAAGCCTATTAAATAAGAGTTACCACAACGGCAACCCAACCTAGTTGATTTGGAGATCCCAAGATCTAGGTTCAAAGGACAACCGAGTTGTGATTGACTTAGAAGGATCACCGGGAGTCTAACTCCTACCCATTTCTATGATGAAATAGTGATGTCTGTGGCGTTTTAGGTTAAGTAAAACTTTTAATGATTCTTATATCTGGGTAAACCTAGTAGAGTATGGCAGGATACTCTTCATAAGAATCACCTATGTGAGTGTGGTCTGGGCCGGGTCTGTGAGATTTGGGGAGGACTACAATTCTCTAGAGCACTCATGAAGACCAGTTGTTCGGGGCCAAAATGAACACAATAGTGAGAACTAAAGCGTATGCAGGAATATACTGTGTGAGTTCTATTGTCTTGGTTTACACAAACGGCTGAACAGTTCAAGACATCATGTTCACTGATTAGCTAGTAAATCCGATAGTGTCTCACAAGGGAAGGTTCAAAGCCAAAAGCTACCTATCCTTTGCAGAATATTTCTAATTTTCTAAACTCTCTGATTAGATCATGTTGTTGCATTTTCTCTCCGTCAAATTCCATTCATGTGGGGGATTGTTGGAAAAAATGGTTTTATATAGGCATAATTGTTAACCCAATTTTGGTGGACCCCAAACGTCTCTTGGGGTGGGTCCGAAGAGGTGTAGTGGTGAAGACAGAACGTCAAAACCATTTATGAGTGAATGGGAAGATGACGTCGTTTTCGGATGTAACATTAATTTTTTAGATGAAATTCTTTTGAATTTTTTCAATTAAAATTATTGTGAGAATTTAATTTAATTCTAAATTCAAATTTTTGATTCCTGAGTGGTTTCCTAAAAATTTGTAATTGTGAGAATTTAATTTAATTCTAAATTCAAATTTTTGATTCCTGAGTGGTTTCCTAAAAATTTGTACCTCTTACTTTATTTATTAAACTATTTAATTTGTTTAATATATATATATTCAATAGTTTAATATATATATATATATATATATTCAAATAGTTTATTTAAATTATAGTTCCAACAGGTTAATTGTTTCACCATGGGTCAACGGTCCTATTTTCAAATTTGAAAATATGTACTGGAAGCTTTGGTGTGATTCGGTTTTATTTGGTACCTGTTCATTCACAATTTCTACCTGTTCGGGTAAAATTTGTTTGATCACCTAGTGCCTATATATATAGACCCTTTTCTTGCAATCCAAGGGTTCGGAAAAATTAGTCTGCAAAAGAGTCCGAAAAATTGAGTCTGAATTTTATTCCTTTGCTGTCTATTTCTTTTAGTGCAGTATTCCTCATATTTAGTTTTAGAAATAAATATTCAGAGAGTTAGAACACAGGTTTGGTTCGCCGAACAAATTGTTTGGAGTACTACTACAATTTGTGAAGATCATTGTATCCTGGGAGATAGACGCCGCTCAACCGTAAGTACCATAGCGGGGCGAATCTGTCTTAAGGACAGAGTGTCACACACACGACTTGGTCTTAAATTATTTATTCGGTTCAACGAAATAAATTCGGTATGTTATTTAATTATTTTGTTTGAATTATTTCAGTTCATTTTATTTACACAGAAGATTGTTCCAACAATTTGTAGATTGAATTTTTTTCTTAAAAAAGTAAAACTTGAGCTTGTTTTTCCTTATTTTAGAATATCAATAATTAATGAATTAAAATTTACAAAATTAAAAACACAAAAAAATTAATTCTTAACACAAACAAAACATTCAAGCTAACATTGAAATTGGATTAGAAAAAATTATAATAAAAATTAAATAAGAACTAACATAGAAAATATCCTCCACAACAATTGTAAGTATAATATATACATATATATATATATTATGTGTATATATGTGCACACAGCTAAAGAGCTTTACTAGCTAACATTCCATAAGAACTGACTAAAAGAAACAATGGGTAAGTCAATTGAGTGAGGGAAACCTTTAAAGCACCGATGGTCGAAAGCACCCAAGTTTTAAAAGAAAAAAATAAAATAAAATGTTTAGTGTGGGCAGGTGCTTGCTGGTATAGGTGAAACCCGCAACCCACACTGAAAGAATAATCCAAACCGCATCCGACCATACTCTACACTCGAAATTGCCCATTTGTATGCGGTTCGGATCAAGTTAAGTAATTTTTGTAGATCAAATAACCCTAGGTCTAGCCCTACCTAAGGATAAAGGAGATTGGGTCAAAAACCTTTATTTGGAAAATTCTTATTTGGTAAAGTTTTTTTTTAAAAAAAAATTTTGAAATTGTTTACAAAATTTACTATTTAACTTGACAAAAATAAATTTAAAAATTTTATTTTTTATTTTTTCAAAATTATTTTACTTTAAAAAAATATGAAAATAATAAATTTTTGATATTTTTTTATCCAATTAATTTTTGAAATATATATTCATAAAAGATATATATATATATATATTAAAAATAAAATATTTTACGTCTATTTCACTTATTTAAGATTAGTATGAAAATGATTCACTTCCTATGTATTAACAGGTTCTATGATATATTCGCAATAGTGACACGTTTTATTATTTAGATGAGATACTTCTCTGGCACATTTGGGAATAATTATTTAGTTTTTTTAATTAAAATATGAAATAAAAATATAAGTATGTTTGAGATTTTTTTTGTTTTTTATGTAAAAATAAATAAATAAATAAATAAATAAACATGTAAAAAATAAAAAGAAAA
Organism: Camellia lanceoleosa; assembly: GCA_025200525.1. Classification (NCBI taxonomy): domain Eukaryota; kingdom Viridiplantae; phylum Streptophyta; class Magnoliopsida; order Ericales; family Theaceae; genus Camellia; species Camellia lanceoleosa. The sequence continues at coordinate 85,926,046 of CM045770.1, forward strand.
AATATATATTTGACTTTTTCTGTAAAATTTATTAATTTTTTTAATGATTTTTTTTAAAAAAATTTACTCTCCTAATGAGGTCAAAAATCTTTTTGGTTTAATTTTAAAATTATGATTTGAGTGTAGAGTTGCATTTTGAGTTTTGAATTTTTGAATCATGATTTGAAAAGAGAAAATTTGTTTGGTTATAAATTTTGAAAATAGTTTTGGGATGATTTGTAATTTTTTTTGATTGATTGATGTATAAAATGTGAGAGCAGAGAGACGAGATGAGAGAGAAAAAATAATTAATTGATTGAATAATAATAATATTAAAAAAAATGAGGAGTTTGAAATGTAATTTTGAATTGTATTTTAAAAATATATTTAATTAACATATTTCATTCAAATTATAATTTAAAAACAAAATTAAATTTTAAAAAGTAAACCAAACATTAGCAATCTTTCCCCACCCTCTCTCCTGTGCATCTTTAGTTTTATGCATATGGTTTTCAAAAAATAAGTTCGTGGACATAGAAATTCGACCCAAAAGTAGGAGTATAAAAATGATCCGTGGCCCATGAGCTACCCGAAGCTCGCTTGCGGTCTGGAATGGACTCGGCCCGTTTAGGCCCATTTGGTCCCGGGCCTAAGCCCCTAGGCCTGGGCTTGGGCCTTCATTTTGAAGTTTGGCCCAGCCCATGACCTAACCCGTCAGCCCGCTTAAGGCCTGGCCCGCTTGAGACCCAATGTCTTTTTTAGTGAAAAATAATAATTTTTTGGTAAAAAAAAAATTAGTTAGGCCCGCCCAAGGCCTGAATACCCCTGGGCCTGGGCTTATTTTTTTGGCCCGTGGGCCGACCCGGCTAGAATTTTGAGGAGAGCCTGTGAGTCCCAACATGGGTCGGGCTTGGCCCGAACCTGGATGGGCCGGGTAGGGCCAAATTTACACCCTTACCCAAAAGGCTCTCTCCATAGGAATGTCAACGGGACGGGGCAAGGGATTACACTCCCTGTCCTTGATCCCCGAAGGTGTTAAATTCCCCATCCTCGCCCTCGATCCCCAGCAGGAAACCCATCACCCCCCACTCCCGCGCCCCTACCCTTACCCCTAATAGGGATCGGGTTTTCCCGACCCTAAAAAATCCCCGAACAGACAATGATATATAAATAACAACTCCAGTTGTTCCCATGTCTTTAAATTCAAAAATTGACACTCACATTGCAGCATCTGCTCCAGTTCTTCAAATTTAACTCCAAAGTGCAAAGGGTCTCAAACAAATGATGTTCACAAACTGATTTGAGACTCATTTTTCAACACATAAAAGTTGTTATATTGATTTGTTAAAATTCTTACATTCATCTATGTCATACAACAGCCCAATCCACAAAACAATAGCACAACAAAACCATTTCAAAAGGAACTTGGGCCACAACACATAACAACTGCAGCAACCCTCTCAAAATTCTTCAACATGATATCTGGAATAGCCACACTGCTATTACTCAAAAATATATACATCAACCCTTTATTCCATCAATTTAGAAACCATAACCCATTCAAGCTCTACACAAAGGAGAACTGAGCAAGTTGCAAAGAGAAAATAAAGTCCCAAGCACAACACGCAATGGATAGGCTACCCAAAAAAAAAAAAACAAAAACAAAAACAAATCCATTACAATATAAAAAACTGAACAGTTAAATAAAATATCCTTATACAATGCCACAAGTTTGAACTACCTAACAAGCTAGCAACCAAAAAAAAAAAACCAATTCCATTGTAAAAAATTATAAAAAAAAAAAAAAGCAACATTGTTTCTCCCAAAATCTGATATAACCACAACTTTCATCGTCTCTTTCAACTTGAATTCCTATTAAATAACAAAAGGAAAAAAAATTAAAAAAAAAATCAATGCTAATAATAAGATGTAAAAAATATTAACAATTAAAACAAAAAAGATGGCAACTAACACAAAAATGCCACACTACTTTTCCAAGTCAATCTCATCATCATCATATATAGTCGCATAGTCCACCGATTCCAATATTGAATTTCCTAAAAAGTAAAGAATATAAATTAAGTATTGAAATTATTTCATGGTAAAATAAAATTGAAATAATAATATATAGATTTACTTGAGTAGCCTTCATCTCTGTAGCCCACAACCAACTTTGTGCCCACATTAATACTTCTAATGTATTTGGATAAAGTCTACTACGATGTGGACTCACCAACATTCCACTAGTACTAAATGTTGGCTTAGAAGCAACGGTGGATACAGGATATGAATGGCAACGGGGCGGGGCCGGGGATCACACTCCCCGTCCCCTATCCCCAATGGTCGAATTTCCCCCGTCTCCGGCATCGATCCCTGACGGGGAACCTATCATTGCCCCCGCCCCCACCCCTAACAGGGATCGGGTTTCCCCGACCCCGAACATTCCCCGGCCAAAAAAAAAAAAGATTAATATATGTAAATCAGATTAAATTGAAAACATGTGTATAATAATGAAAATAGATTAAATTTGTGTATAATGAAACAGATCAAATAGAAATAGATTAAACAGATCAAATAAAAAAAAGATTAAATAGAAAACAAATTAAAAAAAAATTATGTTTGATGAACAAAAATTAAATCAATGTGTATAATGAACAATCAATCATCATCATCATTATCAATCATCAACAACAATCATCAACTTAAAAAAAAAAAAATGGCGAGAGATATGAGATAGGGCGGCGATGGTGGTAGATCTGGATCTTGTACACATGGATCAGATTAGATCAGATCTTGTAGCTAAGCAACTTCGGAGGCAGAGCATATGGATCTGGATCTTCATCAGCTGTGCGTGTTCGGTAGGGCGACTGTGCGTGTTCGAAGCAGAGAAGATGAGGTCGTGATTCATTTGCCCAAGTGTGAAGAAAGGATTCTGAGTGTGTGATTCATTCTGAGTGTGAAAGAAGATGAGGTCGTGATTCATTTGCCCAAGTGCAAAGGGGATGAAGAGAAAGAAAGAGAGAACAAGAGAGAGAGAGACCAAAGGAGAGATGAGAGTTTGAGTCTGCGATTCATACACTCAGATTCATTTGCTAAAGAACGGATTCATTTATATATGTAAAGAAATGAAGGAAGGATTCATTTATATATATATGGGGTATTATAGTAATTTCATTTCGAGAACAAACGGGGACGGAGATGGGCCGGGTATGGGGCTGGGACACTTATCCCTGTCCCCGGCCCGAAACTGATCGGGAATTAATTTTTGAATATCATCCCCGTCCCATTGGGGATATTTTTCGAGAAAAAACCGCTCAAATCAGGGTCGGAGAGTCGGGTCCCCATCGGGCCGGGTTCAAATTGCCATCCCTAATACAGGAATAGCTAAAATATCCCTAACTATTACCTGTAAGATCAGATTCTTTGGTCCATTGGCTTTCCACCAATTTAAAACATCAAAACCTGAAATTCTTGGCAAAACATTATCTTCTAGAAAATGGTCCAACTCTGATCTTACATTCTTCATTTTTTTACATCTCTTTTTACTAATAAACAAATCATACTCTGAAAGGGTCTTTATAACAATTTATGGATTGATAGAAGATTCACCAACAACATCCATTTCTATACCAACTTGGTGCTAATACTTTTGCAACAAATCTGACGAATCCAATCAATTTCCTCTTCAGGTTTGTCTCTATAAAGTTTTTCAAAATAAAACTCTAATACACTCATCTTGTACCTAGGATCAAGCACAACAGCAACTCCAATAACACCATGTATCAATAACCAATATTTATCAAATTTTTTCACCATTTTTGATGCCATTGTTCTAATCACTTCAATTTCACAAGAGAGCCATTGAGACGGTGTCATCCTAATCTCACATAAAGCTGGGAAACAAACATTGGCTGTGAGATACTTAGTACCAGAAAATAACTCTGTGATAAAAAAAAATATCTTAAACCTCCCACTGATCTCTCTAACAAACTCTCATTCTTCCTCACTTGGCACAGTCTTATATTGGGGCTCTCTATTTTTCAACCGATAAAAGACATCCTTATACAATAAGGTAGTTTGAAGCATCAAGTATGTTGAATTCCACCTAGTTGCACAATCAAGTCCTAATTTCTTAGTATGTGGATTATGCATTTGATTGATTATTTCTTCATTTTTTTATTTTTTTTTATTTTTTATTTTTTAGGTGTTGCCGTCCAATAAGCTACGCTCTCCCGAATTGTTTCTACATCCACTCGTATGACATCCAATCCATTTTTGACAATCAAATTCAAAATATGCGTACAACAACGCATATGAAACAAAGTACCACCCAACAAAGGCGATGTATTACTCAACTTATCCATTAACATGGTAATCATGGTATCATTTATGGAGCAATTATCAACAGTAACAGTAGATATTTTTCTGTCAATATTTTAGTCCATCATACACTCAAGCAAAGTATCACAAAGAACTTTTGTGTGTGGACATGGAGCATAAATAAACCTAAAATACAATATTCATGAACAATTATTAATAACATGCAAATTAAACTGAACAAGATAGAACTTTTAAATGATTTACAAATTTACAAATATATACCTCAAAATGCAATTTTGCAATGTACATGAATTATCAATAAAGTGTGTTGTGACAGTCATGAATCCTTTCTTTTGATTACTAGTAGTTCATATATCAGTTGTGATTGTCACTCTACTTTTATTATTCTTTACCAAACTCAATGTCTTCACTTTCTCATAATCATAAATCTTTAAAATATCACTCTTTATCGTATTTCGAGAAGGTACTTTAAACAATGGTTGGAGTGTTGCTGAATATCGTTTAAAACCAACATGATCTACGATAGAGAGGGGATATTCATGCAATATTATGGCATGTGACAACTCTTTCCTAGTAAAATCCTGATAAAAAATATAAGAATTCATTTTTGGACTCTCTCTATTAAAGTTGTTAGTTAAAATTTTTTGCCTCATGTCTATCACTTTTTTCCTAGTACAACTCTTATAGTGATCATGCAAATGCCTAATTTCATTTTTTGAATCACCTTCAAGATGCTTATTACAATAATTACATATTACCTTCGACACCCCATTCGCTCGTTGTTTCTTAAAGTGTTTCCACACAACACTAGGTTTTCTTTTAGTTCCTCTACAAGTGTTAGACTCTTTTTCTAAATCAATAACATTTTGATTAGAGAGGGGAGCTGGTAAGTTGGTAGTTGGCGATGATTGTTGTGAGGCCTCGCTCTCAAATGGTACTTAAGAGTTAATATCTGACATTTTTAATCTTTATAAAAATAATATGAAATGAATAAACAAAGGCAGCAAAATTACAAAGCAATTTTTTCTAACACAATTCTAGAAAAAAAATTTCTAACACAATTTTTTCTAACATTTTGATCAAGGAAGATAAATTGAATTAATAAATGATCAGCATATGCAGCAATTCTAGTAATGTTAAAAAACTATATTGAATTAATAAATGATAAATGATCATCCTAGTAATGTTAACAAACAAACAAATAAAAAAATTGATTGAATTAATCATATTATACAATCTGAAAACATATGCAGCAATTCATTCAGTCAAAACAAAAGAAACTAATGGCTATGGAAATTATGTGATCAATCTCATGACAACCCATTATACAAAGATAACATATCTTTAAAATGCAAAGACCATTCAACATTCTAAGTTATAGAGAATGAAACTAAGTAGAAAATAATTAAAAGCAACAGGAAAATAATAGGCCAAAACCCCTAATGTAAACGCTAAGCACATCCAAATGTCCTTATGGAATACCTCAAAAAGTAGAGCAACAACAACAGTAGATATACAAGAAATATCTGCAAGAGCAACAGAAGACGAACAAAAGAAGAAAGGGAAGAAGTTCAAAAAATTTCGGATTGAAAATGAATTATTGGAGCAAACTTTATATAGGCAGATTGGTGGGTGTTCGAACAGGAGAAAACCTGTTCGGATAAATTAAACAGGCACACCAGATTTGAATCTATTTGGAACAGATTCAATTTTGAATTCAACAGATTTGAACCTATATTGAACCCTTTGAACTGTTCGGGTGGGTTAAACTTGTTAGAGACCTGTTTGGGTGAAGAAAAAATTTTGGATCAATTTATTTTAAATTTTGAAACCAAAATTAAAAATAAAATATAAAATATAAAAGTTTTTGGCCCAAAAGATAAGTATTGGGCCGAACAAACCCAACCCAACCCAACCTTACACCACGCACCCGCGCCCAAGCCGAGGCCTAGTCCAGCCCACCCGACCGGCCTAACGGATGAGCGGTTTTAATTATGGGTCGAATGGGTATAGCCCACTTCACCCATAATCTCACCCTTCCACAAACTTAGGTACCCCTTGAGGCCCATCCAAAGTATCCCAAGCTAAGGTGTATAAACCCATTCAAAACCTTAAGTCTTTCCAATGTAGGACAAGCACATTTCACAAATGTCTAGAAAACCCACCAAAAAACTAGTTCCACGAACCCGAAAACGCGTCTTGAATTCTCATTTAGCCAAAAATGGTTTTGAGCAACCAAATATATGAATTTATTCACTACGCGGCATTAAACATGAACCCAATTAGAAACGTTAAAAATAACGCTTGGGTCCCACCTTAATTAATGCTCAAAGTTTGTAAAAAATAATGTTATACAAAAGTCATTTTCCAACAATCCCCCACATGAATGAAATTCACGATAATGGACATGCAATAAGATACAAACAAAGAAAGAGTACATTAAGAAGATACACCACATCGAAATAGGTAGCTTTTGGCTTTGAACCTCCTCTAGTGAAAGCCTATTGGACTTACTAACTAACCAGTGGACGTGATGCCTTGAACTATTCAGCTGTTTGTGTAAGCCAAGACAATAGACTACACATAGTGTATCCGCAGACACAGTTTGGTTTTTATGGTTGTGTTAAGGGTGTAATAATGGCCCGGCCCGAGCCGACCCATTTGAGCTTTGTGGGCTCGCGATTTTTTAGCGAGCCGGCCTGTGGACTAAAATGTGGGACCCAGGCCCAAGCTCAAGCCCACTCATAATAGGGCCACGAGCCGGGCCTAGGGCTTGGGCTCGGGCCTTGGCTCGCCGGCCGGGCCTAGTTGGGCTTTTTTTTTTTTAATATTAGAAATAAAAAATTAAAAAAAATTATACTAAAGTATTTTAATTACGATTAATGAGATATTTTGTTTGGTTATGTAATGTTTTATAGTGATATTTAAATTTAATTATATATGACTTATGTTTTTTTAATTGTGAACTTATAACTAAAAAAGTATGCAAATATGTAATTTTTTTTCTTTCAAAATGAATAATTTTATACATATGAAATTAAAACTTTCAATATTACAATATTAAATTATTTATCTAACATTTATTGAATGAATAATTTTTATTTCAAAATGAAATAAAATATTACAAAAATTGATATTATTAAATAAATTAGGTGTAGATTACTGATAATGGTATAACAATTGCATTACTATAGGTCAAGTACATCTCAACTAGGTTGGCACCTACTAGCCTACCAATCATTTGCATTATATTTCACCTCAATAATCTAATACAAAACAAAACAAAACAAAAACAAAAACCAAGAAAAAAACGAAATGAAATGAAATAGTAAAAAATAAATTGTTGATCAATCATCGGAGGTGACAGACATTTCAGTCGCATTGCCCGATGATATGTCATCCGAATCACATTGAATTCGCTCATTTTCACTAAAATTTTGTCTTCTTGTAAGCGCGTGCATATGATCCCTAGATATCATCAATGCCTCAGCCATTTCGAGTAAAAGCCTGCTCCTGTAGTCACTCAGCACCCGTCCACCTGCACTAAAAGCTATTTCTGAAGCAACTGTAGAAATAGAAACGGTTAGTATATCACGGGCCATCTGTGAAAGCATAGGCCACATAGAATCATTTTGTTTCCACCATTCCAAAATGTCAAAATTATCGGAATCATCCACTGACGAGCTTTCCAAATAACGCTATGATTCGTAACTACTTACACTTGTATGTTGAGATATTCTTCTACTTTTTATTGCTGTGAAAACACTTAATCTCCCGCCTCGAGATTGTTAGACTACTAGTGTAATGTGTGTAGGTGTATTTACAGATGCAGATGTAGCTGCAGCTACCCTGTATTCTTGAAAGAATCTGTTGCATGTTTGCATAATAGGGGCAAACTGTATTTGATCATAAAAAATATGCTCTAAAAATTCTTGTAAACCAACTTCTTTACACCTAGGATCACTTATTATAGCTAAGCCTAATAGATGAGGCAAATGATGAAAATATTTATCAAATTTTTCTTTCATTGAAATAATAATGGTTACATAAAGTTCATTACCCATATATTTTATGAAAACTTTAATTATTTCTGCTAGCATATGTAAAACAAATAGTGAAGTAGGAATATATATATATATATATATATAAGAAAATAATTTTGTTAAAGTATCGAAAACTTTTAAAAAATCTTTATATAAGGCTACTTGGTTCCAATTAAGTTCAGTGGATGTCAGTACTCCTCCTATTGATGTTGTTGCAAAAAATAAATCTATTGCTCTTCTTTGTTTACAAGCTATTTTTAACATATTATATGTTGAATTCCACCTACTATCTACATCTAAAATTAATTTTTTAAATGACATATTTTCTCGTTGAAGAATTTTTCTATATTCCGAAATTCGATTACCAGAAGACATAATAGTAACAACTGCATTTTTTTATTACAAGTACAAAAGTTTCGTATGCATACATAGCTTTTTTAACAATCAAATTTAAAATATGGGCACAACAACGAACATGAAATAAATCACCATCAACAAGTAATTGTAAAGTTGATTTTAAATGGGCTACAGTTTGATTATAATATGATGCATTATCTAAACTAATCGTAAATATTTTATTTTGTAAAGCCCACTCATATAATACATTTTTTTTATTTCTACACCAAGCGAATGACCAGTGTATGGAAGTTCAATTAATTTAAATGAAATAATTATTTTATTTTATTTTATTTTCAATGATTATCAATAAAATGTACAGTGATATAATGATATTCAAAACCATTATTTGACCACAGATCAGATGTTAAACAAACTCTTCCATTCAAATTTTTAAAGATATCAAATAATTCACTTTTAATAGCCTCAAATTTCTTTAAAATTCTGTTTCTGGTAGTATTTCTTGAAAAACTTTGATATTGCAGTGCAAAACTTTCGTGAATCATTTGAGTAAAATCAGGACATTAACTAGTACTAAAAGATTGTTCTTTTTAAATAATATAATCAACTACAGAATTTTGTGCACGTATAGGATCATATGAAAATGTTTGCAAATTATCAGTTGATGAAACCCCTAATTGCATTTGACTTCGAATATCAGGTTGTTTACTTTGTAAATGTTTGTCAGAATGCCTTTTTAAATGACTAATACCCCCTAAAAATGCAGCACTAAGTAAACGTGTACAATATTTACATTTTGCTTTAAATATAATTGTGCCATCAGAATTATTTATAGATATTTTTTCAAAATGTTCCCAAACACTACTACTTCTTCTCCTAGATGATGATGCAACTGTTGGAAGATGGATATTAAAAGGAGAATCAACAGATTCATGAGGTGTAGTATATGTATCAACATCGACATAAATATTAGGCATATTAGGATCTATAGTAATGCAAGTAAAACAATATATAAGAATTAACAATTAATTTAAATAATGTGTAAATTCAATCAGTAAAAAATAATAATTAATATATGTGCATAAATAATTAATGAAAAAAATGAGTAGTTAATAAATTTAATTAAACTAATTAATGTTACCGATTGGCAAATGCAATATAAAAAATTTCTTCTTCTGCTAAAAGTTTCTTGTTGTACAATTGCAATAGCCACTTAGGGATGGCACTTCAAAATTAATTGAGAGTTGAGAGAGATAGAGAGAGTTGAAGAGAGAGAGAGAATGATTTGTTGTGAAATATATTTTGAAAACTAAAATATATTTATACTAGTTTAAATTCTAACCGTTTGAATTATTATGACCGTTTTATATATATCCGTTTGAGTTGTAGAGAAGATGCAAATTTGCAATGCAACGGCTCAAAATTGAGGCTAGGCTAGGAAATGGTTGCCTCCTTTTCGGGCAACCATTTGGACAGTGCTCTTTGGCCAGTGGGAGCCATCACGGGTCCCGTTTTACTAATTAGAACCGTTCAATGTGTACAACTCGTCGAGTATTATATGTTTGTAAAAAATCACGTTAATCGGATATCTATAACTATCTGATCGGATTAGTTTTTTTTGTCAACCATTAACTATAACACCATGCATTTTTATGCCAAATTGATTTGATAATGTAGTTAGCGATATCCAATTAACGTAATTTTTTTACAGGCATAGAGTAATGGAAGAGTTCTACACATTGAACGGTTCGAATTATCAAAATGGGACTCGTGGTGAGCCCCCATAAGCCCAGTATTACCTTCCAACTTAATATATATATACATATATATATATTTTTTTTCTTTCATGCGAGCTTAGCTGTACTTTCCCATTAGGTTAGGTGCACTTTCCCACTTTCCTAGCCACACACACAGACTGTGCTGCTGTGCACTGCCAATGCCAGTGATACATCATATCATTCTTTTCCATTAAATAATTCTTAATTTGATTTTAATTTAATAAATTGTTATTAATTTTTGTTTTATTTTTAAATTATTAATGTTATTTATTTATAAATTATTAATGTTATTTATTTAATTATATTAATTTTTATTTAATTGTTTTATTTTTTTTATGCTTTTATTTTTATAAGATCAATTTTTTATTTAATTAATTATTTTATTTTTATAAGATCAATCTTTTTATTTTTTTATTTTAAATTATTCAACTATTGTAAGTTGTTTTTTATTTTTATTTTTTGAAAATTGATCTTTGGTAGAGAGAGGGATTGATGGTTGGGCTGGGCCCGGAAATTTTTTGGGCCGGGCCAGGCCCCCAAAATGGAAGGCCCACGCCCCAGGTACTGGGCTGGGCTGGGCTCGGGTCCGGTCTTAACCAAACCGAAACAGGCCGGGCCCGCCGTGGGCCTCGAGCGATTTTTACACCCCTAGGTTGTGTTCATTGTGGCCCTGAATAATGCCTGGTAATTCATGAGTGCTCTAGAGAATTTAGCCTTCTTAATTCTCATAGAATCGACCCAGTTCACACTCATATAGGTGACTTCTTATTAAGAGTATCCTGCTATACTCCACTTGGATGTCCAAGTTATAAAAATCATTAAAAGCAAAGCTTATCCTACTAATGTTGCAGGTATCACTCTTCTTATCATAGAAATGGGTAAGAGTAAACCTTCTTAGTGATACGTAAAGTCATCCATAATTCGGTTATAATTTTGAACCTAGATCTTGGGATCTCCAGTCAACTAGGTTGGGTTGCCATTATGGTAACTTTTAAGTAATAGGCTTTAATCCCCTCGATAAATGATACACTTGCTCTCTAGCTAGCCCTTTAGTCAATAGATCCGTAATATTCTCCTTTGACTTTACATATTCTATGAAAATTATTCCATATGAGAGCAAATGCATAACGGGATTATGTCTTCGACGAATTTGTCGAGACTTACCGTTATACATATGATTGTGTACCTGTTCTATTGCTGCTTCACTATCACAGTGAATGCATATAACTAGCACAGGTTTAGGCCACATTGGAATGTCTTCTAAGAAATTACGAAGCCATTCTGCTTCTTCTCCTGTTTTATCTAATGCGATAAACTCAGATTCCATTGTTAACCTAGCTATGCATGTCTGCTTGGAAGATTTCCAAGAGACTGCAGCACCTCCTAAGATAAAGACATATCCACTAGTGGATTTTGAGTTTTTAATATTCAATATCCAATTTATAACGTTGTACCCCTCGAGTACTGCAGGATATTTGGTATAATGTAAGCTATAATTCTGGGTATGTCTTAAATACCTAAGTACCCTAATTATCTCTTTCCAATGATCGGATCCTGAATTACTTGTATACCTACTTAATTTGCTTATAGCATAGGCTAAATCTGGCCTAGTGCAATTTATTAAGTACATCAAGCTTCCGATTATTCGAAAGTACTCTAATTGTGATATGCTTGCACCTATATTTTTTGACAAATGAAGACTAATGTCAACAGGTGTCTTAGCAAGACAATAGTCATGCTTTCCAAATTTCTCCAGAATCTTCTCAACATAGTGAGACTGAGATAAAGCATATGCTTCAGATGTTCTAGTAATTTTTATTCCTAGAATTACATCTGTTATTCCTAGATCTTTCATGTCAAACTTTTGTTCAACATTTTCTTTGTGGATTTAATCATGTCATTATTGCGTTCAATAATAAGCATGCCATCCACATAAAGACAAACTATGACATAGCCTTTGTATGTACTTTTAATATAGACGCATTTGTCACATTCGTTTATTTTAAAATCATTCGAAAGCATGGCTTGATCAAATTTTCCATACCATTGTTTCGGAGCTTATTTTAATCTATAAAGGGATTTGACAAGTTTACAAACCTTTTTCTCTTGGCCGAGAACTTGAAACCCTTTCGATTGTTCCATATAGATTTCCTCATCTAACTCACCTTTCAAAAAAGCTATTTTAACATCCATTTGATGTATTTCCAGATTATACAAAGCTGCAATCACAATCAACATGCGAATAGATGTTATTTTTGTCACTGGTGAATAGGTGTCAAAATAATCATGGCCTTCCTTCTGCCTGAATCCCTTAACAACAAACCTAGCCTTGTATTTATCTATTGAACCATTTGCTTTCTTTTTTCTCTTAAATATCCACTTATATCAAAGAGGTTTACATCCTGGTGGAAGATCTACCAGTTCCTAAGTATGATTTTGTAGTATTGATTCAATCTCATTATTCACAGCCTCTCTCCACAATGGAGTTTCAGGACTTGACATTGCTTCCTTGAAGTTTTGTGGCTCATTTTCTAACAGGTATGTCAGAAAATTTGGACCAAATGATTTAGAGATCCTAGTCCTCTTGCTACGTTTAGGTTCATCTGATTCATTATCATTGTGGTCTTCACTGCTACTTATTGCAGTATCAAAAGTTCTTTTATTTGAACTTATCTCTTCAATTTCCTTACAAGGAAAAATGTGTTCAAAAAACAATGCATTCCTTGACTCAATAATAGTGTTTACATACATATTAGGATTTTCAGATCTATGAACTAAAAATCTATATGTACTACTATTATTTGCATAACCAATGAACACACAATCAACAGTTTTTTGTCCTATCTTAGTCGTTTTGGGACTAGGGACTGCAACCTTGGCCAAACACCCCTACACTCCTACACTTTGAGGTAATTATAAGTAAGTCGTCAACCTTTCCATAATTCATAAGGTGTTTGATTGAGTTTCTTATGGGGTACCCTGTTAAGGATAAAGTTAGCAGACAAAATTGCCTCCCCCCCACAAGTTCTGAGGTAACCCTGAACTAATCAACATGGCATTCATCATCTCTTTAAGAGTTCAATTCTTTGTCTTAACAACTCCATTTGACTGAGGAGAATAGGATACAGTGGTTTGGTGAATGATACAATGTTCAGAACAAAATTCTTCAAATGGTGCATCATACTCACCACATTTGTCACTCCTCACGATCTTGATAGTTCTGGCAAGTTGATTTTCAACCTCAAGTTTATATTGCCTAAAAGTTTCTACGGCTTCATCTTTAATTCTCAACAAGTAAACATAGCAATATCGAGTGCAATCATCAATAAAAGTAATAAAGTACTTCTTACCTCCTCTAGTTTGAACAAATTTTAAATCACAGATGTATGTGTGAATTAAACTTAGAGGTTTAGTACTTCTTTCAACTTTATTAAATGATGCCTTAGTGAGTTGTGTCTCAATACAAATATCACATTTATGATTAGGATCAAATTCTAATTTTGGTAAACATTCTAAAGCAACAAGTTTACGCAAAGAATTAAAATTAATATGTCCTAATCTGCCATGCCATAAAAAAGAAGACTCGGCAATATAAACAGAAGATGTGTTCTTATTATTAAAAGCCAAACTAGGTACAATAGTTATTACATTGAGTTTAAAAAGCCTATCACTCATGTAACCTCGTTCCACATACATTTCACTCTTGGAGAATACAACTTTATCAAAATCAAAGACAAATTTAAACCCATTCTTGATCAACAATGACCCAGAAATAAAATTCTTACGAATTTCTAGCACATGAAGTACATTGTTAAGAGTGAGTTCTTTCCCTGAGGTCATTTTTAGCATGATCTTTCCTTGTCCTTCTACAGTTGATGTAGAGAAGTTTTCCATAAAAAGTTGTTCCCCACTTTCCACCACTTTGTAGGTTGTGAACATCTTCTTATCTGCACAGATATGGCAGATTGCTCCAGTATCCACCCATTATTCCTTGGGATTGCCCACCAAGTTTGCTTCAGAGACTACTACACCAAGATTGATGTCTGCCACTCCATCAAAAAGATAAAAATCCTCGGTTATGTTGGCTTTTGCTGGCTTTTTTCTTGAACTCCCTCCGTTCTTGCGAACGTGACAATCCTTAACGCAGTGTCCATCTTTGCTGCACACAAAGCACTTACCTTTGAACCTCTTGTTAAACCCGTTGTTGATCCCTTTGATCTTACTAGTGGATCCTTGTTTGGGACCATTGCCATCATACTTCCGCTTCTTATTGTTGAACTTTAACCCTTGTTCATGTTCTACAACATTTGCTTTAGCCTGCATGACATGGTTTCCTGACTTCTTGTCGGAACCACGGTTGTCTTCCTCAATTCAGAGCCGCACTATCAGTTCCTCCAAGTTCATCTCTTTGTGCTTATGCTTTAGATAATTCTTAAATTCTTTCTAGGATGGTGGCAATTTTTCAATGATTGTCACAACCTGAAAAGATTCATTAAGAACCATCTCTTCTGCATGTATGTCATGGAGAATTAATTGGAGATCTTGAACCTAGCCAATAACCGTCTTGGAATCCATCGTTTTAAAATCCAGAAAACAGCCGACAACAAATTTTTTCGTACCGGCATCCTCTGTCTTATATTTATGATCTAATGATTCCCACAGTTCTTTAGCAGTGTTTTTGACACTATACACATTGTACAATATATTGTCCAATCCATTGAGGATATAATTCCGACATAGAAAATCACCATGTTTCCATACATCGACGGCGGCAACCACTTGCCGATCAGTTTCTCTCTTATTTAGTGCCGGTGCCTTTTCATGAGTGAAGCGAGCCAAATTCAATGTCATAAGATAAAACATCATTTTTTGTTGCCATCTTTTAAAATCATTTCCATTGAATTTTTCTAGCTTCTCTCCATGATTTACCGATACTGAAGGAGTCATCACTGGCACAACAGGTGTGGGGGTCAGAGTAATAACAGTCTCAGTACTGTTTATTTTTGTTGTCATAATTCTGACGAAATAAAAAATACCCCAATCACAAATTTATATGCAAAAGAATTTACACACAAAATAAACAAAATAATATTTTGTAACAAAATTCCAATGATAAACAGTATATTACTACTATGTTATCAAAGAAATCATTAAACAGTATATTACTACTATTTAAGAAATTAAACAGTATATTACTACTATTTAATTTCTTGAAACAAAATATTTGTCTATCTATCACAGAAATAAATAAAAAATCTACTTTAAGATTATTATATCCACAGAGGTATGTGTGTAAATTAAATATATAAATTAAAATAAAAAATAAAATAAAATAATTCAGAAAATAATTATATAAATTATTTCCCGAATTAAATGCTTATAGAAAATAATGTTGAGGCTTGTGTTGGACACAATCTCCTTAAAATAGATTTCGCCCTCACTCCGGTACTTCGAGATATAACTGGCATCTACTTCTTAGGATGCAACGACTAACACTTGATTTTACAGCACTATAAAATCAAGTCTGGCGAACCAAACAATGCTGTAACTCTTTCTCTTTCTTTTCCTAAAGATAAATGCAGAAACAGATACATGAGCAATAGAGGACGAACAAAAGAAGAAAAGGAAGAAGTCTAAAAATTTTTGGATTGAAAATGAATTGCTGGAGTAGACTTTATATAGGCAGATTGGTGGGTGTTCGAACAGGTAGAAAACCTGTTCGGATAGATTGAACATGCACCAGCAAATTTGAATCTGTTTGGAACAAATTCAATTTTGAATTCAACTGATCTAAACCTGTGTTGAACCTTTTGAACTGTTCGGGTGGGTTAAACCTGTTAGGGACATATTTGGGTGAAGAAAAATTTTGGACCAATTAATTTTGAATTTTGAAACCAAAATTAAAAAACAAAAATAAAATACAAAAGTTTTTGGCCCAAAAAGATAAGTATTGGGCCGGACAAACCCAACCCAACCTTATACCTGGCACCCTCGTCCAAGCCAAGCCCAACCTGCCCGATCGACCGAATAGCGGTGACGCGTGCGGTTTTAATTTTGGGTCCAATGAGTCTACCTCACTTCACCCATAACCTCACCTTTCCACAAACTTGGGTACCTCTTGGGGCTCATCCCAAGCATCCCCAGCTAAGGTATATAAACTCATTCAAAACCTCAACCCTTTCCAATGTGGGACAAGCACATTTCACAAATGTGTAGGAAACCCACCAAAAAATTAGTTCCACGAACCCGAAAACGCGCATTGAATTCTCATTCATCCAGAAATGGTTTTGAGCAACCAAATACATGAATTTATTCACTACGCGACATTAAATATGAACCCAATTAGAAACGTTAAAAATAACGCTTGAGTCCCACCTTAATTAATACTCGAAGTTAGCGAAAAATAAAGTTATACAAAAGCCATTTTCCAACAATATCTTCAACAAGTTAGAAGATAACATGAACAACAATGAAAACTTGAAGATCCTTCAACTACAACCAACAATACAATAATGATATTTTCAATCATTGTCCTCCAATATATTATAATTAGAAAATTAGAGTGAGGAATAGTATATATATATATGTATGTATGTAAACCCTAAATATAGTAGCAGAAAAATCAACTTGTTTTTGACCAGCGAAGCACGAGTTGACCCAAAACCCTAGATTGAAACCAAAATCGTTGAAAATAGATGATGGAGAGGGAGTGAAAAAACAGTGATTTTTGGATTAATAGATCAAAATTGAAAGAAGAAAACAGAGATCGATTAGTAGTTTAAAGAGAGAGAGAGAGAGAAAGAAAGTACCCTTTAAAAATCGGCGGTGAGGAAGAAGTGAACGAGCGGTAAGAGAATAGCAAGCAAGTGGTGAGAAAGCAGCAGCCGACGATCGTGTGTGAGCAGAGTAGAGAGAGATGCGATGTATTTGTGTAAGTGTCAACCAAACCCTAAAATGAGTCAACAAAATAGAGACACACACATATATAGACAGGGATATAATAGTAATTTTACTTCGGGAGGAAAATGAGGCCGGGATCGGGGTCGAGGCTGGGAAACGTATTACCGTCCCCGACCTGAAAATCATTAGCGATTCATTTTCGAATACCATCCCTGAGCCGTCAGGGGTATTTTTCGGGAAAAAACTGCTCTAATCGGGGTTGGGAGGGTGGGTAACCGTCAGGCTGGGTTCAAATTGCCATCCCTACTAATCCATATCTTTATACCTTTACATCTCCTTGTACTTTTCTTATATATTTGAATCTAAACTTACATTGATAATTCGAATCGTCTATCTTGTAAATTTCACAATAAAAGTCATTAAAGCAAAATAACTTTATCGGTTAAGTATAAACACATGAATAAATCACATTTTATTCTATAAAATGAACAATATATAATTATAACCTTAAACTATTCATTTTATAATTAAAAAAAATATGATTTGTTTATGTTTTTACAATTATATGATAAAACTGATTTTTTACATGAATAACTTTTATTGTGAGATCTGTAAGACAGATGGTTTAAATTATCGATGCGGGTCCATATTAGAGCCCACAAGATAAGTACGGAGAGGTATGGAGAGATAAGATACAAAGGGGATTTATCTCAAAAGGTATACATGTACAAATAACTTTTCTCTAAAGTACAGTTCACTAATAAATTGTGTAAAATCTTTCTATTTACGTGTATTTTGTTGTATTTAATTTTGTGATTATTTTTATATTTGTAGCAAATTTGTTTCAAAGATATAGTTTACGAACACAGAAGCGAACACAGAATGTACAGAAAAATGTTAGAAATCTCAAAATTTTATCAAATTTGATATCCAATATCTCACATAGGTACTCAAATGAGTTGACAAGTTTTTTCAAAAATACACCCCATTGACAAACTCTAATCCCGTTTGGCAAGATTGTTGGGACAAATTTAACCACTGAAAACAATAGTCTATAAAAAGTTAATAAAACAAAATATCATATCCAAATCGTAATTATTTTATTTTTTCTCTCACAAAACTACAAAAAAATTAAATGTTCACCCCAAACAGAACTTTTTTAATTAGGCTAAAACAACAAAAAAATCAAGTTAAAAAATTTCTTCCCAAATAAGGGTAATGCTATAGTGTGCAACTTACACCTTACACCTTTTTGTGTTCACTTACACCTTACACTTACACCTTTTTTACCTTGCACTTACACCTTTTGTGTAAGTGGCACATGGTGTGCAACTTATACATTTCATTTATACCTTTCACTTACACTTGCACCTTACATTTACACCTTACACTTACACCTTTTGTGTGAGTGGCACATGGTGTGCAACCCACTTACACCTTTTGTGGGTTGCACACCTAAGAAAACTCCCCCAAATAAAGGCTCTCTAAAATCTTATTTCTTCATGGATATTCTATGTCTAATTTTATAATCGTGTTTATTGTAGAACTACAATTTTCAAAACATATAATTTTGAGATATGATTATATAGCTAAGACCAAGTTAAGAAGCATGGTTAACTATTCTCAATCTCCAAATCTCTTTAACCCTTCTACCTAAAACACTTACTGGATTATTGAAAATTTCAAAATATAAGGAAAGAAGTCCCCCCTCCCCCCCCAAAAAAAAAAAAAAACAATTTGAGTGTGATGAAAATTGAATGGAAAAATTGTATGAATTTGGATTCCATATTAATATAATCTTGAAAGTATTTTTTTTTTAAAGATTTTTAGTATGGGATTGGACTGTCTCCAGTCATTTTTGGATCTTGTTTTGATAATTTAAACCGTTTACATTTTAGATTTCGTTGAGTACATTATCCTTATAAAAAATCAAGTCAATCAAATAACGAAAATCATGTAGATGGTGAGAAAATAAACGATTCATACAAAATTGATTTAAACACGTGATTTCCATTATTTGATTGATTTGATTTTTTACAGGGATGATGTACTCAACGAACCTTAATATCTGAACGGTTGGATTATCGAAACGGGAACCCACAAATGAACTCACTAAGCCCAACAGTATCTCTCTAGTCTCCCGTCCGATGGAGGATTTGAGAGAAGCCATGGCCTTTAGCCTTTGTTCGAGAAGAACATTTTTAACTTGACTTTTTGATTTTTTTGACTATTTTGATCTAATTAAAAAAGGTTCAATTTGGAATAAACTTTTAATTTTTTTTATAATTTTATGAAAAAAATATAAAATAATTATAATTTAAATATAAAATTTTTTATTAACTTTTTAATTTATTTTATTTTTGAATAAATTAAATTAATCTCAACCATCAGCCAAACAAAACCTAAGTCATTACTAATTTTAAAGGAACAATGCTATAGACTATTAATTTGCCATCACTAATCCCACTACCAGTAAGGCACTACAGGAAATGCCACTTTTGGCGACCAAAATATTGGTCGCCAAAAGCCCCATGTTTGGTCGCCGAAACCAATTATCGACTAATATTTTTTGTCGCTAAAGTCGTCGCCTATAACCTGTCGGCGATAGTATTGGCGACTAAACTATTTTTGGTCGCTGAAAATGAACGTTTTGGCTACTAAACTCGGTTAGTCGGCAAAGGTTATCTTTTGGCGACTAAAATATTAGTCGCCAAAAGTGAACATTCGGCTACCAAACTCTGAATAGTCGGGAAAGGGTATGTTTTGGCGACTAAATATTTAGTCGCCAAAAGTGAACATTCGGCTACCAAACTCTGAGTAGTCAGGAAAGGGTATGTTTTGGCGACTAAATATTTAGTCTCCAAAAGTGTTAAATTAAAATAAAATAGATTTTCAGCGACTAAAACTTTTTGTCGGGAATAAGTTTTTAGTCACAACATTACTACATTTAGGGACTAAAGAATTTAGTCGCCTTAAATTTTATTTTACATTTTATTAACCTTTTGGCTACTAACCATTTGGTAGCCAAAAGTCTTCATTTATTTTTGGATTCTTGGATTCTTTATGGCTACCAAATATTTAGTCACTAACAAATTCACTTTTTTTTTTTTTTTTCAATTAACATCAAATTGTATACAAATCAAATAATTGTATACAAATCAAATCAAATTGTATACAAAAATTAATTCAATTAACATCAAATTGTATACAAATCAAATAAATCCAACCCAAAATAATAATTCCATACAAACACCATCAAATACAATCCAACCCAAATTGTATACATTTTTTCTGTGAATTCCGATGGAATTCAGCAGACAATTTTCATCTAAAATAAATTGAACTCATCTACAATATGTCAATTAATATGCAGTGCCATTGGATATCATATAGTTCGCCATAAATAGCACCAACACTAGAATTATGCAGATTCTAACATGTTCACAGCATGCATTGGACTTCTTTATAGCAATGGACTTCAAAGTAAACACATGGTTATAACTGGGGTGCTGTTGAAGTTGATGAATTTCATCTCTAGATTATCACCTTGAAAAGTCCACCCTGAACAAGTGCAAAAGAAACAGAGAGCGATGAGAGAGAGCGAAAGAGATAGAGAGTAAATTTAGTAAGTAAAATTAGTAAGTAAATTTTGACATACATTGGAGAGTAGATGAAAATTTTGACATACATTGGAGAGTAAATTTTGACATGCATCCTTGGTAAATTTTGACATGCATACAGATGGACACCGTAAATTATCTCTAATTCCAAAATCCTATATCTATAAAATAATCCTATATCTGTATCTACCATTAGTTTATATAATCTGAATGAAAAATTATTATTATTAATATTTATATAATTTATCATTAATTTACCATTAGTTTTTGAATGTTACATTCATATTTTAGCCAAACATACAGTGTTTGGATCTTGGGAAAAGAAAATGAAAATAAATAAATAAAATCTTCTCTTATCCATTTCTTGAGGATTAACAACAAAAATTACACAAACCCAATTGTGACTAATAATTATATATAATAAAAAAACAAAACCCATAGATTTCAATGACAAATCAATAACTAAATATGAAGCAATATTAGTACCAAGTCGTTAAAAACTCACTCTTTCTCCATATGAAATCAATAATGAACACACGCACTGAGTATAACCAAGTCCTTAAAAAAATTCTGAAAACAATTTGTCATATATAACTACATATGACATGTCCTATATAAAGATTGTCCTATATAAACATTCAGAGACTTAGTAAATGAATAACACAAGTTAACGAAATCAATACCAAAAACAATTGAAGTTGAAGAGACTTAGTAAATTGACATTATTAAGTCCCATTTAAACATTCAGATCGAGCATCCAAGTTAAACACTAAACCCCAAATTGAAAAGCCCCAAATTTTGAAATTGGAAAACCCTAGACCCTAATTTTTAAATTGAAAAGCCTCAAATCAAAACTCAAAACCCTAATATCTGAACATGGACCTGAAATTGGGCGGTGGAAGGGAGAGGTGAGAGAGCTCCGGCCGGAGGGAGAGGGGAGACGGCTCCGTTTGCTTCGTTTGAGGGTCTTCGTCGAGCGGAGGGAGAAGCCAATACGAACCGGGCTGCGAAGAAGGTAACTCTGAAGGACTGCTCTTCGCTCTGAAGGACTGCTCTCTCTCTCCAGCCGTGTTGTAGTTGTTGCTCTGTTTTTCCCCCCTCTTTTGCTTTAGGCAAAATTTAAGGAGGGAATTTTAATTTAGCCAAAATTTTGGACGGTTTGTTTTAAATATTGAGAATAAATTTCAATTTAGGACAAAATTTTCTAGTAAAATTTGATTTGGCCTTAATTTATATATTTTTTAATTTTTATTATTTATGTTCATAATTTTATCTTTATTAAAGTTTAATTAATATATATAATAAAAAAATAAATTAAGAGAATTTTTTGATTTTAACCAATAATCCGGTATAGAAACGTCTCCCTCCAAATTTAAATTAACAATAGTGTTTGATTATTGTTAACCGTGTATAACGTAAAAATAATTTAAAAAAGTTGAAAAAATTAATTATTAAAAAATTAAGAAAAAATTTAAAATCTGAAATAATATCAATAAGTCACACAAATAATTGGGATATTTTGTCTTTTATTAGTACTGGTAATAATATTGAAAAATTTATTGAAATGAAAAATAATTGGGATATTTTGTCTTTTATTTGTGAATTTTGATTTATTCTTAATTTATTAGTGTTATTGAAATATGATGATGTAAAAAGTACAAATAGTTTAATTGTACTTTTCATCTAAAAATAATAGTCTATTTTCAGAATTTAATTTCTTTTTATAATACAATTATTTCATTTTAAAAATTACCTTTTCATAGTATATTTTTTTAGAAATATCAATTGTCATAATTGTAAATTTTTTATTATTAATGGATTTAAAAAAATGACAAAATAAGAAATTCATATTATTTTAATAATTAATTTTTTTTAAAAATTAATATTTTTGGATGGTGGGTGTACAACCTCTTAATAAAAAAAAATATAAATATAAATAAAAATAGGTTTACAAAGATTAAAAATATAAATAAAAGATTAAAAATTAATTTTTTTCATTTTTATTCGGCTACCAAAGATTTAGTAGCCGAAAGTAGGTTTTTAGCGACTAAAATAAATTTGGTCGCCGAAAATTGACATTTGGTGACCAAAACTTTGGTTAGGAAAGATTAAAAATTAATTTTTTTTTATTTTCATTCGGCTACCAAAGATTTAGTAGCCGAAAGTAGGATTTTAGCGACTAAAATAATTTTGGTCGCCGAAACTTGACATTTGGCGACCAAAACTTTGGTCAGGAAAGATTAAAAATTAATTTTTTCATTTTCATTCGGCTATCAAAGATTTAGTAGCCGAAAGTAGGTTTTTAGCGACTAAAATAAATTTGGTCGCCGAAACTTGACATTTGGCAACCAAAAGTTTGGTCGGGAAAGATTAAAAATTAATTTTTTTTTTTATTTTCATTCGGCTACCAAAGATTTAGTAGCCGAAAGTAGGTTTTTAGCGACTAAAATATATTTGGTCACCGAAACTGACATTTGGCGACCAAAAATTTGGTCGGCAAAGATTAAAAATTAATTTTTTTATTTTCATTCGGCTACTAAACAATTTAGTAGCTAAAGGTACCTCTACGGCTACTAAATTTTTTTTTAGTCGCCAATTGTGATATGTTTAGCTACTAAAAATTTTTTTAGTCGCCAATTGTAATATCTTTAGCTACTAAATTTTTTTTAGTAGCCAATAATCAACATTCCGCTACTAAAAAAAATTAGTAGCTAAAAAGTTGACTTTTCCAGACTAAAATTATTTTTGGTAGCCAATTTCATGACTTTTGGCGACTAAATTGGTTTTGGTAGCTAAAAGTGGTCAGAAAAAATATTTTTTCTTGTAGTGAGGTGACAATTAAAAAAAAATATATATATATATATATATACTGTGACAGTAGATGAGACCTATTATCACCTCATCAGGGCTACCATTAATTAGTGATATAAAGTTTCTCGATTTTAAAGAGGGGATTCCGTGCAAGGAAACCAGAAAGGTCCTATCGATTCCGTTATCTGGACCAACGAAAACAAAAATCCCATAAAAAATAAATAAATAAAATAAATTTAATCTACTTGGTCAAACTAGTGTGAGAGAGACGGAGAGAGAGCGCTAGTTAAGACCTTCACCGGTGCAGCCATTACTGCTTTACAAGCCCAAGTCTCGTGGACAGGGAGAGAGAGAGAGAGAGAGAAACGTCGGCGTTGAACATGTCTTTGCTTTCTTAGTACGTGGACCATGTCATTGATCTTCTTTACTTTGCTTTTACATAATCCATATTTAAGAACCCATCTGTCTCTCTCTCTCTCTCCCTCCTTCAGTGGTTCTCAATAATCTCTCTTGAAAAAGTCTTTAAAGTATGGCCGCCGAAGATGGTGGTGGAGGAGGAGGAGGAGAAGGAGGAGGAGGAGGGGTGAGTACCCCTCGGACTCTTCAAGTAACACCCACTTGGGCTGTAGCAACTGTTATCTTCATATTCATCTTCCTTGGCATTTTCATTGAATACTTGATCCATGTCCTCGGCCATGTAAGTAACAACCAGTTTATTAAAAACTTAGGACAAATTGTATCAGCAGTCCTCGTATTATTATTATTTTTTTTTGTACTTGTATTGTTTTAATTCTTATAATTTTAATTGGTTCGATTTTGATAAATTTTAGATTTTATCAATTTAGTTCAATTGATAACACCTGTTAAGATTTTTGACGAAAAATTATTAACTTACTTTATGTTTTGATGTTATGCTTTTTTTTTTTTTGGGGAGATTGAATATAGGCTAATTTGTGCTTTGTAATTTGATGTAGTGGCTAAAGAAACATAGAAAGAATGCAGTGTCTGAGGCAGTAGAGAAGCTAAAGTCAGGTTTGTTTCAATAATTTTTTGCCTAACTTCTTGTAAAGGTGTGTTTGGATTCAACTTCATGGAAGAGTTGCTTCCACTTCTAATCCTTATAACAATTAATCAAATTAAGCTAATCTTGAATGCTTCCCTCATGTTGCATCCAAACATAACCTTATAATTTTGCTCCCTCTTTTACTTATTTGTTTTTGTTATTAGAAACATTATATCCCAAAAAAAGCAGATATATAAACCAAAAAAATATACATAATGGTGTGATTGCATTAGAATTGACCATTTTAAAACAAAATTTCTATTAAAATAACATTTAATTACAAAATAATACTCCCACATCCTTATGACAAATTTCCTATAAAATTCTATATAAATTGCATTTTCTTAAAAAAAAAAAAAAAAGAGAAGTGTAATGATTTACAAATAAAAATATATATAAGAAATTTGTCATCAAAAAGATTCTCAAAATTTTAAATATATGGTATAAATTTAAAGTATAGATGGATCACACATGAGGAATCTGATTCTCACATTTTAAATTTTAGACTTTTTTTCTAAATACGTAGCATTTTAAACCCGTTTTTCATATTTGATTAATTTTTTTGGGTAAATTGAATAGAGTTTGTGGTTGGGTGCAGTGTTGATGCAGTTGGGGTTCATGTCACTAACACTGGCAATAACTCGAAGGGGTATTGTCAAAATCTGCATACCAAACAGTGTTGCTGATTCCATGCTTCCATGCCGAAAATTCATCCCTGAACCAAAAACAACCAATGCACTCGGCTTCTCATATGATCATCCTCCTATTTGGGCACCAAACGCATTTCAACATTTGGAGAGAAAATTGGAATCCCATTCTCCTTCTCCTATCTTAGATCATTGTGGTTCTAAAGTAATTGTACTGATTTTTTTACATTAATTTGATTGTTTTACAGTGTTGAAAAGTTGATGTTTTGGTCGATCTATGCGTCCTCGTAACAGTTTCTCTATTTACACACAAATCAATTACACTGATTTTGTAATCGATTTTTGTTTTCTTAGACTTTTTCTCTCTGTAATGATTTTTTTATTTTTTTTGGCAGGGAATGACACCTCTCATATCGGTTCCAGGGACAGTTCAGCTGAGTATCTTCATCTTTGTATTAGCAGTAATGCAGATTGTGTACAGTATTGCCACAATGGCTTTAGGAAGGGCCAAGGTACAAATTCCATTATCTAGTAAATGCATTCTAATCTTTTGACTCAAATTTATATCAAATTTAAATTTAAATGAAAATCACTCAATACACATTCCAATTCATGATTCAAACTGAAATCCAAATTGAGTTTTACTTAAAATTTTTCCCAAATTAAGAGCGATTCAAATATTTACTCAAAATTTATCACTCTACCACTAATGAAGTTTTAGTCAAATTTATAGTTAAATATGAGTTTGCTCAATATGGAGTGATTCATTTAAATAAAAATTTTACTCATATTGTTCGTAAGATCTAGACATGATCTTATGAAAATCTTGTAATTTTTTTTATTCATGTATTTTCTTTAATGTAAGTATTAAAAATCTCGTTTGAGCTCAGCTTGTTTATTAATGAATGAGGTCGTGCTCGATTTTTAAGCTCATTTATTAATTGAGCCGAATTCGAGTAGTTCTAAGTTTGGCTCGATAAGGCTTGTAAATATAAAGAAAATTAATATTTACTTTTGATAATATATCAAATAATTCTTTTATAATTTATTTTATTTTTCTATTTGTGTAAATTTACATATTTGATTGATGAAATTTATTATTATTTTCTTTATATAAGCATTCTTGTATATTTTATTCATAATTTTCTATTTTTTCATCTTAATAACTAAATTAATTTAAGTTAATTTTTTTTCAAGCTCGAGCTCGAGTTTGAATGCTCGAGCTCAATTATTTAAGCTTAACTTGAACTTAGCTAAAGCTAAAACTCAACTAATTCTTAATAAACAAATTTAAACACTCAAAGTTTCACTCAACCCATTTGCCATTCTAAGGCTACGTTTGGAAAGCCAAGTTTGGGGTTTTTTTTTGGCTATTTTAACCACAAAAAATAAAATAAATTTTTTAACCCAATAAGATAAAATATCACATCACATTTATAATCATTACATTCTTCCTCTCACAAAAAAGTAAAAAAATAAAAAAAAATCAAAAATCTTTTCCAAATGAAATTTTTTAGTCCTGAGTTAAAATAGTCAAAAAAATCAAAAAATCAACCCACTTTCCAAACCAACCCAAAGTTGCAATGTTACAAATGAATGTGACTAAAAAAAATATGCAATCATCCATTTGTGTGGATTTCATTGAGCGCCCACTATGCATGTCCGTAGATTCTCTTCATTGCATAATACAAATTTTTAATAAATTATAAATACATTTTTTAAAATTTACTTAAAATATAAATTATTCTTAATAATTTTAGAAATTACATTTCACTCTTTCAAATTTTTAATCGTATAATAAATAATTTTTTTATTAATAAATTTTAAAATCAATTATAATTTTTAATGGTAACAGAAATATATTTTAATTAATAATTCTAGTAATTTTATAAAAAAAATAGTTAAGAATTTAATTTTATTTGTCAATTTTATTAAATAAAAAAATCTAACAAGAATACTTATAATTTTCATAATTGAACAATTTGTATTTTAAATAATTCTGTGTATTGATAATTTATTTCAAATTTTTGTGGCATAGACCACTTGGATTGGAAAGTCAAAAGCCCAATTTTGGTCCTTTTGGACTTTTATTTATGCAAAGACGGATCTTTTTAGCTATATCTTTTTAGTTGCCACTCATGACTCAACTACATTATTTATTTATTTATTTTAACGCTAATATTAATTTAGATTTTTTTTTTTCGTGCTTCAATTGTTAAAAAAATAAATAACTTTATTTTCTTGATTGATTGTAGATGAGGCGTTGGAAAGCTTGGGAAAAAGAAACCCAAACAGTGGAATACATGGCAGCTAATGGTATAATTTTTATAACTACCTCTCCATTTTTCACACTTTTAAATTATGAATAGAATATAATTACATTTTATGCATGTTTTTCATATTTTTTCTTTTTGTCTTTTCAAATACTTATCTAAATCAATGATTCAAATACAAACTTAAAGTATCGTTTAACGTGTGCTAATTATGATTTCTTTCATTTTTGTTTATGGATTGAGCTTCTCTTATATTAAAATCACAACATGAGAGAACCTGAGAGGCTTATAGGGCCAACTACGAGTCTTGTTTCGATAATTTAAACCGTTCATTTTGTAGAGCCCTTAATATATAATATCCATAAAAAAAATTTGGTCAATCCGATAATTGTAATTTTTTCATTTTATAACATTTGTCTCTAAGAAAATTGATAGTCTATTTTAAAAATATATTTTTCATTCATTTTTTCAGAAACAAATGCAATAAGATAAAATAAAAATTTACAATTATTGGATCGAATTAATTTTTTTTATG
This sequence comes from Camellia lanceoleosa, assembly GCA_025200525.1. NCBI lineage: Eukaryota > Viridiplantae > Streptophyta > Magnoliopsida > Ericales > Theaceae > Camellia > Camellia lanceoleosa. The sequence goes on from CM045770.1 coordinate 85,954,393, forward strand.
GATATTACACATTAAAAGCTCTACAAAATGAACGATTCAGATTATCGCAACATGACTTGTGGTGCGCTTTATAGGCCTCTCAAGTTCAACCCAATTTTAAATATAGAAAAATTCATTATATGCCAATTTTCTTATAATTATACATTGAATCAGATCCAAATCGGTTTAGATTTACAAGACAAACAACATTTGGGCGACGACATATGACCGATTGTACAACACCAATTCTACTGTGGATTGTGAGTTCATAATCTTGTTATTTTACCAAAAAAAATAGTCTTTTTTTTTTCTTCTTTTTTTTTTTTTGTGTTTTCATTTATGTTTAATTTTTTCAGTGAAGTATAATTTTCTCATTATGTGTGTTTTTATTTATTTAATATGGATATTCTTGAAATTGAGCAGAAAAGTTTCTTCAGGCAATTTTTCAATTCAGTAGCAAAGGTTGATTATCTCACTCTCCGACATGGTTTCATTGCGGTTGGTATCCTATCCCTAAATCTTTGCTTTCTTTTATCTCCAAATTCCATTTTTTTGTGATTTCTGTGATTTTTTTCAATTTCATTTTGATCTCCCTAATTTTGCACATCACATTTTTGCATTTCATATTCTAACAATAAATATCAGAGAGACTGTATTGTAACAAAACTGAAAAGGTAATATTCAAATAGAATTAAATTGAAATTTTGTTCAAACTGAAGGACCAACGATGTAACAGTAATGCCAAAGATCCCAAAAATTTTATCAAAATTTCTACCAAAATGAGACATTTGATAAAATTTTTGAAATCTCTAACACTTTTGATGATGTAACTTACTATTATCAAAACTTCTCTAGTTTAAATTTTCTAAAAAATTGTAGTTACCTATTTCATTGGTGCTAAAAACAATGAGGATGCAAATTATATATGTATTTGTATTGTAACATGATTAATTACAAAATTTTTTGTAGGCTCATTTGTCAACAAACAACACTTTCAATTTCCAAAAATACATACAACGATCATTGGAAGAGGATTTCAAAGTTGTTGTAGGCATCAGGTAAACAAATTTTATTATTTTTGTGTTTTGCAATTCCCTATATAGTATGGTTTTGTTTCAAAATCTATTTTTTAAAAATTTGTTTTATGGAAATAAATACCAAAAAACAGATTAGTATTTTTTGCACAAGACAAAATACAAAAAAGATGAGTTTTTTTTTTTTAAAAATTTATTATTATTTGCTTTTAGTGTTTAGAAAGAAAAAAAAAATTCAAAATGAAATCAAATAGGATTCTCTCTGTCACGAGCTGAGGTTTTTTTTTTTTCCTCACAAATGAATTTTTAAACCTTTAAATATTTCTTTGTTGAAATTTTTATGCTAACTAAATCACTTTTTGCATTACTTTGGCAGTCCATTCATGTGGCTTCTGGTTGTAATCCTCATACTAGTCGACGTGTATGGTGAGTTTATATGAATTACTCATATATGTATACACACACATAAATATAAAGTAATTTTTTAAGGTGCTTGAAAAGTTGGCCCAAAAAAATTTATTAAAAAATTAATTGTGCGTACCGGATTTCACACTAGATAAAAGTGGATCGGGGTTCCGCACTCGGTTGGACTATTCAGGGACTAAGGTTCCTGCCACAAGAAGCACCGTAAGAGCTGCCCGGCCGGGGTTGACCGAATAACCCCTCCGGTGTGGGAATTAGTGATCGGAGAAGAAATGTATGAAGAGTTGAGTTTGTATGTAAGTGTGGTTCAGCTTGGAATAGTTCAGTTACCTTCAATGTGAAGTTCATGTATAGGGTTCCTTGCTTGCTTCTCAAGATGGTTTCATGGAGCTTAGGTGCTGCCAAGTTTTCTTTTAGCATTGCCTAAGGTGGGGGACCATCTGGTAGTTGTCATAGAATGCATATACTCAATGTAGTCATGCTGATAACAAACCACATTCCTCTGGTTCAACAACTTCCGTGATTCTAGGTGTAGGGGACCAGTTGAGGTGGCAACTTGCACATACACATACTCACAACTTTCATGTTTCTCTGTGAGGTTCCCTCGGCTCGGTACCTTAGTACCCCAGTTCGGCCCTAGACGAGGCTTCTGTTGGGATGGGCCGGTCCATTTGGACATCTTTGTGTGGGCTCGGCCCACTTGTAGTTCGGCCCATAGATTCGGTCTTGCTTTCTGACCGGCCAAATTGACATCACGACTGGACTAGCGTTTCCATTGCGAGTTGGGCCCAAGTGCTTGAGGACTTGGGTTGACTGTTGATCATGAAGTTGGGTTTAGTTGGATTGCCCACATGCTTGCCTGACCCATTTGGATTTGGGCTTGAATGATTAGACCAGCCCAAGGCTTGGGTCCGACCCATTTCTTATTTACCCCCTTCATTAATCATATGAGCGTGAGAACCTTGCTTATTTAAACAATAATGAATGGGCCCCACGTGTTGAGATGATTCTTTTTTCAAAAAATAGGAATAAGATTTTAGGTAGGGTTAGTGGCTAACCTGAAATTGTGAAAAGGGGGCTAAATTAAAATTATTTAAATTTCAAAGGAATTGAAGTACAATTATGTAGAATTTGCTAAATAAACTACGAATTTATTTTTATAAATACTCAAAAAGAATAAAAATTTTCAAAATTGGGGAGTCAAGATAAAATTATTTAATTTTGGAGGGACTTGAGGAAAATTATATAAATTACATAATAAAATTGTGATTTTTTCCAGATTTTTTTTCCCTTTCTCATTTTTATTTGCATTAATAATTCATTGAAATTGTATGAATTGAAACAGGTTGGCAAGTATACCTCTGGGTATCCTTTCTCCCACTCATTGTAAGTATAAAAAATTCAAACTTATAGGTTTCCACTTTATCTGTTTACAAGAGAAATTAATTACATTGCGACTCCTCAATTATTAATAAATATCACTTTAGTTCCCTTATTTATAAACTCATACATTTTGACTCTCGCAAAAATATATTACCCACTCCTGCATATCACCTCTAAAAATGATGTATTTGTGCCATTTCATAACTGAAGAGATCTTGGTGCAATTAACTCTTCATAAAGATATCAATATTTTACATAATTATTATTATTATTGTTGTTGTTTTAAATATTGGATTGTGTATGTTTGTAGATAGTGCTATTTCTTGGAACAAAATTAGAAGTAATAGTGGCAAAAATGGCACTTCAACTGCAAAATCAAAACAATGTGATAAAAGGAGCCCCATTGGTGCAACCCAGTGACAATCTCTTCTGGTTTGGTCGCCCTGAATTCGTCTTGACCCTTCTTCATTACACTCTCTTTGTGGTAATTCTTTCATAACTACCAATTGGTCCTCATTTATATGGTAAATTACACAAATAGTCCCTAAAATATACCGGGATTTCTTTTTCAGCAAAGGTTTAGGATCCTTTGTGTAATTTATCCTTAGTGATACAGAAGTAAATTGAATTAAACAACTATTCTTCTTTCGATAATTAACAATAAACTAATCAATTTTTTTTCTCCTTTTGATTTTATTACAGAATGCATTTGAATTTGCCTTCTTCTTTTGGGTCACGGTATGAATTTAGAATTATTAGTATTTTCTTTCTTCTATGAGATTGAGATCTTTTATCTGCTTGAGAATGTAGTAATAAACCTATTAAAATATATATTATCTTAATTTTATTTGTTTGATTATTTTTCAGTTAGAATTTGGATTCCATTCTTGTTACCATGAACGAATAAAGATCGTCAGTTTCAGGGCGGTATTACCGTAAGTGCCAAACACAGATACTCTTCTCTCTCTCTCTCTCTCTCTCTCTCACACACACACACACACACACACACACACACACACACACACACACAACTACTTTGCCTTTTCTTTTGTCTTTCATTTTATTTTTCTCAACATTCAAGCTAAAAAGAAAGTTGAAGTGTTTCTGTTTCGATATATCTTGACTTCATTATGATAATACACAACACGTCCATGTGCACACAAACACATCACACAGAATAAATAAAGAGCAAATCTAGAATTAATATAGTGTGGGCAAAAATAAAAGAAAAATAAATGGGGCAAAAATAAAATTTTCGATTTCACATTAAAAGAAAAATAATTTTCAAATGGGGCAAAAATAAATTCTTAAATGGAAAATAAAATAAAAAAAATCAAACTATAGGAAAAATGAATGTTGTTCTTAATTTTAGTAGGGAAAATTAAATAGCTTTTAAAAAAAATTAACTACAAAGATTGTGAAAATTTTATATAGAATGTTGATAGAAAATGGTGTGATTTCTTCAGGCATTTTATTTTCAATGAAATCACCCATTTTTATTGTCATAATTTTAAAAATATTGTTGACACATTACTCTACATTCAGGCCCGGTCCTGAAATTTCAAGACCCAAAGTCGATAATCAACTTATAAATTTTTGGGGCCTTTCACATTTTTTTTTTAATTGAATAAAAAAAAAATTGAAAGTAAAAGATAAAAGATTTGTGTCAAAATTACAAAAAATACTTAACTTTACATTACAATAACTAATAAGTATCGCTTGATCCTTACTCTTCTTATATTTTTAGAAGCAAATAAATCAATCATACTTGCATAATATAATTTTTTTACAAAATCATTTTCAATGAATAACAATGCTAATTATTTTAAATGGGCCTTTCAATTTTTTAATGGATTAATTTATTTTAAGTTAATTTGGGCCTTCTTTAATTTTTTTTGGACTTAAAATATACTTAATATATTAGACTAAACTATAATAAGAGAGACCCCTTTTTTGGATCTATTTTTAATGGATAACAATGCTAATTTTTTTGAATGGCCTTTCAATTTTTTAATGAGTCAATTTATTTTAAGTTAGTTTGGGCCTTTTTAAATTTTTTTAGATTTAAAATATATCTAATGTATTACACTAAATTATAATAGGAGGGGATCCTTTTTTTAGTCTATTTTGAGGGGCCTAGGCCACGGCTTTGTGGCCTATGCCCCAGGGCTAGCCCTGTCTACATTTGTTTTCTATATGAATTAATTTAGAGACCCAGATTAATCCATCTAGAAAATTTGGGTGGATGATTGTATGGCAAAGATTAATTTGTGTAGTGTGAAGTCCATGTAAGGTTCATGTATAGAATAAATCTGAACTATAGGATGAAAATCCTGAATAATTTTTTGGTTGATAAAGGTAAGCACGTAGTATTACTGTTTCTATATAACATTTTTGTTAGTAAATCATTTTCGTTTTTAATTTATTTGTCTACTTGTATCTTTAAATGGTGTTTGTAGGGTGATGGTTCAAATCCTTTGCAGTTACAGTACTCTCCCCCTCTATGCTCTTGTCACCCAGGTTTTCACCTCTCTCTCTCTCTCTCTCTCTCTCTCTCTCTCCATACATATACATAGCCTGTGGAGCATGTATCAAACTTGGTGTATTTTGTGTACACAGATGGGAACACATTTTAAGAGTGTGGTGCTAGAAGAACAAACAGTGCACGTCATAAGGCAATGGCATGAAGGAGTGAGAGACAAGAGAAAAAAAAGATCATCACCATTTTCACGATCTCCTCTCCGGGATCGAGATGACTCACCTAGTGTGTGGAGCAACAACAGAACCAACTCACCAGATCTCTCCTCTCATCACCGGATACCATCTCTAGCTGAATTCACTTCTCGTCACCCCCATTCTGAGAATATTGAAATTCCTGATCAAGAAATCAGTCCACATGAACCGACCTCATCTACGCTCTCAAAATAACAATATCGACATAGGTATTAATATCAAAATTCAAAATTATGTACGACTAATATTTAAAATTGAGAGAGAAACAATGCTACAACTTCTTGAAAATGTACTAAAGAAAGAGGATGTGTGGAAGTTGAGGCAAAGAGATGTGCATTTGAATGGCATTAATGGCCAATTGTTTTGTTTGTATACTTGTAATTTGAATAGTTGTTATATATCATTGTACATCTTTAGATATTTTTTTATTGATCATACTGGAGCATTCAAATTTATGATTTTTTTGGGGGGTTCATTTCCACTAACATTCTTTTATAAATTGAGATATCATATGCTTATTAGGGTGATCACATATTGGGTTGAGTTGGGGTTTTTGGATCTGCATGCTTTGTTCTCCTCAAACATTATGAACACACCAAATTTGAAATCCGTTCTCATCTTTGTTGCTTTCTTGGGTATGAAATTGAACATAACGGCTATCGTTGTTGGGATCATATCTCTAAACGTCTTCATGTCTTTCGTCATGTGGTTTTCTGGGAGCATAATATGTTTTCATCCTTATTTTCGTTCCACTTATCATCATAATCATCTTCTACTTTCATTTTGTTTACTAACCCTTCTATCGATCTCTTCTTTAATACCTTTGATGCAAGTTCCTCCTCTCTAGAGACGCCTTTGCCTACACCTGATCTTATCCTGACTTCTCCCTATAATGGTCTCGTTGAGTCTTCTATCACCCTACCAGATCCTCCTCTCACCGGTCGTCCACATCGAGTAACTCAACCACCTGTTCATCTTCGTGATTATATTATCAGGTCTATTGCATTTTCTACTTATGAACTAATCTCATATCATGAGACTTGTACTAATCCTCTTTGACAGCAAGCTATAACTGATGAATTACAGGCTTTAGATAAAACTCATACTTGGGATGTTATTGATTTTTCTCCTGAAAAGACTACAATTGGCTATATATGGGTCTTCAAAATCAAGACTCATTCTGATGGCTCTATTAAGCGCTACAAAGCTTGTCTTGTTGCAAAGGGCTTTACCCAGGAATATGACATTGATTATAAGGAGACTTTCGCTCCGGTTGCTTAGCTTACCTCTGTGCGTAGCGTACTTGTTATTGCCGCTGCTTACCACTGGGCTCTCTTTCAGATGGATGTCAAAAATGTCTTCCTCAATGGTGATCTTCTTGAGGAAGTCTACATGCAACCTCCCCTTGGGTTTGTTTATCCAGCTCATAAGGTTTGCAAACTACAGTGTGCTCTCTATAGTCTCAAGTAAGCCCCACGAGCTTGGTTTGCTAAATTCAGTTCCACCATCCATGACTTCGGCTTCACTTCCAGCTCATATGACTCCGCTCTATTTGTTTGAACCACTCCTAATGGCACCACTCTTCTTCTTCTTTACATGGATAATATGATTATCACCGGTGATGATGTGGCTAGTGTTCTTAGCCTCAAAAAATTTCTCAATCGTCAGTTTGAGATGAAGGACCTTAGAAGTCTCAATTATTTCTTAGGGCTTGAAATCTCTCATGATTCCACTAGTTATTATTTGTCCCAAGCCAAATATGCATCCAATCTTCTAGCACATGTTGGTCTTACCGATTGCAAGACTACCTCTATTCCCATTGATCCTCAGACTTGTCTCACTTCTCTAGGCGGGGATCTTCTCTCTAATGCTACTCTTTATCGCCAACTGGTAGGTAGTCTTGTCTATCTCACTGTGACTCGTCCTGATATTGCATATGATGTCCATCTTGTTAGTTAGTACATGTCAGCTCCCACACCCCAGATTATATTGCTCTACTTCGCATACTTCTCTATCTCAAAGGCACTATGTTCCTTGGACTCCACTATTCTACTCACTCTTCTCTCAAGCTTCGTGTCTTTTCTGATACTGATTGGGCTGGGGATCCTACTGATCGACGCTCCACCATGGGTTTCTATTTCTTCTTAGGGGTTTCTCTTCTTACTTGGCGTAGCAAGAAACAGTCTCTCATTGCTCGCTCTAGTATTGAAGCTGAATACTGAGCTTTTGCTGACACTACTCAAGAACTTTTGTGGCTTCGCTGGCTCCTTACTGATATGAGCGTTTCTTTCCCTAGTGCTACCTCTCTCTATTGTGACAATCAAAGTGTCATTCAAATTGCTCACAATGATGTCTTCCATGATTGCACCAAACATATTGAGATTGATTGTCATTTCATTCAACAGCATGTTTGTAGACACCCTATTTTTGACTGCCCTTAAGACTTGGGCGTTACTGATGGTTTGCTTGGTGGAGAAAGGTGTGTAGGGCACAGGTTCAGTTTCCTTGGCAATGAGAGAGACAAATCTCAACTTCACACCCCATTTTGGATGGTTTTTAGACCTTAAAACCCTCTCTTTCAAAACATTTTTGAAATAAAATTCCCACGATGTTCCGACGCTCGCATTTCGGTAAATGTTGCGCTTTTCGGTAAACCGAGCAAGGACAAAGTGGGGATGAATGAAAGAGAGATGAAATCTTTGAAAAATCTTTCAAAACACCTTACTTAGGGGTTCGAAGTTGAGGAGAAGAGGAAAGGAGAGAAGAAAACTGGTCTGGGAGAAGTTCGGCATGAATCCGGGTAGGAGAGAATCGAGCAGCCCTCGCTGAATCGGGCTTATTCAATTGCATACTTGGAGTTAAGCTATGAGGCCACCATCGTTGGAAAGAAGACTTCCGGGGCTTCACTTTGTACTCAAGAATCTCCCAAAGCCAAGTCCGGGTGGAGGAGATATGATTGGTTGAAGCTGGGCATCACCCCGTTTGGATCGAGTCTGCGCGGCTTCACCAAAAAGGGCATAACTTTCTGCATAGGAGGAATTTTGATGCAAGGTTTGCGCCATTGGAAAGCTAACTTCCGGGGCTTCAATTTGCATACCCACCGGCCATTTTTTGACCTTGGAATCATCTATCGGCAATCTATTTTGCCGACCGGAAAAATATTATGCCGACCGGCACTTTATTTTGGCCGACGACCAAATTTTCTGGCCGGTTTGCACCCTTTGCACCCTCCAAGCCTGGTGCATCCCAGCTGTGCCAGTTGGAATGCACCAGCACACTCCCCCGTGCATATATGTTGCTATTTTGAGCCCTTGACCACCTTTGGACCCCTCTTTTGCACCCTTTGCTCAAGGCTTCTTGAGGAAGCCTTGACCCCTTGTCTTGGCTTCCTCAAGGAGCCTACCGGTATCAAGCTTCTCCAATAAGCCTTGACCTCCCCTTAGACCCCTTTGACCCTTTGAAGCTTGTCTTAGAAGCTTAGCATTGCCTATATAAGAGAGGTCCCTTCTCCTTTGTTTGGTTTGGAGATTTTTGAGCAAAAAAACCAGAGGGAAGAGATATATATCTAATATACATACATACACCCTCTATATCTATCTTATCCAAGCCTCCAAACACCTTTGTTCTTGCACCATTTGCCCTACAACACCTAGCACAACACCTCCATCCTCCATTCCAGCACTTGGTAGGCCATTTGCAGAGGTTAGAAGCTTAGAAACTTGGACCAAGGGCTGCTAGTTTGCTGCTCTTCAAGGGTAAGCATCCATTTCCCTTAAACTTGTATTTTTTAACTTCATTGGTTAGCCTTATTTACAAGTATTTTTGAGCTTCGATGTAAACTGTAAAGAGACTTATTTTGAGCCTTTCTTCAACATTGAAGAAGGGCTCAACACTGTTGGGGACCTCCATGTATGACTTGCTTCATTACCCCTCTTTGGTCCCCATTTTTGCATGTTTGTTTAGCTTATTTTGCTTCTGTTTTTCGGCCATGATCAGAACTTAGGGTGGCCATATTTTGACCCCCTTGACATGTTTCATTAAGGGTCTTTGGCTGTTTGATGCATTTTTTGTATACTTCATGTTATAGCCCTCTTGTGGCCTTAATCTTGCATTGCATTTTAAGGGTGTTTGTATATTGATTTGGGGGCTGTCATAAAATTTGAGTAGTCATATTTTTGGCCCCTCTTCAGTGTTGTCGAAGGGTCTTTTTCAGTTTGGGCTTTGCATCTACCACTTGCTTCATTACCTAGCTTGAGGGCCCGTTTTTTGCATGCTGTTTTTGCCCTATCTATGCTCACTGTTTGGCCATGCTTTGAACTGAAAAAATGCTTGTTTTGGGGCTTCCTTGCTTCTGTTTTCATGCTTCATGTCCAGATTATGCATGTTTGATATAGCTATAGGTCATTTCATGAGCCTAATCTTGCATTTCGGGTCCATTTCATGCACTTAGTGTCATTTCGCTATGTTTTGGGACCATTTGGCATCATGTTCCAGCGCTGAAATTCACATGCTTGTATGCCATCTTGCATCCCTTGCCATGCTTTGGTAGAGTTGCATTTTCGTGCCTTAGGTTTGATTAATGCATTGTGCATGCATCCCATGTATTGTGTTGCCTCACTTGCCTCATTATGGCCACTGATTTTGGCATGCTTGCGAGCTATCTATGTTAGTTTAAGTCCATCGTTACATGTTGTTGCATACCATGTTTGTTTACATGTTTAGGTTGCGCGCCTAGCATACATTGTTCATTTGCATGCCCATGTTGCATACTAGATCACATGCCTAGGTTGCATTACATTGGCATGCATGCCTTGCCTCTTGATCAAGTGATAGAGGTTGGGCTTTATGTGTTTTTTTGGTTTGCATGACATTTGAAATCAAAGTGCGTACTTGGTTTCTTGGGCCATCACGCATCGAAATGCGCAATTGGTGGTCCGAGGATCAAGGAACATACCCCTTTGAGTCAAAATCATGATAAGGGATGTGTTGGTGCACACATTAAGCTGAAATTTCATGCCATGCCTGTCATCGCTTTGTTCTTGTCAAAAGCTGTCTTCTGCAGAAGTTTCTGGCGGAAACATCTGATCTTGACCGGCCATTTGTGAATGGCCGATAAGCTTCATCGGCGACCGATGGACATTCCTCATGGCGGTGGGAATTTCCTCGGCCGATGGTATTCTACGATGTGCAAGAACGTGTCGGGACTTTGGCGATCTTTGGAGAGGCGGGCGATTATGTGAGGCGTGATGGCATGATGCGGGTTTTCCGGTAGTCGGATTCGAACATGCATCATTCGCGCATCCCGAGGCAGGGGCTGTGGCCACCTTTCCTTTTTGCATTTAATTTGATAATTAGAATTTTCTTGTAATAATTTATTATGTATTTGGACTGTATTATTCGGACTGTATATTCTTTTGGTCCCTCCGAGTGAGGGCGTATTTGTAATAAGTGTGTGTGGGTGTGTGTATGTCTTCCAACCCCCCATCTCTTTCTTCTCTTTTATTTACCTACTTATGATGGTAGATTAGGGCATATTTAAAATTAGCATACCTTATGCAATGCATGCGTGCATCCATGCATTTGTTGACATGCATCGGGCTCGGTACATCATACAAACTGCATTGTATTTCAATTTCAAATTGAATACATGTTATTTGTAGCATCCCACATGCCATGTTTAGGATAGCTGAGCCTGCTTAGATTACATCTTTGCATGTGTTGCATTAGACATTTCAGTATGCTTAGGTCCATGCATGGATTTCTAATGAGCTTCTGTTTTGGCTTGGAGTACTAGGTGAGTTTTTATGCTTTAGCATCCTTGCACGTGTGTGAGTGTTGCCATAATAGCATGACTACCATGAGGCTAAGTGCTTATGTGATATAACTGTTTGAATGCCTGTGGATGGAGGTCAAATTACCTAGATTGGAATAATGCATTAAAACTGTGAGTTTTAAGCCCACGGATAAGTGGCAAACTGTCTTTTCTAAAAGCCCACTTAAGGGTGGCAAAACCTGCATTTTAGCTTACTTGCGAGTAGCAAACCATTTTCAAAACAAACATGTAGTGTTTTGTTCCAATTTAGGTGATTTGGTCTATACTTGTTTGCTGTGCGCATAACATAGTAATTCTAGGCTAATAACCGGAATAAGAACACATAACGTTTTCAAAATTGGATATGACGGTTAGTAGAGGCCGATCTTCGGATCGGGCGAGAGGGGGTGCTCATAGTTGACCTTCCCCAATCGTACCCAAGTTCTCTAGCCGAGGCAACTTTGGTGATGACGGACACGTGGCCTTTGGCACCGAGTCAGGGTTTCCTAAATTCTCCCATTAAAAAATATTTAGGTGGTGACTCTGTATCTGGCAAAGTAGTCCATGTTTGGCACTTCTTTTCAAAAATCAGTTTTTTTCTCAAAACGATTTGCCGGATTTGGACTCTTTGGTTCAGATTACGAACCGTAACACAAAAAAGGAGTCCGAACTGCTGTAGCGAGGTCCCCCGCGGGCTTGTTACAATGTTATATGTGGCACTGCTCATCTTCTCCTTATTTCTTATGCTAATCAACCTGCTGATATTTTCACCAAGGCTCATCCTTCTGGTCGTTTTAGTGATCTAGTTTCCTAACTCAAGTTGGTTGATACTTACCCATCTTGAGTTTGAAGGGGGCTGTTAATGTATATATTAGCTTTATATCTATTTGTATTGTAGATATATCTTTGTATCTCTCTTTCTATCTCTATCTTTTTGTATCTTTATCTCTTTGTATCTCTATCTCCTTCTACACTTATCTAGGTTTTTCAACCTATATATATACAGGCATCTCCTATTGTATATTATTCAATTCAATATAATACATATACACAACTCCTATATTTCTTTCAACCATTCTAACACCAAAAATTTGTGTATGGAGGACTAGTGTCATGTAAACATGCATAAGGAGTTTGGTTATGGATAATAAGAGTAGGAACACAATTGATCATGTAGACAGCAATACAAGCAACTTCTCTCAAAAAATATTCAGGACACGAGGAAGAAATGAGAAGGTTGTGAGTAGTGTCGAGAAAATGCCTATGTTTCTGTTTAGCACGGCCATTTTGTTAGGACGTGCCAACACAGAAACGATGAGGTTGAGTACCGTGACTCTGAAGGAAGGAGAGAAAATCAAGATCCCTATATTCCATAGCATTATTAGATCGAAAATTTTAATGGTTTTAGAAAATTGGGTTTGGACCATGCTTGTAAAATTTTAATAAAGTTGTTTGAGTTCTGATTAACTTTTCATGAGAAACAACCATGTAAAACGTGAAAAATCATTAACAAAGACAACAAAGTAACGTGATCCCCCCATAGTGGTAGTAGGTAATAGTCCCCAAATATCATAATATATAAGATCAAATGGTGTATGACAAACAAAAGTACTTGCGTTAAATGATAAAGCATATTGTTTTGCAAGTTGACAAGATAAACAATCCAAAGTATTGGGAATGACATAACCTAACTGACTAGTAGAAACTAAGGATTTTAATCAACTAACAGAAATATGTCCTAAACAACAATGCCAAATATTAAAAGGAGACATACTGGAAGCAAATGTAGGAGCAGCTATCGGGGTGGAGTTTGGAACATGAAGATAAATGAGCTCATAGAGACGTCCATGCTTACGGCCGATCCCAAGAGTCTATCCCGTCTGAGGGTCCTGTACCAAACAACCATTAGTAGAAAATGTAACAGTTAGACCAAGCTCACATAATTGACTAATAGAGATAAGATTTAAAGTAAGAACATGAACAAGATAAACATTTGATAAGGATAGATGAGAGATGAAAACAGAACCAATATGACTTACAGACTTGAGAGAACCATCAGCAGTATGAATTGAGGAAATAGGAGGAGATAAAGAAATAGAAGAACATAGAGTAGAACTATAAGTCATATGATTACAACATGCTAAGTCAAAATACCAAGGAGATGTACCTGAAGTCACAGATAGAGCAGTAGAAGGAGGTGTACCAGAGGTGGTGAGAAACTATTTGATCATGGCTTCAAACATCAGTTTGGGAAAAGACAAGAGTGGCTGGATCTAAAAGCTCGTGAGGAAGCACCACAAGTAGTAGATGAGTGGTCTGGATTACGAAAACAATCTTGCCACAGATGACTAGGACTAATCTTGTTGCAGTACTAACAGGATCTGACTAGGAAATGAAGAAGAAAATGAGTAGAAAAAAGGCCCCGATTCTGATAATAATCGCAAGTAGTGGGCCGCTGGGTGGTTGGTATAGAAGAACTCAATGATTGGCGAGTAACAAGAACTGTATCCACATGATGAGTCTTCAAAGGGCCAAGACGAGTCTCCTCAGATAATAACTCAGAAATAACCTGCTCAAGAATGGGTAATAGAGTGCAATTGAACAGAGATGCACGCACGGGCTCAAACTGGGTAGTGAGAGCCATAAGAAACTGAACCAATTGTTGGTGATTACGATACTGAGTGAATAAAGTAGCATCTTCAATATGAGGCCAGACAAGTTCAAAGAGAGCGAGTTGGTCCTACACAGAATAATCTGAGAGAAGAAATCATTAACAAACTGACCAGGCTCTTGACGTAGACAATGAAGTTGACTTTAAAGTTGATACTGATGAGACTTTAAAGTTGATACTGATGAGCAAGACCAATAGTCTGATAACGTTCTGTCAAAAAATCCCAAATGTCTTTGGTAGGAGTAGTCACGGAGTCAAGTTGAAAATGACCAAATTGTAGACTAATAGAGGTAACAGAAGTATTCCGAAGCCAAGTAATGATCTGGTAGTTCTTACTGTCCCAGTCCTCTAAACGGTCTACATATGTGGCAACTGTTTCATGAACCTCTTTCACTAGTTAAACCACATCCCCAGTGATAATGTGTTAGAGTTTTTTCTATTTCAGAAAACTGGACATGGCCAAGCCGTCAATGATAACAAAGATTGGATGAGAAACATCATGACAATCCATAATGGTGGTTTGGTGAAGTAAAATAGAGAAAAACAGTGCTATAGGAGAAAAAATCAGGAAAATAGAGCGCATTAGTGAGTCTAGAAGGTCATAAATAGTTGGGAAATAGGTCTGTTGTGCAGAGATGATGTCAACAAGGGCTAGATGACGTCAGCAGGCATTGTGGCGCACAATAACAATAGCAAAAGTCGCCAAGACACAAGATGTGATTAGGCGCCTGTATTTGCGCATAGCAGCAAGAACGACGTACGCGACGTAGGGCTGACATCAGGTACTGACGTGAGCAAGCAACTGAAGGGCGCGTGAGAGAGTGGCAGCGGAAGGCTAAGACACCCAAAGCACAAAAATGTCACGTCAGGGCACGTAGAGAACTTTCTGGTGACGTGGTTGGTGTCGTTGGAATCGTGAGGAGATTCTGATCAGTTTGGTGGCAAGAAAAAAAAATTTGGGTGAAAATAACGGTGAAGCAATGTTGGAACAGAGATGATAAAGTGTATGGGTGATGGAATGAATGTTGTAGGGCCACTGTGTATGAGACTAAGCAAGAGAAAAGAAAAAAAAAAAAAAAGGCTATAAGTGTAGAACCTAGAGCTTAGATACCATGTTAGAATAGTTGAAAGAAATATGGGAATTGTGTATCTGTATTATATTGAATTGAATAATATACAATAGGAAATGTCTATATATATATATATATAGGTTAAAAAATCTAGATAAGTGTAGAAGGAGATAGAGATACAAAGAGATAGAGAGAGATAGAGATACAAAGATATATCTACAATATAGATAGATATAAAGCTAATATATACATTAACAGGGTGACATCTTATCAGCCATCTGTTTAAAATTAGGAGGATTGAAAAAAATCAATCTGCATCCGTCCAGTGGTTTGGCGGATGCAGATTGAATGGGCCATACAGGTTCGCAGATGGATGTGATCAATTTGGCGGTTTAGACTTTACAAATTTTGAACATTTTTTTGAATTATAACTCATCTTTTACAATATCCAATAACTAGTAATATTGAAATATATATATTATTTGTCTATAATAGGCTATGACACCATGCATATATATTTTTAAGGTATTGTTTTTCATTTTTACAAAAATATATTTTTTATTCATTCTATTCTATATTGTTACTTGTTAGCAAATTTTTATTTATTTTTTAACTTCATCTACAGACGGATCGGTTTGATGGTTGATCCTCTATTTAAACCATATCCGTGATTTTTGAAATATTTCGTTTGCATCTGTCCATCAAAAGAGACATATCTGTCCAAAATCAGTCGAATTACATCTGTTCCAACGGGTTGGACAGGCTATGTAGAAATGGTTGGTGGCCCGAAAATATGTGGCTCGAATGGCTCGAAACACCTAAAACAACGTCGTTTTGGGTGTAAAACGACGTCGTTTTGCCATTTTCGAGCCATTCGAGCCACATATTTTCGGGTCACCAAACATTTTTCCGGGCTATTTGGATTTTTGTGAGAAACTATTTGGTTTTTTGTGAAATGAAAATCTTTTTTTTTTTTTTTTTGAACTAAGAAATGATCAAGACCATGGCATAATTGTGTGAGTGAAAAGCAAGTGAAGGCGTTGTCTGCATTACGCTAAATAAATAAATAAATAATATGAGATGGGGAAATAGGGCAGCTAGAATCTTCTAGGTAATGTTTCAATTTTTAATGAAGGCGAAAATAAAATAGAAATAGAATTTCATATTTATATCATTTTTATAGGTATTAAAAAAAAAATCCCACTTTATTTTTTGTTTTTCTTCATACAAATCCTAGATCAAAACATATCCTTAAAAAAGGACTAAAAAAATAAATTATAAATAAGTGACGGAGTGTTAAAATAATTATATTATGGGTATAAAAAAAAATTGTACAAGTCCAACATATAGAAAAGATTTGCACCATACCATATACATAAAAGACTTGGATCATAAATAAATAAGAAAAAAAAAAAAGAGAGATTATTTTTCTACTGTCTAACTAAAATGTAAATTTTCCAAATAAAAAGAAAAAAGAAAGCAATATATATATATATATATCGCTGTCTGTGGGTATTATAAAGAGGACGACCTCCAGGTATGGAAAGATAAATGCCTGTGGAGGGACGACGAGATGAAGGGAATGGCAGACAAATTAGCGGACCTGCAAACTGTCGTCAATTTTATGATGCAAAACAACGTCATGCAGCCACCGTTCCCGCTACAAGATATGCCGATTCCAAATTGCCAAGAAAGTCCCGGAAAGGGGCATAACACGCTTCTGAGTCCTTCAAAGACGACAGGGCAAAGGGGCATTCTCACTGGCCTTCACAGGAGGTTGAGCATGGAGAATCAAAGAGGGCTGGAGAATGATGCTTGGGAGTTGGAATTTACAAACTAAGATTAGTTTAACACTTGTTGAAATTTAAATTTACAAGTTGTAGTTAAACCGAGGATGTATTTAACACTTGTTGAAATTTAAATTTACAAGTTGATGTTAAACCAAGATCATGTTTAACACTTGTTGAAATTTAAATTTATAAGTTGAAGTTAAACCGAGGATGTGTTTAACACTTGTTGAAATTTAAATTTACAAGTTGAAGTTAAACTGAGGTCATGTTTAATACTTGTTGAAATTTTAAGAAAAATTTACAAGCTAAAGTTAAACCGGGGTCGTGATTAAAGGAAGGAATGATATAGGTTTTATCACCTCAGGATGACGAGGTAATAGAACCTAGGGGACAGTTGTGAGGACATAATTTTTGAATGACAACACATGGTCGAAGTGTCACTGAAGTGCCAGCCGAGGTACCACGTGTCCTGGTCATGACGCCGAGATCATCTCGGCTAGGCCGAAGTTTTCTGCAAAGATACCAGAATTCGGAATAAGCTAATAAGGGACAAGAGTCCTAGAATGAGAGAAGACTTTAATTTGGGTAAAGATAAGACTCTTAGAGAGTTTATCCTAATCCTACTGGGGGTCCAAGATTAGCAGTAATCCTAAGTCCATTGAAGCTAGGCTTCTATTGGAACTAGGTAAGTTTTGGTTATAAAAGAGAGACACCCTCATAAGTCTAAGGTATGCTTTTTATGCTCTGAATAGTGAGTAAAGCACTTTTGCTATCTTTGAGAGATAACTGACTTGATCGTCAGAGTGTCCTGGGTGGACGAACCTCCGCCAGAATCTCTTCTTTTGTGACAGGTCGTTCGGGCTTAATCTATTCTGCTAGTGTTCTCCAACTGAGTGTTTGATTGACAGTGTGGTCGGAAATTAACACACACACACACACACATATATATATATATATATAAGTCCTTCACATAGAAGGTTGTTCCACTGGCAGTATTGTGAACCCTATGGCTGGCAAGAAATAAATTGATCTTAGAAAGGAAGGCCCTTCTTCCATGGAGAAATGCTATATAAAAAATTTATTTAGAAAAATAGTCAAAAATAATAATAATGTGATTGGGATTTATTTTAAGTGTAAATCTCACTATAAAATAATTGAATATAGTTTAAATAAATAAATAAAAGGCGACAAGCTATTGTAAATTTAGATGATTTTTTTTTTGCCCAGGGGGTGTGGTAGCATTAACTTTTTTTTTTTTTTTGCTCGGGGGGGTGGGGGCAGCATTAACTTTTCTACCCTACTTGACTCTCCAAACACAATCAGAGACCCTACCGGTAATGAATCTTTTGCCTGAAAAATTTAAAAAAAAAAAAAAAATTATTATTATTATTGTTTGCCAAGGACCAATGGCATTATTTCGTATTAGGATGTGTAAACCTTTTCAACTCATTTATATCCCACCTGTCTAAATGTCTCCCTTTCCTCCATGTCCTTAGAAATAGACTAATATATATTGATATATCCATATTAAGTGAAGGTTTAAATTGATTTAGTGAAATCTTTTTCTTTTTATGTCACGTAATAACTTTATATATATTAAAATAAAAAAATTATTACACAGCGCAAGTGAATTTTGAAGCTAAGATCTTGGATTTCATTAAGAACATATTTATCACTAAAGTAATATACATATTACGATATTAAATGTTTTATTATTTATTTTATTATTAGTTATCTAAATTGCATACGCATCGCGTATACCACCCACTAATACACAATTAGTTAAGTCTCAAGTTTGGTAGATTAATTCATAGGGATTAGCTCATCACCACCAATAGGCTAAGACAAAAATCCTCTATAAAAGACTAAGATATGCTATGAAATTATAAGCTTTCTCATCTCACTATCTCTCCAAATTTACATTATTAATGAAGGCATCGAAAGGTCATTGTCTAACATCACACCGGTACCTCCAAAGACTTACTTCTTATGTTACAGGTTATCAGATCGAATCAGATCAAGACCATACAAATCTGGACCCAAAGAATGAGTCTTTCTTTCACCAAGAATAATGCACAAGTATTCCTCAAAAAAAGAATAATCCACACGGGAATCCCATTATATGAATGGCAGTGATTTAGAATAGAAACAGTTGCGTGGGTCCCAAACTATCTTGGTGGAAGGATAGGAAGTTTCAATTCTCCCAAGTTGAGGCACAAAACCATTTAAATGTTTATCCGACCAAGGGAATCAACATTAATTAATAAAAATGTTGGAAATTGGGTTAGATTTGATCCGACTCATAACTTGTGTTCACATGAATTGTAGATAATTCACAGTATTTAATAGTTGAGAGGGAGTTTTTATGATCATTAAGGCCGAGCTAAGCCCAGGCGTAGTAATAGGCTGTTCTATGAGCCGTGGTGGAAAGGGCTTAACGAGTGGACCTTAGCGTTAGCTCGGTCTAAGTATGGTTACAGTCACCACGGTTTGAGTGGTGGTAATTAGCTGGGTCATAGTATTTAGAGCCGAGGTATTTGGGCTTCTTATGGTGGACCTTGCTCTTGTTAGCTCGGTCTCAACAGACAAAACCGAGGTACAAGTGAACAAGAGCCGAGCTATGTGTTGTATGTGAAGGCGCTGGATTAAGTATGACAAAGGGCTAGTGTTAGCTCGGTCATGCTGTCATCTAACCGAGGTAAAACCATCTCACTTGGATTAAGTAGTGATGGGGGTGTTGAAGGATAAACATTATCTTTCAGGAGTGTGATTCCTTGGAGGACTCTACATGGAGGAATAAGAGTCCTACTAGGATTGTGCCAGGCAAAAACTATAAAAGCTCACAACATAACCTATGTACAGGTAACACAACTTTGATTCTCGAATTCACAGAGCTTTTGTCTATTTGTCTATTTTGCTGACTTAGGCATCAGAGAGGTTCCCGGCACACACTCGCCGGCTAGCTCACGTTTGTGTTTTTATGAAGTAAAGCGACGACGTTTGGAGGAGGCGCAAACTTAATCAACAGGATTATACGAGAAGATTATTTCGTGCTCGTACAATTGGCGCCGTCTATGGGAAACTCCAGAAAGAACAAAACCTCTTAATCGAGTTTTCTTCTCTAGTTGGAAGTAATGACACACAATGAAGACTTGCTGCAATCAGCTATTGATGGGCAAACCCCGGAGGGGGGTGGGAGGCGCGAAGGTTTGCCTTCTATCCCTCCCATGGAGGATTTAGAACCCCAGCGACAGAACCCCCGGAGGGATGCAAGGGGAAGGTGGGCTGGCAGCCCTCGTCGCTCTCAAAGTCCTGAAAAACAGAGGAGGAGGATGGACTCTCAAGTTCTGGAGGATCGCGTGAAAAAGCAGGACGAGTTAATAAGGAGGATGTCGGCAGACATGGAGTCAATAAAGCGCCAGATAAAAGGAAAAAGGGTGGCGACAGGATAGGGGCGCAAAGGCAACATGCCCCTTCGTCACTCAGAGGATCGTGATAGGCGTACCACACCATCGCAAGCAGAAAGTAAGAGCCTTAGAACAGACGACACTCAATCAAGGACTTCCAGGACTCGTTACTCCAAGTCTGAGAGAACGAGAACTGAGAGGTCATATACTGAGGGAAGCACCTATCGGCACTCGCACACGCACCAGACGTCATCTAGGCACAATGAGTTGCCTAGATCATCTGACTTGCGAACTGTTCCTGAAGAAAGGGCCCGATGGAATTAGGATACCAGGGCATGCGACCCGCGCAGAGTTTCAGTCCTTCAGCGGTTGGCCCTTCGGACGCATGAGAGCGTCGAGGTAGGAATGCCAATGCAGCGCCTTGCTTACGAACCAACAGACAAAGTATTAGCAAGGTTACAGAGCTCGCCGTTCGTTCCAGCAATTGAGAACGCGCCACTACCTACAGGCTTCCACCAGCCCAAATTCACCACTTATGAGGGGAAGACAGACCCCTACATGCACTTAAGCCACTTTCGCCAGGTTATGGCAGTATACCAGCGAAACGAGGCTTTAATGTGCATCCTATTCCCATCCAGCCTTGGCAGCCTAGGTTTAACCTGGTTTAAAAGGCTACCAGAGGGTAGCATTGCCTCATGGGCGCAGTTGGCAGAAGCGTTCGTGACTAGATTCAAGACGAACACCAAGACACCGATGGAGATCGACCAGCTACTCTCCATTGACATGGGCGAAAAAGAGATGTTGAGGTCCTACAACAGTCGCTATTGGGAAACCTTCAACCAGATTGAGGATTGCCCTACGAACCTCGCCAGTGCACAATACAAACGGGGCCTGTCTGTCGGTAACAAATTGAGGGACTCAATTACTATGATGTCACCCCTCACAACGGAGGCCTTAATGGAGAAAGTGCACCGACATATTCACGTGGAGGAAGATAGCGCCCGTGCTAAGGCAAAATCTGGCACAACAGCAATCCCAGATAAAAAGACTACATCAAAAGTCAACACGGTAGAGCAACCTAACAGGAATGGGCGAGGGAAGTGGGCCAACAGAGAGGATCCAGACAAAAGGAGGTTAAGAGTTTGCACTGCCATTACCACAGTGTTCAAAAAACCAATCTACCGAATTCTTAGTGAGATAAGCAATGAACCTTTCGTTCGATGGCCAGCTAAGTTGAGAAAAGCACAAAAAGACTATGACGAGAGGTCCCGGTGCACCTTCCATGATGAAAAGGGGCACCGCACTGAAAATTGCACGCCGTTGAGGTAGTATTTGGAGGAGTTAGTGGCAGCTGGGCACCTGGACCAGTACATAGAAGGAGGAACACAGCCAGCCCCCCAGAACCACAATAACCCAAACAGGGATGCCGGTCGACACTCCACCTTAAGGCGTAATTAACGTAATACATGGGATATTCGAACCTGAGCGGGTATGTGAGCTTAGGGTGATGATCAAAAAGGCTGAGCACTTAAAGGAGGAATTAAGTGCACAACCTACCAATAAAAATGGGAGAATTGAGGCCACAAATGTCATATCTTTTTTGGACAAAGATTTATCAATGATATACTGCCCTCACAATGATGCACTGGTTGTCACTCTACGCATCAAGAATTTCGACATCAAGCGGATTTTGATTGACCAAGGAAGCTCATATGAGATAATGTATTACGAAACCTTCAAACAACTTAAACTTGAGGACAAAGACTTGGCACTTGCAACATCTCCCCTAATTGGATTCAACTCAATGCCAAAGTGGCTAGTAGGCAAGATAAGCCTCCCAATCAAGGCAGGAACCATGACGAAACAGGTGGAATTCTGGGTATTGAAAATCCCTTCCACTTACAACATAATCTTGGGGAGGAAATGGTTGTACGCCATGCGATCGGTAGCATCAACCTACCATCAAGTATTACAGTTCCCTAACGAAGCCGGAGCAATTGAAGAGGTCTTTGGAGACCAAATTATGTCCAAACAGTGCTTTGTCACAGTAAATGGTAGCCGTGCTGCAAAAGGGTATGTACAGATAGTGGAAGAGCCTGAGAGCAATGAACTATTTGCGGATGTTGGCAAGGCAGCTGAACAGAAGGCAGTGGAAGGCTTGGTACAGGTAAGGATAGATGAAAAAGACCCAGAAAAGTTCTTTTTGCTCGGCTCGTCTTTGTCCAGCACTGAGAGAATAGAGGTCATGGAATTCCTAACCTCTAACATCGAAGTGTTTTCCTGGACGCCGTATGACATGCCTGACATTGACCCAAACTTCATCTGTCACCAACTGAATGTCCACCTAACTGCCAGACCAATTATACAGCGCACTCGCAGATCAGCACTCCACCATGTCGAGATAGTGGTAGAAGAAGTGGGAAACTTGCTGGAGACAGGAGCTATCAGAGAAGTGCACTATCCCAAGTGGATCTCCAATACTGTAGTAGTGCCAAAGAAGAATGGAAAATGGCGTGTCTGTGTGGACTATAAAACAGTTAACAAGGCATGCCCAAAGGACAGTTTTACCCTACCACAGATAGACCAACTGATAGACCTGACGGCAGGATATAACCGACTTAGCTTCCTTGATGCGTACAAAGGTTACCATCAGATCACTATGTATGAGCCAGACCAAGAGGTCACATCATTTACAACGCCTAAAGGATTGTATTATTACAAGGTCATGCCCTTTGGCCTAAAAAACGTTGAGGCAACATTCCAACGGATGGTCACCAAGATGTTTGAACTATTGTTAGGCAGAACAATTGAGGCTTATATAGATGACATGGTGGTCAAAAGCATGGATGAGAAGGACCATCTCAAGGACCTAGGTGAAATGTTCCAGATTCTAAAGAAGAACAAGTTATGCCTAAATGCATCCAAGTGTGCATTTGACGTAGGATCAGGCAAATTCCTAGGCTTTCTGGTTACCAACCGAGGTATAGAAGCAGACCCCTCTTAGATCAAAGCAATCCAGGATCTAGAGAGGCCCAACACAGTAAAAGAGGTGTAGCATCTCACTGGCCTAGTTACCGCACTCAACCGATTCATAAGTCTGTCATCAGACAGATGTCGACCATTCTTCCAAGCATTAAAGGCCAAGTTTGAGTGGGATAAAGAATGCGATCACGCCCTAGAAATCCTAAAAGAATACATGTCTTCTTCACCGTTGCTAGTAACCCCAGTACCTGGAGAAGAGCTCTTTTTATACCTAGCAGTTTCACAACATGTAGTCAGCGCATTGTTGGTCAAAGCGGAAGGAATCCAACACCTGCCCATCTTTTATGTTAGCAAAACCTTGCTGGGCGCAGAAACCAGGTACCTACCATTGGAAAAACTGGCCTTAGCCTTGATGATGGCCTCAAGGAAGCTGTTGCATTACTTCTATGCCCACACCATAATCGTCCTCACAGCTTTTTCCTTAAAAGCTTTGTTTGAGAGAGCGGACTTTTCTGGGCGAATCTTAAAGTGGGCGGTGGAGTTGGGACAGTTTGATATCAAGTTTCAACTCAGAACTACAATAAAAGCCCAAGCTTTAGCAGATTTTGTGGCAGAGTTCACACTAGGAACTTATCACATCTGCCCAGTTGACTTGACTGGTACAACCAAAATGGGGACGGAAAGTGCCGCAGGAAATGCGCAACCCCTAATACAAGACACCTAACCACATTGCAAACCACACAAGCTTGAGGATCAGAAGGAAGGAATAAACCATGCCATTCCCAATGAGGACTTCTCAACAAGTAAAAACTTGGGGTAATCAAATAGTGAAGAGCAAACCCCAACAACAGGCATGGACTTGGAAGAAAACATTAGCAATACGCATGACCCCAAGACTTCATCCGACCCATCCACTTGCTGGAAGCTATTCATTGGAGAGATATGGAAGCTCTTTGCGGATGGAGCATCCAATAGGCACGGTGCAGGACTTGGCATAATCCTCATCTCACCAGATGGCCTAATAGTGGAACAAGCAGTCAACCTTGGCTTCCCAGCATCAAACAACGAAGCGGAGTATAAAGCGTTTTTAGCAAGCCTAAAATCAGCACTCTACATGAAGGCCACCGAGCTAATGGTTTACAGTGACTCTCAACTAGTAGTAAACCAAATTTCAGGTGACTACGAGGCAAAGGATGAGAGGATGACTAAGTACCAAAAGTTAGTAAGAAGGGAGATCATGAAATTCGAAGTAGTGCGGATAGAGCAGATCGGCCGAGAAGAAAACAGTAGAGCAGACGAACTAGTAGGCTTTGCTTCGATAGTAGATACATCCATTCCACATCCATTACTGATCGACTTCTTACCAAGACTAAGCACTGAAGAGCCCGAAGTAACTGAGGCATGTTGCGCCGAACTAGGCCCTTCATGGATGGATCCCATTATAGTATTCTTAAAAGGCGGCGTCTTACCCGAAGAGAAGAAAGAGGCCAACAAAATAAGAGTAAAATCACAGCGATTTTGGCTCTCTCCATCAATGGCCTTGTACAAGAAATCTTTCACAGGACCTTACATAAAATGTGTTCATCCCAACAAGGTCGAAGCATTCTTATTCGAGATACACGAAGGCGTATGCGGAAGCCACCAAGGGGGAAGATCATTGGCATACAGAGCAATCTCACAAGGATACTGGTGGCCATACATGCAAGCAGATTTAGAGAAGTATGTCAAGAGGTGCGAAAAATGTCAAAGGTTCACACACCAAATACATCAACCAGCCAGAGAGTTTCTACCTTTAACTAGCCCATGGCCCTTCGCAATGTGGGGCTTGGACATAGTAGGACCACTTCCAACAGCACCTGGCAACAGAAAGTTCTTTCTTGCAGCAACAGACTACTTCACAAAGTGAGTGGAGGTAGAAGCACTCGCATCAATAAAGGAGAAAGATGTGAAGAAGTTCATCTGGCATAATGTCATCACTCGATTCAGCATACCTAAGGCTCTAATATCTGACAACGGCACTCAATTCGATGGCAAAATTTTTAGAGGCTTTTGTGAGGAATACAAGATAGAATTCTACAACTCTACACCGGCATACCCTCAAGCAAATGACCAGGTGGAAGCATCAAACAAAGTCATCTTGGATGGATTGAAGAAAAGGTTAGAGAAAGCAAAAGGCAAGTGGGCTAAGGAGCTTCCTCATATTTTATGGGCTTACCGTACCACACCTCGGCGGTCAACCGGAGAAACGCCATTTTCCTTAGCCTACGGCATGGAGGCAGTAATCCCACTGGAAGTCGGTCTCCCCACAATTAGAAGTGAAAATTTTGACCCAGACTTGAATGAAAGAAGCCATAACCTTGGAACTTGACCTAGCAGAAGAGAGAAGAGAAAAAAGCTCTAGTTTACATTGCTTCATAACAGCAGGAGTTATCCAGAAAATATAACAAAACGGTACATCCAAAGCAATTCAAGATTGAAGATTGGGTGCTGCGCAAAGTAATAGGAAACACTTTGGTACTCGGAGATGGCAAGTTGGGACCCAACTGGGAAGGACCTTACAAAGTGGTTGGATTAGAAGGAAAGATGGCATATCACTTGGAAGATGGAGACAACAAGGCTATTCCCAGGCCATGGAACACTGCCAATCTCAAACAATTTTATTTTTAGCTTTTCTTTAAAGTACTTGTAATTTTCAAATAAAACAAGTAGTTTCCTTTTAAGCATAATTGTTTTCTTCTATAAAAGTTGTTTTAGTGAGCCAGGGGCAAAGAAAGCAGAGTTGGCTAGAATAACCAACTCTTCGCTCTAAGTTGGCAGAAATAACCAATGTTGAGCTCTCTTCAGCCGAGATCAGGATCTAGGCTGAAGAGGTTGGTTGGAAAAACCAACACTTATCTCTCTTCAGCCGAGATCAGGATCTAGGATGAAGAAGTTTGGCAGGAATAACCAAACACTTGGCTCTAGGTTAGTCGGAATAACCAACACTAAGCTCTCTTCAGCCGAGATCAGGATCTAGGCTAAAGATGTTGGCTGGAAAAACCAACACTTATTTCTCTTGGTAGAGATCGGGATCTAGGCTAAAAGAAGCGTGATAACCAACATTTATCTATCTTCACCCGAGATAAGGATCTAGGCTGAAGAGGTTGGCAGGAATACCCAACATTTATCTCTCTTCAACCGAGATAAGGATCTAGGCTAAAGAGAGTTGGCAGGTGTGACCAAACAGATTACAAGGATGGAATAAACCGAGCAAAAAGAAAGAGTAGAAAATGTTAAGTATCTCAGCCAGAACAAAAAATGATAAGGACCGAGATAAACATCTCGGCCAGAACAGAAAATGTTAAACTTTATGCAAATCATAGTTGAAAAATAAGTGCATGTATGGAATAAACCGAGCAAAAAGAAGGAAGATTTCATTCAAGATTCAAACAAAGTTACAAGTAGTGGGACTTTAGCCCGGTTACAAACTGTTTCCAAAAGTAAAAAAAAGAAATTACATGATCAAGCAAAAAGATCATCCTGGTCTGCGTCCAGGTCAACTCGAGTTTCATTACTCTGTAGCACAGTTCCAGCAGGAAGGTTAGTCACATCTTCAACCGAACTGGTTACTGGGGGCTCCACCCGAGCTGACTGGGCGGCTTGGAGACCAGGATCATTGGAGACAGCCGGGGTATTGTTGGGCTATGGGGATGCCTCCTCTTCCTCCCCTACTTGAAGAAATTTTTGCAGAATAGTATGGGCATACTCCGCCATGTAGCTTGGAATAAAGTGGGGAGGAGGGCTCTGAAAAACCTCGATCTCTTGGCCATAACCGAGCTTTACCACGGCTGCCTTGTAACCACGATCTTCAGCATCGTCTGCATTCTTCTTTAGCTCGGCGATCTCTACGTCTTTCTTTTTCTCGAGCTTGGCTAGCTCGTGTAGATACTTGTCTTTCCACTCGGCCAAAGCCTTCTACTTATCAGCTTCAGCCGAGTTAACTAGCCCGGTAAGTCGGGCAACTTCAGAGTCAAGATCGACGATTTTCTACTTGGCTTCATTTAGCTCGGCCGTCTTACTGTCTGCCTTCGCCACGACCAGCCTAGTTGTCTTACACAGCTCCAACACGCGCTTGTGAGCAACGTGGTTCTTCTGCATGGCCTGCAAAAGGAGAGATAGCTATTATGAATAAAAATCGAGCAAAAAAATGATATAAAATGAAAGGCGGTTAGGAGGAGCACTTAGCAGCACCATTGACTTCGTCGCAGACCAGATGGCCTTCAGCTCGGTCAAATGGTCATGGTGTTCCATGTCAGAAGGCAAGCACACGCTCCTAGCCAGGTTAAAAGTGAGCGTGTGGTCTTTGTCTGCCACCACTAAATCTGTGTTCCTTATGGCTTGGTTCCTGTATGTTAGTTTTGGGGCCCATTCAGAAGAGCTAGCCCAGTCAAAACACTCAGGTTCTGGGCTCAGTGGCGTAGTCTGGGGAAGTATGGTGTCTTCTTCATCAACAAGGCGTGGCTCGGTCGAGGAAGTGCAAGCACGCTTATTAGGCCGAGATGATGAGGGCCGGGCTATTGGAAGGGCTACCACGGCCTCATGTGTTTAGCTGGCTTGTGGTATCTCGGTCTGGTCTCTAATGGTTGGAGCCGTTGTTTCGATGGTGAGTGCTCTGACTGCTCTCTTTTTAGCCATTTCTTGTTCCTCTGTTAATGGGATCAGATTGATCTGAGGTAGTGTTGGATCTGGTTTTGGTGAAGGTTCCAGAAGGAAATTTGTCACCCTGGTCTTCCTCCTACTGTTATATCTGTACGTCGGTTCAAAATTGAGTAGCTCGGCCCAACCTCGATCACAGTACTGAAGCACGGCGCAAAGTGCATCTAGATTGGGGTATTGGTACTGCGATTTTAGTTAGTTCAAGTCTGCATAAAGAAAAAAGGCAACGGTTAGCACAGCGCAAAACTTATAAACAGTAAAGAAAGCACAAGCTAAGTCGAGGTATTTATACCGGCTACTCCTTTATTCTAGCTAATTCGGTCACCCGGTATCTGGGCTTCCTGATCTTCGAAGTTGCCTGAGACCCAAAAAAAGTCGTCATCATTTACGTCTTTGTCTGGTGTATTTTTGATTATTTTTTCTCGGCGTCTTCTTATTCTTAAATAGTATATCCAGCCATCTTCATTCTGGCCAAGTGAATATTGGTGAAAAAGCTCGGCTAAACCGAGGTTGAGGCCAAGTCGGCGATTTAGCTCAGTGATGCCGTTTATTATTCTGTATGAATTGGTGCTAAGTTGGGTTGGGCATATTCTAGTTCACCTAAGGAATTCGCATAGGAGTGGTTGAACTGGGAATCGGAGGCCGGCTTTAACAATGGATAGCACGGTAAATGGAGCAAAACCTTATTTTTCCCATGGCGTGGTATTTAGTTCGGCTAGGGAAAGATGGACGCCGTCTGGAATTTGGTAATCCTTTCGAAACTCAGCTATGGCCCCTGGTGAGTTTACTAAGAATCGATATTTTGCCATGTGGACTTAAGTTATGTATAAATTAGCTCGGAGTACTAGCTCGGTGTTTAGATGACGTTGAGTATCTCGGTTGAGCGTGCAAAGGAGTGCTTGGCCAACCTAGTCAGAGTCTGCAAAGTGGAGATGAAAAGTGTTAAGCCCAGATTGTTGGACCGTGCTAAGTATAAAGGCAAAAATAAATGTAAGCGTAGCTCGGCTACGTAGGATACGATCTGTTCTTAGTTCGGTTGGAGCGAAGGACTTTAGCTCGGCTAAATGAAACGAAAGGTTCTTAAACCGATTGAAACTAAAGGTGTGGCATGAAGTTTTAGTTCGGTTATTGGGGGAGTTATCTAGTTTGGTTGGGTTCACACCTAAACACAAACAAGTTCCTAGTTCGGTTGAAGTATTATTTTGGATCAAAAGCGTCGTTTTTCATATTGTTTGTGAATCCAGTGGATCTATTACATGGTTTTTACTGGTTATTTCCCATTAAAATGGAAGCTATAATAGTGTGTTTTGAGAAACATACGAATATTATGCTAGATACTGCAAAACTATACAAATAAAAAGAAAATGGAATTGAGTTACTTACAGTTTGAAGACAAGAGGACGCAGATCAAAGCTGCAAGAATAACAAGGAGAATACAAGCTTTGCAAGGACTATGGTGGTGAAAATGGAGGCTCAGAGGGCAAGAGAGCGAAGATGAATAGTAGAGTGACAAGTTCAAAAGCTAGGGTTTTCGTATAACGCAAAGAAAAGGCGGGACTGTTCAAAATTTTCAGAGTACGATGACGGCGTTGACAACTGTACTCAGCCAATAGGGGCCAGGCATGTGTCTATGGAATAACAAGCGATTCAGATGTATACCGTGACTGAAGAGACGTTCTTTTGGACCAGACAAATCGATAGCCCGGTGACAATTTAGCTCGGTTGAAGGTCTGAAGTTTTAGCTCGGTTGGTAACAAATAATCCCAATCATGCTACGCAGATGGAATTAAGGGGCAATTGAGAGGGAGTTTTTATGAGCATTAAGGCCGAGCTAAGCCCAGGCGTAGTAATATGCCATTTTATGGGCCGTGGTGAAAAGGGCTTAGCGAGTGGACCTTAGTGTTAGCTCGGTCCAAGTATGGTTACAGTCACCACGGTTGGAGTGGTCATAATTAGTTAGGTCATAGTATTCGGAGCTGAGGTATTTGGGCTTCTTATGGTGGACCTTGCTCTTGTTAGCTCGGTCAAAGCTTGTTGTAGTTAGCTTGGTCTCAACAGACAAAGCCGAGGTACAAGTGAATAGGAGCCGAGCTATGTGTTGCATGTGAAGAAACTGGATTAAGTATGACAAAGGGCTAGTGTTAGCTCGGTCATGCTGTCATCTAACTGTGGTAAAACCATCTCACTTGGTTTAAGCAGTAATGGGGGTGTTGAAGGATAAACATTATCTTTCAAGAGTGTGATTCCTAGAACGACTTTACATGGAAGAATAAGAGTCGTACTAGGATTGTGCCAGGCAAAAACTATAAAAGCTCACAACATAACCTATGTACAGGTAACACAACTTTGATTCTCGAATTCACAGAGCTTTTGTCTATTTGTCTATTTTGCTGACTTAAGCATCGGAGTGGTACTCGGCACACACCCGCCGGCTAGCTCACGTTTGTGTTTTCAAGGAGTAAAGCGACGACGTTTGGAGGAGGCGCAAACTTGATCGACACGATTATACGAGAAGATTATTTCTTGCTCGTACAATAAGATAATTAAGGAATTATTTAATGAAATATTTGAGTTGTTTTGGGAATTTATAACTCCACTTCTATTTACAGATATATATATATATATATATATCATATATGTGACATAGAGAAAATATATGTATTATTGTTGTGAGAGTTTGACCTAAAAAATTTGTATAGAATTTCTCTCTTGATTCTTTTCTCTCAAGTCACCATTATAAAACCTAGAAATTTAGAGGGTAGATAACACATTGAATGAATGAATTGGGGAAAATTCAATTATGAATTGAATGAATAAATTAGGGACTCACTTTTTCAATGAATCTGGAACAAGTTGCATGCACTCCCAGGCCCATCCTCACAGAGATGATTAATACATGAATGTATCTGCTTTTTGAAATTTCTGTGGTCACAATCAGCTTGGTTGACACCATGGAAATTATTCGAATCCTTAACGTTGTTGAGTTTTTTGTGTAGGTAAAATATTAAGTTGTTTAGATAATTATAATCATATTGTTTGGTCATATTTATGTTATTTTTTTATAAAAAAAATATTTAACAAAAAGTATAATTTTGATAATACACAATTCATTATTTTGAAAGAGAAAAAATGATTTGATCATATAATTATAATTATTTGATTAAATCTATTTTTTATATTATCGATCTACTCAAATTTTTTTATAAAATAAATAATTTTAATTATCAAAATAAATATCAAAATGAAAAACTCAATCGGAGACAACTTGTTCCCTTACAAAAAAGTTACCCATATTGAATTGCTATTGCATGGCACATTCTACACCACAACCCGTGCATACATGTAAAACAGCAATCGAAATCTCGCAAATCTGAAATCCCCTTCTTCTTTTCGTTTTACATTTTAAAAGCTAAAAAATTGTAGGATTCTCATAGAATACAAATGCACACATTCTAAAAATAATAATAATATTTTGTCATAAAATTGGATACAAAAATTGTAGGATTCTCATAGAATACTATGGGGATATATTTTCTGAGTACCAATATGTGGCCAAGGTGATGCCGACGTGTTAGCCGGGGTACCACGTGTCCTGGTCATGACGCCGAGGCGATTTCGGCTAGGCCGAGGTTATCTTCGAAGATATCGGAGTCTGGGATAAGCGGATAAGGGACAACAGTCCTAGAATGAGGAAGGACCTCAGCCTGGACAAGGATAAAGCTCTTAGGGAGTTTATTTTTATCTATTGGAGAGCCCAAGATAAGCACTGAGCTGAAGTGCATTGAAGTTAAGCTTCTATTGGGACTAGGATTGAGTTGGCTATAAAAGAGGGGCACCCCCAATGGGTCGAAGGTACGTAATTTATATTATGAATAGTGAGTTAAGCACTTTGGTTATCCTTGGGAGATATTTAACTAACTTGATCATCGGAGTGCCCCCGGGTGGACGGACCACCACCGGAATCTCTTCTTTCTGTTACAGGTCATTCAAGCGCCATCTATTCTGCCAATGCTCTCCAGTTGAATACTGAGTTGGCGGTGTGGTCAGAAATTCACTCACACAATTTGGCGCTGTCTGTGGGAAAGAAAGGAGAATAGATGGCCAACGACGGACAGAAAAAGAAGGTTGAGGACGACACCCCTACTGGGAGTGGAAGACCTATTGACCTAGACGTCGAGGGAGACAACTGCAGCGAAGAGACTCGTGATAAGAATCATGGAGGAAAGGACGTCGGCTAGAAGGGCGACGCACCAAAGAAATCAAACCAAAACGAGTACTATAACAAGGATAACCTCCAGGTATGGAAAGATAGATGCCTACGGAGGGACGAAGAGATGAAGGGGATGGCGAACAAATTGGTAGACTTGCAATCGGTTGTCAATTTCATGATGCAAAACAACGTCATGCAGCCACCGTTCCTACTGCAGGACACGCCGATTCCAATGGCCAATACCACGAAGGGAGGGCAGAAAACAATCCCAGTAGCCCCCCAGCACACCAGGAGCAAAAAACATTCTCACCGGCTTTCAAGGGAGGTCGGGCGAGAAGAGTCGAGAAGGGAAGAATCTCGAAGGACACATTGCACCAAGGAAGCAGACCCCAGAGAACATCAGCATGTTCAAAGGCAGGAGTTGTGCTTCGATGCAACCAATGAAGAAAGGTCGAAAAGGGCTCACAACGAAGCTGAGAGTAGTGCACCTAAAAGACTGAAATCAGGAGATAGTCGAGCTCTTGGGTGGACCAAAGAGGACTTAAGAGATTACCTCAAGAGGAAGCAACAAAATGTCGAGGTAACTTCCCCTGTTAAGTCGAGAACACTATTCTCGGTGGAGTTGGACAAATTTGAGGCCCCGAAAAGATTCAGTATGCCGAGGTTCCAGATATACGATGGTAAGTTGGACCCCAACTTTTACGTCGGTTTATACCTAAACTCGATGGCATTGTACACTGGGAACGAGCCGTTGCTTTGCAAGGTGTTCCCCTTATTCTTCGGGTAAATTGCATCGGATTGGTTTCACAAATTGCCAAAAGGAAGTGTGAAGACCTGGGAAGGCCTGGCCAAGATGTTCGTGGCCAGGTTCGTGACAAACAAACTACAGCCACTAAGGGTAGACGCTCTGATGGCTCTGAGAATCAGTGAGGATGAAGGCCTTAGGGCCTACGTAAAAAAGTATTATGAGGTGTTCAACTGAATACCCGAGTGCAACCAAGAGGTAGCGATCATGTCTTTCAAGAACGGCCTAAAAGATTATCGTGCACTACGAAATTCATTGGCAAAGACATTGCTAAAAAGTATAGAGGAGCTCATGGCCAGAATTGAGAAATATGCCAGAGCCGAGGAAGACACGCCAGGGATTAAGGCGACAAAGCAAGAGAAAGGAAACGGCTCGCCGAAGCGAGGCCGAGGTAACAATGGATCCAATAAACAAGAGATAGGATTGAGGACCGCACAGGCAATCACAACTGTATTCCGAATCCCAATTTACAAAGTCTTAGATAAAATCCGAACCCAACCCTAGTTCAAAGCAACAGCAAGGGTACCAGGAGAGTTTATGGGAAGAAGCCTCGGAAAGCATTGTGCTTACCATAATGAAGATGGGCATCTGACTCAGGGTTGCAGAGCCCTGAAGTGATACCTGGAAGACCTGGTAAGGCAAGGCCATTTGAGGGACCTTGTAGATGAGGCCAGGACAAGGGAAGAGTATGCAAGACTGCCTCAGGCACCAGCACCTCCACCTCTCCCAACACAGCAACCGCAGGCAGTGGACCTCGGGTGATTAATGTAATTCACTCGAAGGTCAACGAAAACGAAGTACGGGGGGAGACCCAGAAGGTAAAGCACTTACAGCATGTGTACCAGGTCCGACAGAAAAGGCCTTAGGCTGAGGAGTGCCAGGGACCAGTAGTGTCCTTTACTGAAGCAGACCTGGAGATGGTACAACATCCGCACAACGATGTCTTGGTAGTATCTCTCCAGGTTGGGGAGTACCAAGTGAAGCGCATCCTAATTGACCAAGGTAGCTCTTGTGACATCATGTATGTCAGATGTTACAAGGAGCTTGGCCTTCACCCAGATGATATAGAGTAATCCAATGGCCCAATGGTCGGGTTCAATGGAACGCTAACATAACCACTGGGAGCAGCAAGCTTGGAAGTGCAGGCTGGCACTAAGAAGATAAAGACAGAGTTCACCATAATGAACACACCCTCCCCTTACAATGTTATCCTGGGGAGGCCATGGTTGCACGTAATGAGGGCTATTCCCTCAACATTGCATCAGCTATTGCAGTTCCCAATAGAGCATGGGATAAAAGAGATCAGAGGGGATTAGCTGCAGGCAAAGAACTGCTCCATGGCAGCAATGAAATCTACCTGCAGCATACGAGAACCAGAAAAGACAGAGATCAAAGACGAGGACATGGAAGTCCTAGAGAACGTCGGCAAAGAGCCAGCCGAGAAGAGTGAAGCAGCCCTAAAGAAAATCCTCGTCCAGTAAGGGGATGAAGAACACTTCTTCCTTCTCGGCTCGGGCTTAGCCGAAGAAGAGGAAAAAGAACTGGAGGCGTTCTTGAGAGCAAACATTGAAGTGTTTGCCTGGATGCCTTATGAAATGCCAGGCATTGACCCTGAGGTCACTTGCCATAAACTGAACGTAGATAAGTCGGCCAAACCTATAATCCAACGGGTAAGAAGACCGACTTTAATGCATGTTGAGGCAATGGAAGAAGAAGTAGACAGACTTCTGGAGGCCAGAGCCATTCGAGAGGTAAATTATCTGACATGGCTATCGAATACAGTGGTGGTGAAGAAAAAGAATGGTAAATGGAGGGTCTGCATTAACTTTACCAACCTAAACAAGGCCTGTCCCAAAGACAATTTTCCTTTACCCAAGATTGACCAACTGGTGGATGCCACTTCAGGGCATGGAAGGATGAGCTTTCTAGATGTCTACAAGGGGTACCATCAGATAGCCATGTAACCCCCAGACGAGGAGAAGACTGCGGTTATCACCCTAAAAGGACTATATTGCTACAGAGTGATGCCTTTTGGGTTAAAAAATGTAGGAGCAACTTACTAGAGATTGGTAACCAAAATGTTCAGACACCTAATTAGCCGAACAGTGGAGGTATACATCGATGACATAGTCGTGAAGACCAGGGAACCTAAGGACCATCTGGAAGACTTAAAGGCAGTCTTTGACATCCTAAAAACATATCGGCTCCGACTCAATGCATCAAAATGCGCATTTGGAATTGGATCTGGTAAGTTCTTGGGATACTTGATGACCAGAAGGGGCATTGAGGCCAGTGTAGATCAGATCAAGGCCATCCTAGAACTGAAAAGCCCAACATCGGCAAAGCAAGTATAGATATTGATTGGAAGGGCTACAGTACTGAATAGGTTCATAAGCAGAAGTTTTGACAAATGCAAAGCCTTCTTCAGCTTAGTGAAGAAGGCCACAGACTTCTTATGGACAGAAGAATGTGAAGTCGCCCTGGCCGACTTGAAGAAGTATTTGACCACGGCTCCAGTTCTCTCAAATCCAGAACCTGGAGAGGAGCTATTCCTATAATTAGCAGTTTCAGAACATGCGGTCGACGCATTGGTAATCCGAGAAGAAAAAGGGGAACAAAGGGTTGTTTATTATGTAAGCAAAACCCTGGCTGATGCAGAAACCAAGTATTTACCCTTGGAGAAGTTAACACTGGCCTTAGTAATGGCTTCAAAGAAGCTGAACCATTACTTTCAAGCCCACAAAATTATGATGCTAACTGAACATCCATTGAAGTCCCTGTTACAGCAGGGAGATCTGACAGGCAGAATAGCCAGGTGGACAATGGCCTTGGGCCAGTATGACCTAGAATACAGACCCAAAACAGCAATCAAAGGCCAAGTTTTGGCTGACTTTGTGGCCGAGTTCACGCC
Organism: Camellia lanceoleosa; assembly: GCA_025200525.1. Lineage (NCBI taxonomy): Eukaryota > Viridiplantae > Streptophyta > Magnoliopsida > Ericales > Theaceae > Camellia > Camellia lanceoleosa. Next base: position 85,990,298 of record CM045770.1, read on the forward strand.
AGGATCCATCGTACATCGGGCTCCGTTGAGTCGAGGTGAACGATATCCAAGTGAGTAAAAAAGAGCCCAACCGAGGGCAACAGAACAAAGGAAGGAAGAAAAACTCAGACCCAGCAGCATTTATATCGGTGACTCCTTTCGACTATTTGTTGATGGGAGTTCAAACCGACAAGGAGCGGGGACAGGAGTAGTACTGGTATCTCCAGATGGACAGATACTAGAACAATCTATTCGTTTGGGATTCAAGGCCTCAAATAATGAAGCGGAGTATGAAGCACTGATTGCAGGACTGAAACTGGCAGTAGCAGTAGAAGCAGATGAGGTGATAGTCTTTTGTGACTCTCAACTTATAGTCAACCAGACAACAGACGAGTTCGTTACCCGAGACAAAAGGATGTCGGCCTATTTGAAGGAGGTCGGTAGATTGTTGGCCCTGTTTCGGAAATTCCAACTACAGCAGATTAGCCGAGATGATAACAGTCACGCCGATGCCCTGGCCAACCTGGCTAGTGCAATACAACCTGGAAAGGCAAGGACGATAATGGTTGACTACTTGTCGGGCCCGAGCATCGAACCATTGATGACAAAGCGTAAAGCAATGTGTGTGGACATAAGACCAAGCTGGATAGACGCCATAATAGCATTCCTGAAAGAAGGAAAACTGCCAGATGATCACAAGGAGGCACACAAGATCATATTGAAATCGGCAAGATTCAGTCTGACAGCAGAGAGACATCTCTACAGAAGATCCTTCACTGGACCCCTTTTGAGGTGTGTACATCATTCACAAGTTGAAGATTTTTTGTAAGAAATACATGAAGGAATATGTGAAAACCACGCTAAGGGTAGATAACTTGCTCATAGGGCTATTACCCAGGGGTATTGGTGGCCCTACATGTAGAAAGATGCAAAAGCCTATGTCAAGAAGTGTGAAAAGTGCCAAAGGTTTGCACCTTTGATACACCAACTAGCAGCAGACCTAAACCCAGTATCCAGTCCTTGGCTGTTTGCCCAATAGGGCATGGATCTTGTTAGAAAACTGCCTCAAGCAATTGGGCAAAAGAAGTACCTATTGGTAGCAATCGATTACTTCACCAAATGGATAGAAGCTGAACCCTTTGCCAAGATTCGAGACGTGGATGTGAAGAGCTTCATATGGAAGAACATCATCACCAGGTTTGGGATTCCAAGAGAAATAGTTGCAGATAATGGAACACAATTTGATAGTAAGCTAATCAAGAGCTTCTGTACAAAATTCAAAATCAAGAATTATTTTTCGACCCCAAGTTTTCCTCAAAGCAATGGACAAGCAGAAGCGTCCAACAAAGTTATCTTGGATGGGATAAAGAAGAGGCTACAAGTAGTAAAGGGAAAATAGGTGGATGAATTGCCCAGTGTACTCTGGGCATATCGGACTACGCCGAGAAGATCAATTGAGGAGTCCCCATTTGCCATGGCTTATAGCACATAAGCAGTAATTCCACTAGAGGTTTACATCCCAGGAATCAAAACTCAAGGAGTAGAGAATGAGACTAATGATGTATTATTAGCCCGAGATCTAGATCTGCTAGAAGAAAGAAGGGAGAGAGCTGCAATTCAGCTGGCGGCATATCAGTAACAGCTTGCTAGCTTATAATAAGAATGTCAACCCAAGGGAGTTTCAAGTCGGTGACCTCATTTTGAAAAAGGTCGTCGGCAACAAGAAGGATCCCAGAGAGGGCAAGCTTGGCCCGAATTGGGAGGGACCCTATAGAATCATCTCGGTATTGGGCAATGGGGCATATTGGCTTGAAGATAATGAAGGCAAAGAGTTGCCAAGGCCCTGGAATACTTGCAATCTGAAATTTTTTTATCATTAGACTTTCTTGTTCTTTGTTATTAGCCAAAGTAATAAATAAAGTTTTAGCTTGTTTTTTTACACTTATGACTGATAAAATAGTTGACGATGTTTCTAGAATACATGCATAATGAGAACCCAAGTGGAACTTAAGTTCACATTAGGGGGTAGAGAGTTGGAAAATGGTTCCTGGAAAGGTAGAATGTGCAAGCTAAAATTAGTTTAACACTTGTTGAAACTTGAGTTTACAAATTGAAGTTAAACCGAGATCATATTTAACACTTGTTGAAATTTGAGAAAAATTTACAAGTTGAAGTTAAATCGAGATCATGTTTAACGCTTGTTGAAATTTGAGTTTACAAGTTAAAGTTAAATCGAGGTCATGTTTAACGCTTCTTGAAATTTGAGAAAAATTTACAAGTTGAAGTTAAACCGAGATCATGTTTAACGCTTGTTGAAATTTGAGAAAAATTTACAAGTTGAAGTTAAACCGAGATCATGTTTAACACTTGTTGAAATTTGAGAAAAATTTACAAATTGAAGTTAAACCGAGATCATGTTTAACGCTTGTTGAAACTTGAGTTTACAAGTTAAAGTTAAACCGATGTCATGTTTAACACTTGTTGAAATTTGAGAAAAATTTACAAGTTGAAGTTAAACCGAGATCATGTTTAACACTTGTTGAAACTTGAGTTTACAAGTTAAAGTTAAACCGAGGTCATGTTTAACACTTGTTGAAATTTGAGAAAAATTTATAAGTTGAAGTTAAACCGAGATCATATTTAACACTCGTTGAAATTTAAGAAAAATTTACAAGTTGAAGTTAAACTGAGATCATGTTTAACATTTGTTGAAATTTAAGAAAAATTTACAAATTGAAATTAAACCGAGATCATGTTTAAACACTTGTTGAAATTTAAGAAAAATTCACAAGTTGAAGTTAAACCTAGGTCATGTTAAAGGATGTTGGTGTTAAGTCCAGGCGGAGATAAACTGTTGATGGGTATGACCGAGGTATATCACCCCGAGAAGATCGCACAGATAAAGTGTATGTTGAAGACATCCAAATTATTCTAAGTATAGAATCATACAAGACAGTAAAAGGAAGACAGAGATACAGGCATTCAGGAGAGGAAGTTGTATTAACATTCAAAAGATGGAATGTCAGCCAACTTAAAACTTACAAATATTCCAAAAAAGAAAAAAAAACCAAAGTACAAAGTACAGAAAGAAGGAGACAAACATCAAAACTAAGACTCTTGGTCTTTGTTGGGTTGGATGCAGTTCGAAGATCACGAGAAGACATCTCGACAGCCTTCTCAGCCACGAGCTCGGCATCTATTTCTTGAAGGGTTTGGTCGAGGCTCTTATTGGCAGTAGGCGGGACCGATGTTGCCTTCTCAGGAGTAGTATCTTTGCAGACCTCCTCACCTTCCTCATCTTGAGTCAAGTCCAGGACTTGCTCATTTGGAGTAGGGGACTTGGCCCCAGCAGCTTCCTTCGATTTCCTCACCAAAGCTTCCTCCTCAGACTCAGAATCGTCTTCGGATTGGCTTGGAGTAGGGGGGAATGGCAAAGCGAGGACGTCGGCATTCTTAAAGGGGGAGTCCTCGGGGACGTCCAACTTCTTGAGGGCAGCCATCCAACCAAGGGTGAAACCTTTATTGCATGCCTGCTTCACTTGTTTTTTGTAGTCTGCCGTGACATCGGCCACCCTCTCATTGTATGCCTTATCATCGGCGGCCTTGAGCTTGGCATCTTTGTGGCCAGGGTAGCCCGGAGCTTGACTTGAGCCTCAGTAGTTTTTATTAAGGCCTCATTCTTCTCAGCTTCAAGGACCTTCTTAATGGCCTCTGCGGCGTCAGCTCTCTCTTCAGCCGCGTCCTGAGCCTTTACAGCTGCCTCGGCTTGATCTGCTAAGGTCTTCAACTTGTCCTTGGCCCTGTTGAGGGACTTTTGTAAAGCAGTGACCTCCCTGATTTTGTCGACCAACTCCTTCCTCATCTTAAAAGCTTGCATTGAGAATGAGTGGGCATACTGGATCGCCTGAAAGAAAGTCAGCAGAACAAAAGTTAGTAAAATCCTCTGAGTATGAAAGAATGGAGGAAGAAAAATACCAAGTATGGAAGACTTACTTGAACAGAGTGTTGGAGCATCAAAGTGAAGTTTTCGTACTCGCTCATCTCGGCATTGTGATTGAGATCGTTTGGAAGGAGCAAAGCCGTTGAGAGGACGGCACTGACTTTAAGATCAGTCGCACTGTCGCCAACTCTGACCGGCTTGTCCTCGATGGTAATCTAGGGGGCCTAGGGGGCATCTGCTTTCATAGGGCCTGAGGTCGTCGCAAATTCGAACCTCGGCCTCTTTGATCGAGTTGATTGGGATGGTTCAGCCTCGGCGGGCCTCTTCTCGGGGACGAAGGGGGTTTTCTTACTCGAAGCCAATTTTGAAATTGGCAAGGTGTCTTCAGTATCAATTTGAGTCACCATTGCCTTTGGCTAAGCCTTCTTCAGCCTTTTTTGTTTTGGCTTTGGAGGCTAAGTTGGTGCTGGTTGAGTGTCGATGGAGGATAGGATGTCAGCCAAGAGGTCTTCGGCGACTACTTTCTTGCGGCCCATCTCAGCAGCAAAAACAGTTTGGCATCATCGTCGGCGTTGAGATGGTGGGATCAGTTGTAGAGCTGAGATAGATGGCTGCTCTGCTACATCAGAGGTTGACCCTTGATCTGGCCAAGATGACAAGATTGCTGGAGGAGTAGTGGCAGAGGGAGGAGACTGACTCTTGTTCTTTTTTGAAACGTCGGGAAAAACCGACTTGTAAGTGGAAATGAAATTGAGTAGCAGAGGGGCTCTCCGCTTGTGAACGGGAAAATTCAATAGCCTCTTCAAGTCCTTGCTAGGGAAGAAAGACTTGCGAAAGCCCTTTGGTGGCTGGGGAAGAACTGTAAAAAGAAGAGCACAGACGTTAGAACAAAGTATCGAAAACTCTAAAAAAGAGAGCAAGGAAAGGTGACACTTGGCTCTTACCATTTCCTTCTCCGAAAACTGTTCGGCTTACGAGATAAAGGTGGAGGTCATCGTTTGGTTAAAACTCCCAGTTGCCCGAGACGGTAAAATAATCATCTCCAACACCCTTGTTTGAGTCTGGGAGGTTGGCAATGAGCTTGTACTCAGTGGACCTCGGCTTGAGGTAATAGATGTGGCCTTTTTCCAATTTCAGGCGACACATAGTGTAGCAGTACTGGATATCGGCAAGAGTAACCCTAGTATTCTCTTGTTTGGCTAAAGCTATTATACCGTTGATAACTCGGTAAGAGTTGATGGCAAGCTACATTGGGTTCAATTTATAGTAATGAAGGATTTCTCGGAAAAAGGTGTCAAGTGGAAACCTAAGTCCACACTCGATAAAGGCCACTACTGGGAAAGGCATGAGATTCACATCGGGCATAATGGAATCTTCCTCCTCTACCAACCTGAGGTGGACTTTGGCAGGAATGGAAAACTCCCGCCTAAAGTATTCTAACTTGGTCGAGGTGTCTACCCTATGCTTCTACATAACCATGATATCGGCCCGAGGTAAAGGTGTAGGATTTCGGAAGGAAGTGTTTTCTGACGGTTTTTTAAGGACCTCGGCTAAAACCTAAATGTGAGCTGGGGTAAGAATTTGTGGGGATCTTAAGGGGAATGTTTTTTGGTTTTTCCTAAAAAATTGTGGGTTCTACAAGCAAATTGCAAACCTAGATCTACAGGAACAAAGATTGAAGGCACGAATCTGGAAAAGACACAAAAAATAGAAAGCAAGAACATGTTTAAGAATCAAGAACAGTAACGAACTATCAAGAACATTGTGACAAAGTGTGCACAAGGGTGCGAGGCCAAGAACAGTGGCAAAAGTGAACAAATTTGTGAGTAGTGTGTGAATATTCGAGAAAGGAATGGGCAAAAACAGAATCACGAAGCAAACATACTCAAACATGTGGTGCAAATCAAGGTACAGATTAAAAATGATCGAAGACATAAGCAAGTTTGTAAAATACAACAGAGTTCGCAGTGAAATCAAGAACTAAAAACCAGGAGGAATAGTGGCTTACCAGAGAAAGTGAGGCCAGTATGAGGATTGCCGAAGTCAGACGATGGTTACAAAAGTGACGGAGCGGTGAAAATCACGCCGGAGGAGGTGATCAGAGCAAGTTGCAGAGCTAAAGCTTGAACAAAGACAGATTAGAGAGAGAGAGAGAGAGAGAGAGAGAGAGAGAGAGAGAGAGAGAAAGTTGGACACTTCAGAAACGATGATGTAAAAAGTGAAGAGACGGCGAGAGAGAATTGATTTTGATCAAAACGCGGAGAATGGCGGCAAAATACCATCAATGCATCTATGGCAACATGCTTATTAGACGGCGCACCCAGACACAAGACGACTTACAGGCGCATATCGAGTACGATCCAGTGAGGGGAAAACGCGTAGCAAAATCAGTTGATTTATTTTGCGTGACAGCTCGTACGCGTTATAACACTCTTGGAGTTCTTGGTTTAATGAAGCAATGACCTCGGCTGGTAGGAGGATCTCGGCTAAATAAACTCAAATAAAACTAGGTTATTGGTTCTAAAATCCCTGATGAGACAGACTACAGGACCTGGTCGTATGAAGCCGACGTATTATGACCTCAGTAAATGGATGATACAGCAAGATAGCCGACATGCTATACGATATGACGATACAGGTTCCATCACCTCAAGATGCCAAGGTAATAGAACCTAAGGGGCAATTGTGGAGATATATTTTCTGAGTACCAACATGTGGCCAAGGTGATGCCGACATGTAAGCCGGGGTACCATTGTGAAATTCAATGTATAAAGAGAGAAATACAGAGAGAATAAATTGTATGTATTCAATTGATTGATTATTCAGTGATTTACAACACTCTCATATATAGAGAGGAAAGGTGGTACACATAGGATACTAACTAACTAACACCGAAAGCAGAAACATTATCATTAGTGGGACAGCTGGACAGCTAGATATTGCACACTAATATTACACTAACAGCCCCCCTCAAACTCAAGGAGGATAGGTACTAACAAACTTGAGTTTGGAGAGAGTAACAAAACAGGAAAGTAAACTGATAAATAAAATAAAATAGGATATGAGACACTGTATGGTTGTGTTAAACTGTTGTTGAAGACACGGTATGGTCGTGTCAAACTATTGGAGAAAACACTGTATGGTTGTGTCGGACCGTTGTAGCAGACAATGTCGGGACAGTTTACGAGGACATGCCGGACCGATGTAGAAGCTAACCGGAATCAATGTCGGGACAGTTTATGGGGTCATGCCGGACCGATGTAGAAGCTAACCGGAATTAATGCCGGGACAGTTTACGAGGTCATGCTGAACCAATGTAGAGGCTAACCGGAATCAATGTCGGGACAGTTTACGAGGTCATGCCGGACCGATATAGAAGCTAACCGGAATCAATGTCGGGACAGTTTATGGGGTCATGCCGGACCGATGTAGAAGATAACTGGAATCAATGTCGGGACAGTTTATGGGGTCATGCCAGACCGTTGTAGAAAACTTTGGTGGTACATTAAGGGGGTGACTTAGAGAGTGCACCATGGGGTGGCTTGGGTGGTTCGCATGGTGTGTAACCATGCTCACCATGATATATGTATAATACCCCCCCCCCTCAAACTCAAATAGGTTTGAAAATAGAAATCTATTGGAGGTTGAAACAAATGGATTAGTAAAGTGGAGTAGAACGGCTCAATGCAGAGTGGAGATGTGAAAAAAAAAATGGTAGAAAGGTTTTTTTTTGTTTTGTTTTTTTTTTTTTTTTTTTTTTTTTTTTTTTTTTTGTGTGTAAAACAGTGAGCGGGGTGCCCTGATATGAAGAAAACAAGGGTGTTGTGCAAGCCAGATGGCAAGAATGGCACAAGGTTGTTTGGAGCAGAAAAATTAGTGAGGTGGTGTTGAATGTGGGTTGGTATTATAATAAAAAAAATATGTATGTATATATAGAAAAGAAAAGAAAGTTGAAGAGAGTGTGAACATGCTGATGATGAAAAGTAAAAACATAACATAAATTAAAAATTAAAGGGGGTAGTGGGGAACCGAGTGGTGTTTGGTTAGAGTGGTGGAAGAAGATACATGGTCAGCAGGATGATTAGGTTTTGGTGGGTGGGAAAAAAAGTCAAGTGAGAGAGAGAAAATCTATTTACCGGATTGAGAGAGAGAGAGCTTCGATGCAAGTGTGAATAGTGTGGGTCTGTGTCGTGCTGTCTGTATCGGTGTGTAAATGTATGGTGTGTATCTAGGTGTGTTGTGTATGGTGTGTGGGTGTGTTGTTTAGCTCCAAAAAATACAGTCTATCATCTCCCTTTGTATGGGTATGGGTGTGTTGTATGGTGTGTTCTTTCAAACGGTCTGTTTCTCATCTTCAGCTATAATTCCAAGCTCGAGATCGATATCAACGGAGATCGACGACGATGGTGGTGCTGTCTCCGACAGCGATGCCGGGAGGTTGCCAATGATGCTAGAAGAGGGCGGTAGAGCTCCGGCGTTAGATTCATGTTGCGATGGTGACTCGCAGTTGTTATCCACCGCCTACGGATGTGTCGGTGGTACTGCGGGATTCGCGAAAGGAGACCTTGATAGCCTTGAGGTAGTCGCTCGATGCCCTGGTTGCGGAGGAGCTCGACGGAGTCCGTGCGTGGGGGTCATGCGCGACGTCGAAGTTACAGAAATTGAACTCCCAATTCAACCCGCTCTCGCCAGAGCTGAGGTGTGTGAGGTTTCCGGCGGTGTCGGTGAGAGTGAGACCGAGCTGGATGAGATTCAAAGCGTCGACGTTTGATTTCAAGAGATTGTAGTGGTCCGACGGGAGGATTGATCTGGTATTGGAGACGCCATATTGATTGATTCACAGCCACCTGTTGGACCCAACATTTGTTTGCATGGAGAATGAGATGGGTTGGTTATCCACATCAAGATTCAGTATATCCAAATCCATAATAGTTGAACCCAAGAGACTTGTTGTGTTGGGTTGGTTACCGAGAAGAGAATCAGAATTACCTATATGGAGAAGTTTTGCAGTTATCACTATAAAGTAGAGAGAGAAAGTGTGAGAGAGGTCTTGTTGGAGTTGATAGAGGTCTCAAATTGGTTGAGGTCCGGCGGGCGGTCAAGGCAAGGTTGCCGCCCGCCGGAAGGCGAAGAATACCATAAGCTTAACCTATAACTCTGATACCATGTGAAATTCAATGTATAAAGAGAGAAATACAGAGAGAATAAATTGTATGTATTCAATTGATTGATTATTCAGTGATTTACAACACTCTCATTTATAGAGAGGAAAGGTGGTACACATAGGATACTAACTAACTAACACCGAAAGCAGAAACATTATTATTAGTGGGACAGCTGGACAGCTAGATATTGCACACTAATATTACACTAGATATTGCACACTAATATTACACTAACAACCATGTGTCCTGGTCATGACGCCGAGGTGATCTCGGCTAGGCCGAGGTTATCTCCGAAGATATCGGAGTCCGGGATAAGCGGATAAGGGACAAGAGTCCTAGAATGAGGAAGGACCTCAGCTTGGATAAGGATAAACTCTTAGGGAGTTTATCTTTATCTATTAGAGAGTCCAAGATAAGCACTGAGCTGAAATCCATTGAAGCTAGGCTTCTATTGGGACTAGGATTGAGTTAGCTATAAAAGAGAGGCACCCCCAATGGGTCGAAGGTACGCAATTTATATTCTGAATAGTGAGTTAAGCACTTTGGTTATCTTTGGGAGATATTTAACTGACTTGACCGTCGGAGTGCCCTCGGGTAGACGGACTACCACCGGAATCTCTTCTTTCTGTTACAGGTCATTCAAGCGCCATCTATTCTGCCAGTGCTTTCCAGTTGAATACTGAGTTAGCAGTGTGGTCAGAAATTCACTCACACAAATACTAATACACACATTCTACAAAAAAAAATAAACAAATAAATAAAAATAAAATAAAGAGTGTGTGTGCTATTTCTAGACCACACTGCCAAACAAGTACTCAACTGGAGAACATCGGCAGAATAGATCACGCCCGAACAACCTGTCACAGAAAGAAAAGACTTCGACGGTGGTTCGTCCACCCGAGGGCACTCCGATGATCAAGTCAATATTCAATTATCTCTCAAAGATAATAATTAGTGCTTAACTCACTAACCAGAATATAAAAAGCGTATCTTAGACTCACGAGGGTGCCTTTCTTTTATAGCCAACACTGACATGATCCCTGTAGAAACCTAGCTTCAATGGACTCTAGTTCAATACTTATCCTAGACTCTTTAATAGATAAAGATAAACTCCCTAAGAGCTCTATCCTTATCTAGGCTGAGGTCTTCCCCCATTCTAGGACTCTTGTTCCCTATCCATTCATCTCGAATTCCGGTATCTTCGCAGGTAACCTCGGCCTAGCCAAGATCACCTCGGCGTCATGACCAATACACGTAGCGCCTCAGTTATCACTTCGGTGCCACTTTGGCCACGTGTCGTTATTCAAAAAATATGTCCTTACAACTGCCCCCTAGGTTCTATTATCTCGGCATCCTGAGGTGATGGAACCTATATTATTTGACCATATAACACATCGGCTAAGCTTGCTCTATTCTTCATTATCGAGGTTACTACACATCGGCTTCCATATGACAAAAAACTTCTATGTGTTTGCATCAATCCTTTAGAACCAAGAACCAAGTTTTTTCATGTTCTTTAGCCGAGATCGTCCTCCTAGCCGAGGTCGTTGCCTCATTAAATCAAGAACTCCAAGAGTTTCTACACGCGTATGAGCTGTCACGCATAGTAATTCAACCGTTTTTGCCACACGTCTCTTCCCCATTAAACTGTACCTGACATGCCATTTAAGTCGCATTGTACTTGCGTGCGCCGTCTGACAAGCACGTCGTCGTAGGCACACTAATTGCGATTTGTCGCCTTTTCGTGTTTTGACAAAATTACTTCCCTCTCTCTTCGTCTTTTCACTTTTGCAAACACGATTTCTCCTAAAACTCTTAACTTTTTCTCTCTAAAAATCCCTTACCTCCATTGTTGCCTTCTTCAAGCTCCCTATAACCACTCCGTTTACTTCCTCCGGCGAAGCATTTTGCTGCTCTTCTCCGCTCGCTGCCACCGTCTGACTCCGACGAACTCCATACCAGCCTCACATTTATTGGTAAGCCACTGCTCCTCCCTGTTTGATTCACTTTGAACTCTGTGAAATTTGTACCCTGTCTTCATAAATGTACTCAGTCTTCACTTGTGTTTTTAAATTTTATCATTCGTCTGATTGAGCATGTTTCGATTTTGAAATATTGTGTTTGCCCACTCTGTTTTCTGGGTCTACCCATGCACACACATACTTGATGTTCTTGATAGCTTGTCACTGTTCTTGATTTTGCTTTCTGGGTTCTGAACCATGCTTTTTGCCCTATTTTCTTGTTGTCTTTTCCAGATTCTTGCCCTCAATTCTTGTTTCCATAGTCTTAGGTTTGGGACTTGTTCTAGAACTTACAAACTTTAGGAAAAATTGAAACAAATTCCCCTTAGATCCTCAAAAAACTCTTGCCCCAACATACGTTTAGGTTTTGCCGAGGTCCTTTAAACCTTAACAAACCATTTCCTTCTAAAATCCAACACCCTCCCATTTAGCCGACATTATGGATACGTTCAGGTGAATGGTAGACACCCCAACTAAGCTTGCATACTTTAGGCACGAGTTTGCCATCCCTACCGACGTTCACCTTAGGTTGGTTGGGGAGGAGGACTCCATTATGCCCAAAGACGACTCCATGCCATTCCCAGTTGTAGCATTCATAGAGTATGGACTTAGGCTCCCTCTTGACATCCTCTTCCGAGAAGTTCTTCACTACTATAAACTTAACCCAATGCAATTAGCCATTAACTCTTACAGAGTCATCAACGGTATCATTGCCTTAGCTAGCCGAGAAAATGCTAGGGTAACTCTAGCCGACATCCAGTACTGCTACACCATGTGTGGCCTTAAGTCAGAAAAAGGCTACATTTACTACCTTAAGCCAAGGTCGACGGAATACAAACTCATCGCCGACCTCCCTGATTCCAACAAGGGCGCCGGGGACGATTATTTCATCGTCTCGGGCAATTGAGAGTTCCTTCCAGATAACGACATTCGCCTCTACCCTTTAAGCCGTACATTATTCAAAGAGGGAGATGGTAAGAGCCAAGTGTTACTTTTACTTGCTTCTCAAGTCTTTAATACTTTGTTCCTTCTAAATGTTCTAATGTATGTTTTTTACTTGCAGTTCTTCCTCAACCTCCAAAGGATTTCCACAAAAACTTCAATTCCAACAAGGATTTCAAGAGGCTGTTGGGTTTACTAGTTGACCAACGAAAAGCCCCTTTGCTGCTCAACTACATCCCGACTTACAAGTCTGTACTTCCCGACGTTCCAAGAAAAAACAAGTCTCCTCCTTCAGCAACAACTCCTAAAGCTGAATCATCAAGGCTTGACCAAGGATCAACATCTGGTCCTGTGGAGCAACCATCAACCTCTACTCCACAACTGATCCCACCTTCTCAACGCCAACGCCGACATCGAACTCAACTACACGCACCAGCAGGCAGAACTCAAAGTCGAAGACGCCGAAGTACTAAGGCGCCGTCTTTGGACCCAGCAAATCCATCAACAGCTCTACCAGCAATCCACCTTGGCACTAAAGTTACCGTTGCCATCTTCTCTGACGAAATAGGGTGACAAAAGGCCGTTGCTGAAGACCTTCTTGCCGACATCCCCAAAGTCCTCACAGTTCAATCTTCCCAGTCTCAACCCAAGCCAAAACCAAAAAGGCTGAAGAAAGCCCAAGCCAAGGCAACGGTGACTCAAATCGACTCTGAGCACACCTTGCCAATCTCAAAAATGGTTGAGGCAGAAAATAGTGCCTCTGCTGGCGAAAAGAGGCCCACAAAGGCTGCTCCTTCTGAATCGACCTGGTCAAAGAAGCCGAGGTCAGAGTCTGCGACAACCTCAGGGTCCATGAAATCTGATGCCCCTTGGGCCCTTTCAATCACTATTGAGGACAAGCTAGTCAGAGTCGGCGACAGCGACTGACCTTGAAGTCGGCGTTGCCCTCTCCACTGCCTTGCTCCATCCAAAAGACCTCGAACGCAATGCCGAAGTCAACGAATATGAAAACTTAGCTCTAATGTTGCAGCACTCCGTACAAGTAAGCCCCTAAAACTTGGTACTTTTCATTCTCTATTTTTCCATACTTAGAGAGTTTTACTAACTTTTGTTTTTTTCATTTCTTCTAGGTGATCCAACACGCCCAGTCCTTCGCGATGCAGGCCTTCGACATTAAGAAGGAGTTGGTCCACAAGACGAAGGAGGCTGCTGGTTTGCTCAAGACCATCAATAAAGCTGAGCCTAAGATGAAGACATTGATGGATCAGGCTAAGGCGGCCAAACAGGCCCAAGATAAGGCCGAGAAGAGGACAGGAGCTGCTGACGGCGTTGCTAAGGTCCTTGAAGCTGAGAAGAAAGAGGCCGAAACAAAGACCGCCCAAGCCCAAGCCGAGCTCATTGTTGCCTTGGCCACAAAGGACGCCAAGATCAAAGCGGCAGATGAAAAAGCATACGCCAAGGGGGCAGCCGACGTCCGCGAGTACTACAAGAAGCAAGTAAAACAAGCATGCAACAAGGGTTTCACCCTTGGTTGGATGGCTACCTTAAAGGAGTTGGCTGTCCCCGGGGACTCAACTCTCCGAGATAACAGTCTCCTCGTCCTGCCATTCCCCTCCACTCCAAGCCAATCCGAGGACGAGGCTGAGTTCGAAGAAGATGCTGAGGCCGATAAGTCTAAGAAGGCCGATGCTGCTGGGGCCAAGTCCCCAACTTTGAATGAGTAAGTCCTAGACTTGACTCAGGATGAGGGAGACGAGGTCCAGAATACCACCTCTGAGGCCGAGGTTGAGGCTGCCAACAAAAGCCTTCATGATACACTTCGCCAGATTGATGCTGAGGTAAAGGCTGACAAAAGTGCAACACCTCCAGCCGACAAAGCTAATCCCAGTACTTAGGATATTTCTGTTCTTCTTGTATTTTTTTCTGTTTCCTTCTTAGCTATAATACTTTGTTTCTAAACAATGTTAGCTTTGCATTTGGCCGACGCGCCCTTTTGTAATCTGAACAAGTAACCCCTTTTATAGGCCGAAGTGCCTTTTTACTTCTTTCAAATGCAAGTACAACTCCTCTTAAGATGTTTGTATGTTTGTCTTCTTTACTGTCTTGCTGAATAATTTGCATGTCTTTATAGTACACCTTCACTGTGCAATTTCCTCAGGGTAAAAATACTTCGGATATACATGTTAAATGTTTATCTCGGTCTTGTCTATCACTTCACTCTCACTTACCAGGATGCTTTTCTTCCATTACCTTGGCCTCGGCAAGTACGTAGATACTTCTTTCAACATAACCTTGGCTTAATTTTAACTTGTAAATTTTTCTTAAAATTTCAACAAGTGTTAAACCAATCTTCTTTCAACATAACCTCGGCTTAACTGCAACTTGTAAATTTTTCTCAAAATTTCAACAAGTGTTAAACCAACCTTAGCTTGTAAATTCCAACTTCCAAACATTATTCTCCAGCTCTCTGCCCCCTAATGTGAACTTAAGTTTCACTTATGTTCACATTAAGCATGTACCTATGATTTTGTCGCTGAGATCAAATTCAAACAAAGACTGGCCGAGGTCATCAACCTTAGTCTCTCTATTAATCTAACTTAGTGTCATTCAAAGTTTTCACTCTGTTGACACAGCAAATCTAGGTTAATTCAACTTAGTTCAACTCCATTATAAGCAAGTATAATTTCAACTCTGCCAAATAATGAGTCTAAGTTATTCGTCATATTTCAATCAAAAATATAGCCAACTTAGTTCAACTCTATTATATGCAAGTATAATTCAACTCTGCCATATAATAAGTCTAATTTATTCGTCATATTTCATCAGAAACGTTGCCAACTTAGTTCAACTCTACTATATGCAAGTATAATTCAACTTTGCCATATAATAAGTCTAAGTTATTCGTCATGTTTCAATCAGAAACATCACTAAGTGACTGGTCAATCCTTTTACACAAGTTTAGAAAGCAAAAATCGAGCTAAAACTTTATTAATTACTTCGGTTAATAACAAAAGATTTTTAAGGAAAGAAACAAAATGAAATCTTAATGATAGAAAAACTTCAGGTTGCAAGTATTCCAAGGTCTTGGCAATTCTTTGCCTTCACTGTTTTCAAGCCGATATGCCCCATTGCCCAGGATCGAGATGATTCTATAAGGTCCTTCCCAGTTTGGGCCAAGCTTGCCCTTTCTGGGATCCTTCCTGTTGCCAACGACCTTTCTCAGGATGAAGTCCCCAACTTGAAACTCTCGTGGGTTAACCTTTTTGTTATAAGCTCTAGCAAGCTGCTGCTGGTATGCCTCCAGTTGGATCGTTGCTTTCTCCCTTATTTCTTCCAACAAGTCCAGATCTCGGGCTAAAAATGCATCATTAGTCCCATTCTCTACTCCCTGAGTTCTGATCCCTGGGATGCCGACCTCCAGTGGAATGACCACTTTTGTGCCATAAGTCATGGCGAATGGGGACTCTCCCGTTGATCTTCTCGGCGTAGTCCAATATTCCCAAAGTACATTGGGCAACTTATCCACCCACTTTCCCTTTGCTGCTTCCAACCTCTTATTGATCCCATCCAAAATGACTTTGTTGGATGCTTCTGCTTGTCTATTACTTTGAGGGAAACTTGGGGTGGAATAGTAATTCTTGATCTTGTACTTTGCACAGAAGCTCTTGATTAGCTTACTGTCAAACTGCGTTCCATTGTCTGCTATTATTGCTCTTGGGATCCTAAACCTGGTGATGATGTTCTTCCATATGAAGTTCTTGACATCAATGTCCCAAATCTTTGCAAGGGGTTCAGCTTCAACCCACTTGGTAAAGTAATTTGTTGCCACTAGCAGAAACTTCCTTTGTCCAGTTACCTGAGGCAGCTGTCCAACAAGATCCATGCCCCATTGGGCAAATGGGCAAGGGCTGGATACTGGGTTTAAATCTGTTGCTAGTTGGTGTATTAAAGGTACAAACGTCTAACACTTCTCATACTTTCTGACATAAGCTTCAGCATCTTTCTGCATATAGAGCCACTAGTATCCCTGAGAAATGGCCCTATGAGCAAGTGACCTCCCCCCTGTGTGGCTTCCACATACTCCTTCATGTATCTCATACAAGAAGTCTTCAACTTGTGAATGATGTACACACCTCAAAAGGGGTCCAATAAAAGATCTTCTGTAGAGATGCCCTTATGCTATCAAACTGAATCTTGCCGACTTTAGTCTGATCTTGTGTGCTTCTTTATGATTATCTAGCAGTTTTCTCTCTTTAAGGAATACTATTATTGTATCTATCCAGCTTGGTCCCATATCCACACACATTGCTTCATGTTCTATGTTTAGTGGTTCTACACTTGGACCTGACAAGTAGTCAACCATTATTGTCCTTGCCTCTCCTGGTTTCATTGCACTAGCCAGGTTGGCCAAGGCATCAGCATGGTTGTTGTCATCTCGGCCGACTTGCTGTAGTCGGTAATTTTGAAACAATGCCATCAGTTTTCCCACCTCCTTTATATAGGCCACCATCCTTTCATCTCGGGTTGCGTATTTGCATGTTTCCTGGTTGACAATAAGTTAGGAGTAACAAAAGACCATTACCTTGCCGGCTTTCATTACTGCTGCCAATTTCAACCCTGCAATCAGGGCTTCATACTCTGCCTCGTTGTTTGAAGCCTTGAACCTCAAATGAATGGATTGTTCAAGCATCTGTCCATTTGGCAATACTAGCATTACTCCTGCCCCCGCTCCTTGTCAGTTTGAACTTCCGTCAACGAACAGGCAGAAGGAGTCGCCAACGTAAATACTATAAGGCCTGAGTTTCTCTTCTTTCCTTTTGTTTGGCTATCCCCAATTGGGTTTCTCCTTGTTCACCTGGACATCGTATACCTTGGCTCAACGGAGCCCGATGTATGATGGCGCCTAATGTGAACTCAGTTATGAAGTCGGCCAAAACTTGGCCTTTGATTGCTATTATGGGTCTGAATTCCAGGTCATATTGGCCCAACACCACTGCCCATCTGGCTATATTGCCTGTCAGATCTCCTTGCTGCAATAGGGACTTCAAAGGATGCTCAGTTAACACCACAATCTTGTGGGCTTGAAAGTAATGATTCAACTTCTTGGAGGCCATTATCAAAGCTAGCGTTAGCTTTTCCAAAGGTAGATATCTGGTCTCTATATCTGCTAGGGTTTTACTCACGTAGTAAACTGTCATTTGTTCTCATTTTTCTTCTCTGACTACCACTGCACTTACTGCATGCTCTGAAACCGCCAAGTATAAGAACAGCTCCTCTCCAAGTACTGGATTTGAGAGAACTGGAGCTGTGGTCAAGTATTTCTTTAAGTCGGCCAAGGTGACTTTGCACTCCTCTATCCATAAGAAGTCTGTGGCGTTTTTTACTAAACTGAAGAAAGATTTGCATTTATCAGAACTTCTTCTTATGAATCTGTTTAGGGCTGCAGCCCTTCCAGTTAGCATCTGCACTTGTTTTGCCGACGATGGGCTCTTTAACTCCGTAATGGCCTTGATTTGATCCGGCTTGCCTCAACACTCTTTCTGGTGACCAAGTATCCCATGAATTTCCCTGACATAACTCCAAATGCACACTTCGATGCATTGAGTCGGAGCCGAAATGTCCTTAGGATATCAAAGATTGTCTTTAGGTCAGCCAAATGATCTTTAGGTTCCTTAGTCTTCACGACCATGTTATCAATGTAAATGTCCACTGTTTTGCCTATTAGATGTTTGAACATCTTAGTCACCAATCTCTGGTAAGTTGTTCTTGCATTTTTCAACCCAAAAGGCATCACTCTGTAGCAATACAACCCTTTTGGGGTGATAAATGCAGTCTTCTCCTCATTTGGGAGGTACATGGCTATCTGATGATACCCTTTGTAAGCGTTCAGGAAGCTCATCCTTCCATGCCGTGAAGTGGCATCCAGCAATTGGTCAATCTTAGGTAGTAGAAAACTGTCTTTGGGACAAGCCTTGTTTAGGCTGGTGAAGTCCACGCAAACCCTCCATTTTCCATTCTTTTTCTTCGCAACAACCGTGTTCGATAACCATGTTGGGTAGTTTACCTCTCAAATGGCTCTGGCCTCCAGAAGTTTATCCATTTCCTTTTCTACTGCCTCAATATGCATCAACGTCGGCCTCCTTGCTCGCTAGATGACAGGTTTAACCGACTTGTCCACATTCAGTTTATGGCAAGTGACCTTGGGGTCAATGCTACGCATCTCGTACGATGTCCAAGCAAACACCTCAAGGTTCGCTCTCAAGAATGCTTCTAATTCCTTTTCCTCTTCCTCGGCCAATCCTGAGCCGAGAAAGAAGAAGCGCTCTTCGTCTCCTTGTTGGACTAAGATCTTTTTCAGGGTTTCCTCGCTTTTCTCAGCTGGTTCTTTGCCGACGTCTTCAAAGACTTCCATGTTCTCATCCTCAATCTCCGCTGTTTCTGCTTTTCGTATGTTGCAGGTGGATTTCATTGCTGCCATGGAGCAATTCTTTGCCTGTACTTGATCCTCTCTGAACTTCTCAATTCCATGCTCTGTTGGGAATCATAACAGCTAGTGCAATGTTGAGGGGACAGCCCCCATTGCATGTAGCTATGGCCTTCCCAGGATAGCATTGTAAGGGGAGGGAGTGTCAATTATTGTGAACTCAGTTTTTACCTTCTTGGTGCTAGCCTGCACCTCCAAACTTACTGCTCCTAGAGGCCACGTCAACATTTTATTAAACCCGACCATTAGACCATTGGATTGTTCTAGATCATCTTGGTGAAGGCCAAGCTCCTTGTAACATTTGACATACATGATGTCACAAGAGCTGCCTTGGTCGATCAAAATTCGTTTTACCTGGCATTCTCCAATCTGGAGGGATATTACCAAGGCATTGTCGTGTGGATGATGCACCATCTCTAGGTCGTCTTCAATAAAGGACACCAGTGGTCCCTGGCACTTGTCTGCCCTAGGTCTCTTCTGCCGGACCTGATATACATGTTGCAAGTGTTCCACCTTCTTAGTTTCCCCACGTATCTCGTTCTTATTAACCTTCGAGTGAATTATATTGATCACTCGAGGTCCGTCTACTTGCGTTTGCGGTGCTAGTGGGGGTGGTGCTACCGGTGCCTGGGGCAGTCTCACTTACTCTTCCTTTATCCTGGTCTCATCTACCAGGTCCCTTAGATGACCTTGTCTTACCAGGTCTTCTAGATGTGCTTTTAGGGCTCTGTACCCTTGAGTTAGATGCCCATCCTCATTGTGGTAGGCACAGTGTTTCCCCAGACTTCTTCCTATAAATTCACCAGGAAGCTTCTCTGGTGCTCTATAATAGGGCTAATTCTGGATTCTTTCCAAGACTTTGTAAACCGAAATTCGGAATACGATTGTGACTGCATGTGCAGTCCTCAGTCTTGTCTCTTGTTTGTTGTATCCGACATTACCTCCGCCTCGCTTCGGCGAGCCGTTTCTCCTCTCTTGTTTTGACGCCTTTGTCCCCAGCGTGTCCTCCTCAGCCCTGGCATACTTTTCTATCCTGGCCATAAGTTCCTCCATACTCTTTGGTAGTGTCTTTGCCAGTGATTTTCGAGGCAGACAATCATCTTTCAGGCCGTTCTTAAAAGACACGACCGCCACCTCCTAGTTGCATCTTGGTATTCGATTGAACACCTCATAATACCTTTTGGCATAGGCCCTAAGACTTTCATCCTCGCCAATTCTTAGAGCCATCAGGGAGTCCACCCTCAATGGTTGTAGTTTGTTTGTCACAAATCTAGCCACGAACATCTCAACTAGGCCTTCCCAGCTTTTCACAGTTCCTTTTGACAACTTGTGAAACCAGTCTGATGCGATTTTCCCAAAAGATAAGGGGAACACCTTACAAAGCAACGGCTCGTTCCCGATATATAATGCCATTGAGTTCAGGTATAAGCCGATGTGAAAGTTAGGGTCAGACTTACCGTCGTATATTTGGAATCTCGACATGTGAAACCTTTTCGGGGCCTCAAACTTGTCCAATTCAACCGAGAACGGTGTTCTCGGCTTGACTGGTGATGTTCCCTCGGCATCTTTGTCGCTTCCTCTAGAGGTAATCCCTCAGATCCTCCTTGGTCTGTTCAGGAGCTCGGCTATCAACAGATTTCAGCCTTTTCTGTGCGCTACTCTCAGTATCGTTATGAGTCCTCTTAGATCTTCCTCTATTAGTTGCGTCAAAACACAGTTCCTTCCCTTGAACATGCTGATGTTCTCTGGGGTCAGCTTCCTTGGTACGATGCGTCCTCCGAGAATCTCCCTTCGTTGACTCTCCTCGTCCGACCTCCCTTGAAGGTCGGTGAAAGTGTTCCTTGGTCCTGGTGTGCTGGGGGACTATAGTGACTGTTTTCTGCTCCCATTTCTGGGTATTGTTCCTGGCCGCTGGAATCAGCATGTCTTGCAACGGAAATGGTGGCTACATGACGTTATCCTGCATCATGAAATTGACGACTGATTGCAGGTCTACTAATTTATTCGTCATTCCCTTCATCTCTCCATCCCTCTGCAAGCATCTATCTTTCCATACCTAGAGGTCGTTCTTGTTATAATATCCGCTTCGGTCTGACTTCTTTAGTACATCGCCCTCTTGGTTGACATCCTTCTCTCTGGGATTCTGATCCCGAGTTTCTTCGTTGTAGTCATCCTCCTCCACGTTAGGGTCAATGTGCTTACTACTCCTAGTAAGGATGTCGTCCCCAACCTTTTCTTTCTGTTTGTCATTGGCCATCTATTCTCCTTTCTTTCCCACAGACGACGCCAAATTGTGTGTGTTGTTTTCTGACCACACTGCCAAATAGGTACTCAGCTGAAGAACACCGGCAGAATAGATCACGCCCAAACAACCTGTCACAGAAAGAAAAGACTCCGGCGGTGGTTCGTCTACCCAGGGGCACTCCAATGATCAAGTCAGTACTCAATTATCTCTCAAAGATAATAATTAGTGCTTAACTCAGTAGCCATAATACAAAAAGCATACCTTAGATCTACGAGGGTGCCTTTATTTTATAGACAACACTGACCTGATCCCTGTAGAAGCCTAGCTTCAATGAACTCTAATTCAATGCTTATCCTGGACTCTTTAATAGATAAAAATAAACTCCCTAAGAGCTCTATTCTTATCCAGACTGAGGTCCTCCTCTATGTTAGGACTCTTGTTCCCTATCCGTTCATCTCGGATTCCGGTATCTTCGCAGGTAATCTCGGCCTAGCCGAGATCACCTCGGCGTTATGACGAGGACACGTGGCACCTCGATTGACACTTTAGTGCCATCTTGGCCACGTGTCGTTATTCAAAAAATATGTCTCCACAAAAAAATATATATTGTTAGTTCGCTAATCGAGTTAGATACAAACTAAGATTAATAATATTTATAAAAAATACAATTCTTGGAGCATTGATATCAAATCAAATATAAACGCGCACAAAAAAAATGCATAGACAATAACAAGTTAGAACGGATTAATGTTTTTGGTCAAACAATAAATAAATGTGAATTCATTTTACATTTCGTATTTGGGACCAATCAACCTTTTTATAGAGTGGTGAAACAATAAATAAATGTAAATTCACTTTATATTTCGTATTTGGGACCAATCATCCTTTTTGTAGAGTGGTGAAACAATAAATAAATGTAAATAGAGTGGCGCTTTGGCAAGAAAACTTGGGATATTCAATCCAATTTATTTATAATAAAACTTTGTAGACTTCCCACTGTAGTGTTGTGTAGTATGGTCCAACATGGTCTATTGATGGTCTACTGGGTGGGGAACTTGGAAGTATGAAGTATGAACATCCATAATATATTTATGAGAAATACTATTCATACATAAAATTCTTACGAAAAACTTTACAAAAAATATATGATAATATTATTATTGTAAATAAATATATTTTAATAATATTTTGTTTTGAGGTGAATAATTCGTAATGAGTGATATCATTATGTATAAATTTTTGTGTATATATAGCATTATTCTATATTTACTTTAAAAAAATAAATAAATAAAGAACTAACTTTAAAGCATATTCAATTGGGGCATTGATGAGCAAGTGGTTCTCCGTTCGAGTTTTTTAGAATAATGTTATATGTATTCATTAATATATTAATTAATATATCAATTAATGATATAATATAATTTAAGAAATTTTTGATATTTATAATTTGTATGATGAATGAAGTCAATAATAATGACATAACTAATGTTGATACATTAATTAGTACACTAATTAATACATGTAGCACTACCAATTTTTATGAACGCTCGCTAGACAGACGAATTGAAGGTTGGCTGGCTCACTCTTATTGGCGTTGGTTCAACCGTGAGTTTCATCAAAGAAATTGGTTTTCAAATCTGAACGGATTCAACCACAAAGGGTGGTAGCCATTTTCACGGGACTTGGTGAGCAAGTGGTTCGGGGTTTGAGTCTTCGCGATGATTATGGGATTATTTATTTTTGTTTTCGGCTTCTACTCTCTAGGATCCTATTGAAGTGGGATTAAACTATAACTACTTCTTTTTTTTTTCTTTTTTCTTTTTTTAAGTGAGCACATGTAGATTTTCGGGTAAATTATCAATTAGTTCTAATAATTGGATTTAATTCTCATTAAATTTTATTAAAAATAAGTTATAATAAAATCATTATTAAAAATAATTTTTTATAACTATTCTTTGCATGCCGCGAAAAATTGTCAATTAATGATTTTTTTTCTCATGATTTTTATAAATTGTTCCTACAACTTACAATTAGTGACATCTAAAACTTATGATTAGTGACGTTTTTCTGTGACAAATTTTTCAAACTATCGCTGAAAGTTAAAAATTAATGACTTTTTTGTGACAATTTTTTTAAACTACCACTAAAACTTATAATTAGTGACATTTTTTGTGATAATTTTCCAACTGTCACTGCAAATTAACAATCAGTGACTTTTTTTAATAGTATTTGATAGAAAACGCCATTACTTATCATAGGATCTATTGGACAATAAGTTCACCTATTAAGACCTAGACATGTACTCCTACTTTTTTAAGCTCATCTAAACCCCTTCTGTTTAGTTCTCTAGGTAGGGTCTCCTGGCATAATTGAAGGAGATTTCGACGATTAGTCACTCTTTTTTTTTAATAGCAAAAATTGAGGGATCAAAACTTCTACACGTACTTGATAACGTTAATGTTCTAAAAAAAATTGCCAAAACTATAAATGTATTCTTTTTCTTAACAAGAAAATGGAAACATGTTAAGAAAATTTGAAATAACAATTGCAAAACAAGTTTTTATTCCCTTCTCTCATTTTCTGTCCAATCACTTCCTCTCATTTGACAACTCACCAAGCTTATATTTTTATTTTTATATTTATATTTGATGGGCACTGCCCAAGAGGGCCCAACCTATAGCACAAGGTCCAGCTCGTGACCCAGATATACTCATCCACCCTTGTCCTAAGCCTTTTAAGCAGTCGCACAGTTAAAGCCCAGTAGCTTTGAGAAGCTACTGCTGGGCCAAGACCAATAGCATTCAGACACTTGTCAGGCAGGGAATTAACCACATAAGTAGACAAAGATCCTGCAAAGTTATTGCGCCTACATATCAGCCATTAAATGAGGCCATCACAACATTAAATGCAGTAAGACCCTTCACGCCGAAGTATGCAAAATCACCATAAACGATGGCAACTAGGCTATAAACTTTCGGCCAACAAGACAGCTTGGAATGGATAAGGAAATGATGGGCAAGGGATATAGAGAAGCTTTCGAGGTACGTTTCGGGGGATATATGGTATTCTTCCTCTTCTTTTTTTACGCTCTCTAACCAACCACTATCTATCACTATTTCTCTACCCTAACCCAACTTGATCGTTGAAGTGTCCACGGAGGACTACTCCCTTACAGACCTTTTTGCAAGCACGCGTCGAGGATTCAACAACCAGCAGACCCGTTGAAGGCGCAAACTAGTCCAACCTATCCACCATTGACCATATTGCATTATAAGTTGGCGACATCTATGGGAACTATCTCTAGCAGACAATTGTGTTCATTGTCACCGGATGAAGCTCCGCTATCACCCATCTTCTACGTCAGGGTGGGTGGTTATGATGAGATCTATAGCTTCACAATACAATGCTGGTAACCTTGAAGTTGAGTCCTCCAACCTAAATAACCTACCTCCGTATTTCGCAGAACTCACTAACAGCATCAACCGGTTGACCGAACAAAACCAAGCCCTAATCAACGCTTTGCTCCAACGTGACTTACATATCCTTCCTTTACCACCGCAAGTAGTCCCCCCAAACCTAGAACAAACTCACCATCATCACCAATTCCCACCACATGTGTTCCAAAGACTTTTTTCGCCTTTCATCCCGCAACCTCAAGCATCGAATCTTGATGATCTGCATGCCCCTCTTTCAGGCTTGCAGCTCCGCTAAGAGGGATCACCGATTTTTCATAATCACCCTCCATAGCACCACGTTGCCTTCCATGAAGAAGTGGCTAGCAATGTTCAACCCCCGATTCATGCTAAAGGGGACGATGCCCCCGTTTGGGACGAAGAACTACAGGCCATGAAGGTTTAGCTACAAAAGGTTATGCAGAACGTGCAGCACAAAGCTTCTTCCACCATTCAACTCTCTTTTTACCACTTCTATCAGAGATAAAGCTCTACCCTCTAAGTTCAAAATGCCATCGATTGACACCTTCGATAGTACCACCGATCCGGTCGACCAAGTGGAAGCATATCAGACACTCATAATCCTCCATGCCTTTCCAAACGAAACCATGTGTCGCGTTTTTCCCATCACGTTGAAGGGGTCGGCGCGACTCTTGTTCAGCCAGCTTCTCCCAGATTCTATTACTTCCTTTCACGAGCTCAGTAAATCTTTCTTGAGCCATTTCATCAATGCTCAGCGACAGCTACATCTGGCGACTCAACTACTAAATATCCGGCAGACAGAAGGGGAATCGTTGCGCAGCTTTGTCACCCGTTTCAATACAGAGGCTTTACAAGTAAAGGAAAACGATGACAAGGTCATTCTTACAGTCTTGATGGCCAGCTTGCGCTCATCGGATTTTCTCTTTTCCCTTTCCAAAATTTCCCCTATCCGCAATGGCCACCCTTCTCGCCAAAGCCCAGAAAAATATAAATGCTGAAGACTCTCTAATAGCTCGCCAAGACTCCACATCTAAAACCCCATAGTCTAGGAAAAGAGAAAATAACCTGAGCCCAAGCACTCACAATATACTCTCTGACCTCCTCAATATACAGACTAACCCCCACGCTTTGACCAACCAACTCGTACCTGTCCACTTGGTTGGTTCGATTGGTACACACCTCTCAACTCCCCTATGGAGCAAGTCTTGCACAAAATTCAACGTGACTATAACCTCAAATGGCCCCAACCATCAAAATCCTCATTCACCCGGCGGGACCAATCCAAGTGTTGTCGTTTCCATCGTGACCACGACCATACCACTGAAGAATGTGTCAACCTTAAAGACTAGGTTGAGGATTTGATCCACCAAGGGTGTCTCAACCGATTCATAACAACCCGTCCCCACCAAAGGCCTAGGACCGGCCTTCCAAGACACAATGACCGGCACACTTCTCCTAGGTAGCCTGAACAACCTAGGCGAAATGATAACCGGGCTCAACAATAACCCCAAGCAAAAGGTGGTCCGGCCCCCCCATTAGGCGAGATCAGGGTTATTGCCGAAGGGCTCGTGTGTGGCGGACCATCTCAGTCGGCTCCAAGAGCTGAACTCAGAAAAATTAGACAAGGCTCCAATAAGGAAGTGACGACGGTGGATCGACCCTACAAATGACTCAAGTAATGGTCTAAGCCGATCACCTTTACAGAGGCGGATTACACAGGCGTTTGCTACCCTCACGACAACCCCCTAGTCATTTATGCTCTCTTATCAAACAACAAAATCAGGCGAGTACTTGTTAATATGGTAGTTCTTCAAACATCATTTTCCTTAACGCTTACCGACAACTCAAGGTCGAAAAAGAAAAGTTGTCACCCTTGCAAACCCCTTTAGTCGGCTTCACCGGGGATCGAGTGACGTCCATAGGCTCCATCAACCTTCCAATTACCATCGAAAAGTATCCACGGCAGTCTACAAAACTCCTTACCT
This sequence comes from Camellia lanceoleosa, assembly GCA_025200525.1. Lineage (NCBI taxonomy): Eukaryota > Viridiplantae > Streptophyta > Magnoliopsida > Ericales > Theaceae > Camellia > Camellia lanceoleosa. The sequence goes on from CM045770.1 coordinate 86,016,493, forward strand.
TCCTCATCGTTGACTGTCCTTCCACTTACAATATCATACTTGGGCACACAGCTCTCAATGCCCTCCAAGCTGTAACATCCATGTATTATTTGGCCATGAAGTTTCCAATTGACCAGGGGGTCAGCACGGTGAGGAGTGAATAGACGGTGGCCAAAGAATACTATGTAGCCTCGTTAAAGAAGGTCTAGATGAGGGACACTATGATCATCGAAGGCCTTTATGTCAGAGACAATGAGGAGCTAATCAGAGGAGAACCAGTGGAGGAATTGGTTAAAACACCAATTGATTCCATCGACCCAACAAAGACGGCTAAGATCGGTAGCCAACTGTCCTCTCAGGCTAAGGCCGACCTTACAGCTCTCTTAGCCGAGCATAATGATGTCTTTGCTTGGACTCATTCGAACATGCCAGGTATTGACCCTTCTTTTATTACTCATCACCTCAACAATGAGCCCCAGTTCTGGCCGTTTCGATAAAAACAGGGCATTTTTCATCCAGAGCGCAATACTCTCATCGTCGCAGAGGTTGACAAGCTGTTAGTGGCCCAATTCATAAAAAACGTGAACTATCCTAAGTGGTTATCTAACGTGGTATTGGTTCGCAAAAGTAACGGCAAATGGAGGCTTTGCGTCAACTACTCTAACCTAAATCGAGCTTACCCCAAAGATAGTTATCCCCTACCCAAGATTGATCTATTGGTTGATGCAATAGCAGGTCATCGTATGCTTAGTTTCATGAATGCATTTTCAGGCTACAACCAAATCTTAATGCATGCAGCTGATCAGGAGCACATATCTTTCATTACTGACAGGGGGACTTATCATTATTATGTGATGCCATTTGGTCTGAAAAATGTGGGAGCAAATTACTAATGCCTTGTTAACGCCATTTCAAAAAATAGATTGGTAGGAACATGGAGGTCTACATCGACGACATGTTTGTCAAAAGCAAATTCTCCTCTGATCATTTAACCGACGTACGGGAGACCTTCCAAACCCTGCGCAAATATAACATGAAGCTAAACCCAAAAATACTCAGGCAGACTTTTGGCTGCAACACCGAGTCTGAGGAGGCATTCCAATAACTGAAATAGTGCATGGCCAACCCCCCTCTCATCTCTCAAGCAATTCCAAGGGAGACCCTTTTTCTCTACTTAGTCGTTTCCAACACCACAGCCAGTGCAGCCTTAATCAAGGAAGAAGACTCAGTCCAGAGCCCAATTTACTACATCAGTCGCGCACTTTGAGGGGCAGAATGCAACTATTCTTTATTAGAGAAGATAGATCTAGCTCTGGTCATCGCCTCTACACGCCTCCGACCTTACTTTCAAGCCCACTTCGTAGCCGTTCTCACTGACCAGCATATCAAGAATGTCATACAACAACCATAATCCTCTAGCAGACTTATGCAGTGGTCTGTTGAACTCAGCCAGTATGATATCTCTTACTGACCCCGCATAGCTATAAAAGGCCAAGCCATCACAGACTTCATAGAATTCACAAATGTCGACCCTCTTGGACCTCCCCCTTCAGTCAACACAACCCCTGAGGAAGATATCTCTAATTCCTGGATTCTTAACGTTGATGGCTCATCCAGAAAAGAGGTTAGTGGAATTGGGCTAATCCTCACCACCCCATAAAGGGAAGATCTCAAATGTGCCCCCCGTTTCCAATTTGCAGCCAGCAATAATGAGGTAGAGTACGAAGCTCTGATAGTAGGTCTCAAGTTAGCCAAAGACATCGAGGAGGATCGCATTCAAGTATTTAGTCATTCTCAATTGGTTGTTAGGCAGTTAAACGGGGATTTTGACGCAAAAGAGGCCAAAATGAAATCTTATAGAGATGTCGCCTTACCCCTCACACGTCTTTTCAACAGCTTCCACATCACACACATCCCACGATCAGAAAATTCCCAAGCTGACAAAATGGCCCAATTAGCTTCAGTAGGCTAGTCAGGCCATGATCGCGAGGTCAAAATAGACTACTTAGCATACCCGATAATCTCACCAGACCCACAATGAATCCACCTCCTTCTGAATGAGCACATCCCCTGGATATAAGACATTATCTAATTCCTTAAGCAAAGGGGCACTACTAGGAGATAAAATGGAGGTCGATAAAGTCAGAGCTCAGTCGACCAACTACATCATCATTGAAGGCATCTTGTACAAGCGAGGGTTCTCTCGGCTATACCTAAGGTGTTTAAATACTACCCAGGCCACTTATGTTATGAGGGAAATACGTGAAGAGGTTTGTGGCAACCATTCTGGGGGACAGTCTTTAGCTCATAAAATCCTTCGCACGGGTTACTTTTGGCCCATGCTCAACCAAGACGCCATTGAATTTGTACTTAAATGTGACAAATGCCAATGCTTTGCCAATATCCCTCACACCCCTCCAATAGAGCTAATCACGCTCTGTGTAGACATCCCCGAATGCCCCGGGAGGGTTAAGTCCTGTTCCGTTCATATTGGGGTCACTACAGTTCGGACTTGATTTGTGTCACGGTTCTAAATCTGAACCAAAGAGTCCAACTCTGGCAAATCGTTTTGAAGAAAAACAGATTTTGAAAAAGTAGTGCCAAACATGGACTACTTTGGCAGATTACAGAGTCGCCACCTAAATATTTTAAAATGGGAAATTTAGGAAACCCTGACTCGGTGCCGAAGGCCACGTGTCCGTCATCACAAAATGTCTTGGCTTGGGAGCTTGGGTACGATTGGGGAAGGTCAGCTATGAGCACCCCCTTTCGCCCGGTCCGAAGACCGGCCTCTACTAACCGTGATATCCGTTTTTGAAAACATCATGTGCTCTTATTCCGGTTATTAGCCTAGAATTACTATGTGATGCGCACAACACAAAAGTATAGACTAGATTGCCTAATTTGGAAATAAACATTGCATATCTGTTTTGTCTCGAAAAACGTGTTAGTTTTTGCTACTCGCAAGTAGGCTAAAATACGGATTTCAATGAGTTGTTCCAATTTACGCAATCCAACCTCCACCCACAGGCATTCAAGCAGTTTATCACATAAGCACTTAGCCGCATGGCAGGCATACTGTCATGTTAACATTCACACGCATGCGACATGCTAAAGCATAAAACTTACATCGTACTCCGTGCCAAAACAAGAAACTAGTTAGCAAACATGCATGACCTAGTTCATGTTAAGTGGCTAATGCAACACAGGCATAGATGCAATCTAGAGTAAGCTCGGCTAACCCTAAACATGGCATGTGAAATGCGCGAGTAGCACGTATTCAATTTGGAATTGAAAATTGCAATGCAGTTTGTATGATGTACCGAGCGCGGTGCATGTCAACAAATGCATGGATGCACGCATGCATTGCATAAGGTATGCTAAGATAGAAATGCTCTAATCTACCAACATAAGCAGGTAAATAAAAGGGATAGAAAGAAATGGGGATTGGAAGACATACACCCACTCACACACCCTTATTACAATTTTGCCCTCACTCAGAGGGACCAAATAATAATACAGTCCGAAGAATAAACGAATAAATTATTACAGAATTCTAATTATTAAAATTAAATCAAATAAATAACAGAAATGGGGCTTCAGCCCTGCCTCGGGATGCGCGAATGATGCATGCTCGATCCGACTTGCCCGGAAAGCCTACACCGTGCCACTACTGCCTCTGTTTTTACTGCCCTGCTTCTCCAAAATTTACCAAAGTCCCAGGAAACCTTCCTTGTGTTCTGCTGAGTGCCACCGGCTGGAGGAAACTACCACCGGCTACTTGTGGTGGCCACCGGCTGCAAAATAGTCTATCGGCCAGCAATACAATGCCGATCGGCACTCTTTCCTGCCGGTCAGCACAAAATTCCTGCAGAAGACAACACCGACAAAGAATAAAGAATAACAAAGCAAGGCATAGAATTTCTAGGCAAATGTATGGACACACTCCCTATCATGTAATGGGCTCAAGGAGCATGGCCCTCGACCCGGCCATCAATCACGATTTCGATGCATGATGGCCCGAAGCAAGTTAGCAACTTTGATATCAAATGGAATGCAAGCACAAAACAAATCAAAGGGCCCCAACCCCTATCATGATTGGTCAAGAGGCAAGGGATGCATGCTCGATGAAATGCAACCTAGGCATGGCGGCTAAGTATGCAATATGGCAATACAATGCAAACATGCAAGTAAGCATACAAGGCAAGTATGCAAACCAAATGGAGGATGGACTTAGACATGAATTGGGCAACTCTAAAAGGCTCAAAACAGTGGCCAAAATGCTAAATCATGAGGGCCAAACACACATGCACACATGCACAAATTAAGGCACCAACACTTAAGCATAACAAACAACCCTTAAGCACACTTAAAGGGGCATAACAATGGAAAACTAGCATGCAATTTAGGCTCTGAAAATCATGCTATGAAATGATGCCAAATCATGTTAAGCAAGATAAACAAATGCATGCGACATAGGTTCAACACTTGAGGCAAGTCATGGAAGCATTGAACTACACTTATGCAAAACAAATATGGCATGCATTAAACAACTAAAAACAGGTTTTTAGCACGTTAAAACAAAGCCAAATGGCTACTTAGATGGCATCTAAGAGGCTTAAGCACAAAGGCATGCAACATGACCAATACATGGAACATTCAACACATGCTTTCAAAGCATCAAAGAGGCGACTAAGGAAAGCATACAAGCACACCAAAGGGTCTGGAATGACATGCTAAATGGTTCCAAACCATTGAAAAGATGCAAACAAAGGCATGCTACACGTTTATGCTCTTAAGGCCAACAAGCCAAACACAAAGGAGCTATGTTAAGCATGCTAAAATCAAACCAAATAACTATGGTCAGACCTAAAACATGTTAAAATAAGCATACAAGCTTCATGGATCTAGGCCTAAAACATGCTAGAAATAGAGGCACACAACCTAGGCATGTTAAGGGACTATTAAGGCATTACAAAGCAACTATGCAAGGTATGCACCAAACTGAAAAATACCCTTCTACAATACTGATGAGGGACCAAAAATATGACTACCCACAGTAGATGACAAGCCCCAAATCAATATACAAACATGCTCAAAATGCAATGCAAGATTAAGGCCCACAAAGGGGTATAACATGAAGTACCAAAAGGGTGCACCAAACGGCCAAAGACCCTTCATGAGACATGTAGAGGGGGGTAAAATAAGACACTTTTCAGGCCTGTCGAAGGCCCAAAAACAGAAGCATGGCAGGCTAAAGAAACATGCAAAAAAATAGAGACCAAAGAGGGTATTGAAGCAAGTCATACATGGGGGTTCCAAACAAGGTTGAGCCCTTCTTCAATGTTGAAGAAGGGCTCAAAACAAGCCTCTTTGTAGTTTATATCGAAGCTCAAAAATACATGAAAATAGGGCTAAACAATGAAGCTAAAAAATACAAGTTTAAGGGAAATGGATGCTTACCCTTGAAGAGCAGCAAACCAGCACCCCTTGGTCCAAGTTTCTGAGCTCCTAACCTCTGCAAATGACCTCCAATGTGCTGGAATGGCTGATTGAGGTGTTGTGCTAGGTGTTGTAGGGCAAATGATGCAAGAACCAAGGTGTTTGGAAGCTTGGATAAGATAGATATAGAGAGGGAGGTGGGATATATGTGTATATATCAGATATACCAGTATATCTTCTGGTTTTCTTGCTCAAAATCTCTAACCCTAAACAAAGGGAGAGAAGGCTTGCTTATATAGGCAACCAAAGGCTCTAAGCTTAATGGCTAAGCAAGAGGAAAGGGGTCAAGGGACCAAGGGGGTACAAGGCTTCTTGGAGAAGCTAAAACAGCTGGCCAAGCTTCCCCAAGAAGCTTGGCCAAAGGGTTCAAGTTTCTAGAAGGAAATGGGGGTTTAAAGGTTCAAATGGGTGCAAAATAGGCACATGTATGCACGTGGATCTGGTTCTGTGCATCCCAGCTGGCACAGCTGGTATGCACCAAGCCTGGGGGGTGCAAAGGGTTCAAACCGGCCAGAAAATTTGGTCGCCGGCCAAAATAAAGTGCCGGTCGGCACTATTTTCTGCCGGTCGGCTAAATAGAGTGCCGATGGATGATTCCAAGGCCAAAAAAGTTCCGGTGGCTATGAAAATTGAAGCCCCGGAAGTTAGCTTTTAAATGGCGCAAACCTTGCATCAAAATTCCTCCTGCGCAAAAAGTTATGCCCTTTTCCGTGAAGCCGCGCAGACTCAATCCAACCGGGATGATACCCAGCTTCAATCAATCATATCTCCTCCGTCCTGACTTGGCTCTAGGAGATTCTTGAGTACAAAGTGAAGCCCCGGAAGTCTTCTTTCCAACGATGGTGGCCTCATAGCTTAACTCCAAGTATGCAATTGAATAAGCCTGATTCAGCGAGGGCCGCTCGACTTTCTTCTACCCGGATTTATGGCGAACTTCTTCTCCAACCTATTTTCTCCCCTCCTCTCCTCTTTTCTTCAACTCCAAACCCCTAAACAAAGTGTTTTGAAGGGTTTGCCTCTCTCCTTGCCAAAGGAATTGAATCTTTGGCCTGCACATCTCTCAACACCGAGCAAACCATCAGTAATGCACAAGTCTTGAGGGCGGTTGAAAATGGGGTGTCTACACTCTGCAGTCCTTATCCCTTCGCCAAGTGGGAAATCAATCTCGTAGGCCCCTTGCCAACCGAGAGAGGCCAAGTAAAGTTTGTCGTTGTTACCATCGATTACTTCACTAAGTGAATAGAAGTAGAGCCCCTCGCCAAAATTACCGAGCGGAATACCATCAGGTTCATTTGGCAGTCTATTATGTGCTGCTTCGGGATCCCTCAAGCCATTGCCTCCGACAATGGCAAACAGTTTGACAATACTAAATTTAGATAATTCTGCAAAAGGCTCAACATTTAGACCTGTTTTTCTTCCCCTAGCCATCCCAAAGCTAATGGCCAGGTGGAAGTCACCAACCACTCTTTGTTAAAAATTGTTAAGACCAAGCTCGCGGCCGCCAAAGGACTTTGGGCAAAGGAGTTACCAAACGTACTCTGGGTCTATCGAACGACAGCCAAAACTCTCACTAGGGAGACCCCTTCTCATTTAACATATTGCGTCGAGGCAGTCATCCCCATGGAAGTTCGCCTACCAATCCCCGGGATCATCCATCTCAATCTGTAACTAAACGAAGAACTTCAGAAGGTCGACTTGGACCTCATTCATGAACTGTGAGAAACAGTTGCCGTCCGACTGGCTTCATACCAGTAGAAAGTAAGGCAATACTATAATCGCAGAGTCTAACCTAGGGAATTCGTAGTGGCAGACCTAGTCCTATGAGAAGCCACTCTTACCACCGAAAACCCGACTGAAGGGAAGCTAGTAGCTAAGTGGAAAGGGCCTTACATTGTCAAATCCAGGCCGCGTCTAGCCACTTATCGTTTACAAGATATGGAAGGCAGAGACCTCCCTCACCTATGGAATGATGAGCACTTGAAGTAGTATTTTCAACAAAACGGAGTCTTTCCCTATTGTTTTGTTCATTTTACGGTTTGGTCTAATTGTTCATTTTTGCATTTCAATACAATATATACGCTTATAGTGGCACGACTGCACATCAATGACAAATATGTTCCCTCTCTGTTATTTGTGTTGTACAATTTGTGTAGCGATACGCTACATTGAACTTAAAAACGCTCGGCTAGCTCAACCAGCTCAACCAGACTGAACCGTCCAAGCCTTAGCTAGACTAAGTATGAAAAGCTCAGCTAGATTGAGTCAAGCAAGCCTCAGCCAAGCTGAGCATCACAGGCCTCAGCCAAACTGAGTCAAGCAGGCCTCAGCCAGGCTGAACATCATAGGCCTTAGCCAAACTGAGTATCACAAGCCTCAACCAGACTGAGCATGAAGAGCTCAGCCAAATCGAGCATAAAGAGCTCAGCCAAATTGAGCCCTCCAAGCCTCAGCCAGACTGAGCCAGAAGAACTCAGCCAGATTGAGTAAAACAAGCCTCAGCTAGACAGAGCCTGAAGAGCTCAGCTAGACTAAGTCCAACAATCCTCAACCAAACTAAGTCTAACACGCCTTCCAGTTAACGTATGATATACAACAATAATCACATGTTTATTTAGACAGTTCTCAAACTCACAAATCTAGTTTTTATATAATCACATGATTGTTTGTACAGTCCCCAAAATTCTATCTTTGTTCTTTCTTTTAAACAAAATAACATGCACAAGGCCAGCTCATCTTTACAAAAGGCAAAACAGAAACATCAACAGTTTATTCCTCTACCAACTAGAACAACAGTCTTTGTAATATAACACAAACTTCTTACAAACTCTAAAATTCTTTACACAAACAAGTTCAATGTTTACAAAAGCAAATTAAAGTAAACCAAAGCACGTAAAAACTATTGGTAGCAAAACTATGTCTTCAATCCGCTCCACCTCCATCTCCTTCATCCCCACTAGATGTTAGATCTTCTTCCTCAATACCCTCATCCAGGGGGGTCTAAGCGATGTTTCATTCTCCTAGCTTTAGAAGGGTGACGTTGTTGTCAAGGAAGATCTCTGCCGCCCTCCGCTGGCAACTCACCCGCTCACTATCCCAGTATGTGCTCATCTCATACTTATAATAATCTGACTACTGAAAGCTCTGGATTATTTCTCCTTTGGTCTACCCCTCCACCAGTTCGGCAATAGCCACGGTTGACGGCCCAGCACTACCTTCCCCCTCCTTAGCCAAGCTCCTTGCCACGACTGCGTCGATTGCCATTTGAAACTCAAGTGATAGCTTAAACTGTTCCATCACAATGGTGTACAGATTTTGATAAGTAGCCTTCTCAGACGCCATCGTCATGGCTAACTTTACTGTCTTGGCCCTTTCTTCTTCTAAGGCCTTCGCCAACTCTGCTGCTCATGCATCCACCTCTTCCTTCTCCTTCAGAAATGATTAACATAGTTCTTCATTGTTGACTAGTACTTCTTCCAATCTCTCATTTGCGGTATCACAAGCCGCTTGGATTTCTTGGGCTCGTCTCTACTCCGCAACCAACTCCATTGCCTTCTCGCCCAGCTACGCCCTGGCCTCTGCCAATTGCACCTTGGTTTCCTCCTCTCCTACCTTGGCGTACTCTGCTATGAAGCCCTAAACTACTGCCAACACCTCTATCTTTTTGGAATTTTGCGCATGCTTCAACCCTTGGTAACAGGCATTTCGTGCCGCTTTTCGCCAACGTGCACACTCTATGTTCGTCCTCCCTAGCTCTGCTTAGGTTTTCTCCAACTAAACTTTGAGTGGGGCCACCTCCATTTTTACTTCCACACCTTTGCCCACCAAAGCTGCTGCCAGCGTTAGCGATTCCATTTGGGCAGAACAGAATGCTCTCATCAAGTCAGCCTCCCCAAACCTGGAGACATCCCCGACTGTTGCATCCTCTATAGTTCCCAGCAAGTGTTTTGCTGCCAGTCTATTTCTCTGTCTGCCCCTCTCCGTCTCTACCACCTCTACTATCTCTGCAATTGGGGGCTCAGACTCTTCCCAACGACCATCCCTGGCTTGGGCCCCACTTCCACCTCGTCGCTTACCACCGCCGCCACTTTCTTGCTCTTCTTTTGAGCAGATCCTCTCTCTCCACCCTTAGTCATCCCCTTTCTTTTCTTCCTCAACACCTTCCCCATCTCCGCTCTACTCCTTTCCTTCAGTGGGTCCACTGGTGCTTTCAGTGGCTCAAAAGTACTCACATCCTTGCCTGCCAACGGCTTGGGCCTTGGGCATACCACCCTCTCTACCACCACTTTTGGTGCCAATCTCAACTCATTTTCTTTGTAGTTTTCTATCATTGCCAGGATCCGTCTATCCTCTACCTCCTAGAGTTTTCTTATCACCTCCATCTCCTCAGGCGTAGGGTCTCCCTCCGCAGGCTCTAGCCCCAAGCCCAGAACAAATAGAGCAGAGGCTTTCACTAGTTTATCCCACTTTAACTCCTCTTTTTCCCTTCAACGTCTCACCTGCTTTTCCCTGCCCTCTGCCACAGCATCCAACTTCGGCTCTAACGACTTGGTGGGGACTTTTCACATTGTTCAAGCCCCCCTCCCCCTCTTCTCTAATACGAAAAACCACTTCGTCCGCCACTCTTTGACTAACAAAGGCAGCCCTGCGGCCAACCCTCTGTCTGCCACTACGTACAGGGTTACCTACATCTGCTGCTGACCAGACACCTTGTAACAAGAGAAAAACTCATCTACCAACATCATTCCCCTGTCAGTAGCCCGCTGCCAGGAGACCACGCACACCATCAGAATCTTCCATGCATAGAGCATCAACTGGCCAAGCGCCACCTCTAGCCGATTTCGCACATCGACGACGATTTGGGAAATTGACAACCTTAAACCCTCGCAGAGCACCTCTTCATACAAAGTAAACTCCTAGGGCCTCACATCCGACGCTCTCTCTGTTGCCAATGGCAATCTCAACTTCACATTTGCTGGGATCTAATATTTAATACGCAGCCCCTCCAGATCCCCCGCTGTCAGTGTCGACCTATCTGCCTTGGTGTGCCAATGATTGGGGGCCATCTGGCTCAGTGGTTAAACAGTCGATATCATTGTTGCCGGAACGGGCCGTGGTCGCCTTTCCCTCCTTTCTTTTCACTAACCTCTCCACCCTATACTTCTCTGCTTACGCAATCCCGTCATCCTCACCCATCCAGCATCAAGGCTGGGGCTCTCTCTTGTGCCATCTCCCTCACACTTTTGTAAATCGCCTTGGACGCAGGGAGCAGGAAGTTTAAGATGTGAAACAAGGGACAATTACATGAGATGAACGAGGAAAAGTCTGGTATTTATAGGTTTCTCACAATTAGATACGTAAATCACACAAGACCAAATGCCCAAGGTTTGCCTGTGTTCCAAGGATCGTAATTAAACTTCGCCAATTTAAAACTCATCAACCAAGTTAAAACCCCTTTTTTGAAACAAAACCCTTTCACTTTCATCGACGGTACAACATCTTAATCAATGGCAGATAACCCCACGCGCATAGACACAGTTCGCCACCACCATTAACTATCTTTCCCTTATCGTCTTTTTTACTACACATCATCACGTGCTTTTCTACCCCTCGAGCCTTGTGCCCATCAAATGCCCCATCAATGCCACCTTCGATGGTCGGTCGTTCCTCACGCTCGACCACTCTCCCAGTCGGCCACCTGACGGTCAACTACCCTTGTCAGTTGGTCACCTCGTTGGTTGGCCACTGCCACGGTCGTCTGCTCGCACGGTCGGCCATCCTACCAATCAACCACCCTCGTTGGTCGGCCACCTTCACAGTTGATCACCTTCGCTGTCAGCCACCTTGTTGGTCAATCACCTACACAGTCGATCGTCTCAATGGTGGACCACCCTCATCGGTCAGTCATTTTGTTGGTCAGCCACCCTTGTTGATCAACCAACCCCACAATCCACTGCCTTTACAGTCAATCACCCTCGTAGTCAGCCACCTTGTTAGTTGGTCACCTACATGGTGGACCATCCTCGTCGATCGATCATTTTGTTGGTCAACCAGCCTTATCGGTCAACCACCCTCACGATTGGCCACCTTCACAGTCGATCACCCTCGCGGTCGGCCACCTTGTTGGTCGGTCACCTATACGGTCGACTGTCCCAACAGTGTACCACCCTTGTCGGTCGGTCATTTTGTTGGTCAACCACTCTTGTCGGTCGACCACCCTTATGATCAGCCACCTTCACGGTCGATCACCCTTGCGGTCAACCACATTGTTAATGGGTCACCTACAAGGTCAGTCATCCTGGTAGTGGACCACCCTCATCGGTTGATCATTTTGTTGGTCAACCACCCCTGTCAGTCGACCACCCTCATGATCGGCCACCTTCACGGTCGATCACCCTCACGCTCGGCCACCTTGTTGGTTGGTCACCTACACTGTCGGGGTAAGTCTCAATCTTTCACTGAAATTTTTACCAAGTGTTTGCATGGTTTCATCTCTGATCAAATTTCCTTCTTGCAGACCATCCAAAAGCAGCACTTGGTCATGGAGCGCATCCATCGACTGCGGCAAAAGGCGAATGACCCCGCCAGCCAAGTCCAAAGCCTTCAAACCGAGCTCGGCCGAGCGAAATCTTCACTTCAAATCGCCAATGTTGACAACAACAGGTTGCTCGGCCAGCTTGATGAAGCCAAGAAGAAGAGAGATGAGCTCCAGGCCGAGCTGGATGCACTCAAAAAGTCGAGGGAGAAGGACTGCGAGGACGCCAACAACGCTGGCTTTAAGGAAGCCGAGGACAACTACAAGAAGCAGGTATTCGCCACTCAAGACATTTATTTCAAAGCAGGTTGGAAGTCTGCTTGCCAGCAGCTCAGTCAAGGTTCTGACACCGACGTGTTTGCCTCACCACCGGCTGCTTTCCTACCGACCTATCTCGTGCCATATGCCAACGACATCTTCAGCGCGTTGCAGGCCGAGGCCGAGGAAGGACTTGAAGAAGAGGCCGAGGCAAATGCTGAGGGAGAGGACCACCAAGAGCAGGAGCCTAGCCGAACTGAGCCCGGTGCCCAAGACCAATCTCCAACGGTCAATTTGGAGGCAACCGATGATGAATTCACCAATCTCTCCCCCTTAGCTTAGTTTTCTTTTTTTTTTGCTTTTTGCTTTGCACATGTAACCGGGCTCTCTGCCCCTCCTTTTGTACTTCTATTTTCATTAATGAAAAAGATCTAGTTTCACCAAGTGTTTGCACGGTCCTAAAGCTGAGTAACTTCAACCGGACAAAATATCTTGGCAAGACAAATCTCATTAATAACTCATATAACCGGTATAAATCATCTCGGTAGTACACCTAGAGTTAAGCTAAACATCAAATTTTACAACCGGAATAAATATCTCGGTTGAGAATACCTAAGTTGAACAAAACATTAACTTTTCAACTGGAGTAAACATCTCGGTTGAGACAAACTAAGTTGAACAAAACATCAACTCTTGCAACCGAAATAACCCATCTCGGTTGAGTGTAACTAAGTTGAACAAAACATCAACTTTTTCAACCAGAATAAACATCTCGGTTAAGAGTGCCTAAGTTGAGCAAAACATCAACTCTTTCAACCGGAATAAACATCTCGGTTGAGAATGCCTTAGTTGAACAAAACATCAACTCCTTCAACCGAAATAAATCATCTCGGTTGAGAATACCCAAAACTCAAAGCAACAAAAAATTCTAAGGCAAAGATAAGTCACTTCTATATATTGACAAAAAATGAATATTACATGAAGTGTAAGGAAAAAAATTCCTTTGCACAAAAAAGAAAGCAAAAGCTAGAAATAATACAGCTTGAGGTTGGCTGCATTCCATGGCCGGGGTATTCCTCTACTATCCAAGTCCTCCAGGTGATATGTCCCCTTGCCCGCCAGACCGGTTATCTTGTAGGGTCCTTCCCAATTTGCCCCTAGTTTGCCTTCTCCTGGCACCAGGGTATTGCCCATGACCTTCCTCAAGACCCAATCACCTACTTTGAACGGTCTGGGGTGCACCGTTTTGTTGTATTTCCTTGAAAGTTCTTGTTGATAGGCGGCCACGTGGATGAGAGCCTTTTCCCGACGCTTTTCAACTAGATCCAGTTCCAGGGCAATGGCCTCGGCGTTCAGCTCGGGCTCAAAACTTTCGCTTCTGAGTGTGGGCATGACAACTTCCAAAGGTATGACCGCCTCCATGCCATAAGCCAAAGCAAATGGAGTTTTCCCGGTAGACCGCCGAGGGGTTGTTCGGTATGCCCAAAGGACACTGGGGAGTTCCTCAGCCCACTTTCCCTTTGCCTTCTCTAGCCGTTTCTTCAACCCGTCAAGTATGGTCTTGTTTGACGCCTCGGCTTGACCATTGGACTGCGGGTAAGCCGGAGTAGAGTTATAGAATTCAATCTTTAAATCTACACAAAACCCTCTGAAGAGGCGACCGTCAAACTGGGTGTCGTTATCAGAGATCAGAATTTTGGAGACGCCAAACCGCGTAACCACATTCTGCCAGACAAACCGCTTCACGTCTTTCTCCTTGATTGATGCCAAGGGCTCCGCTTCAACCCATTTGGTAAAGTAGTCTGTGGCCACGATGAAGAACTTCCGGTTGCCTAGTGCGGTGAGGAGCGGCCCCACTATATCTAGCCCCCACATCGCAAAGGACCAAGGGCTGGTGAGGGGAAAAAGTTCCCTGGCAGGCTGGTGGATCTGGTGGGCAAACTTCTGGCACTTCTCACACTTGCGAACATACTTATGTGCGTCGGCTTGCATGCACGGCCACTAATAGCCTTGTGAAATAGCTCGGTAGGCCAAGGACCTGCTCCCTATGTGACTGCCACAAATGCCTTCGTGAATTTCGTACAAGAAGGCCTCCACGCTGCTCGGGTGCACACATTTTAGGTAAGGACCAATGAAAGACTTCTTGTAAAAAGTACCGAATGGAGAGAGCCAAAACCGCTCTGACTTCACCCGCACTTTATGTGCTTCCTTCTTATCGGCTGAAAGAGTCCATTCTCTAAGAAACAGGATGATAGGGTCCATCCAAGAGGGACCTAGCTCAGCGTAGAGTACTTCTGTCTGCCCGGTTTCCTCAATGCTGGGTCTCAGAAGGAATTCAATCAAAAGAGGGTTGGGAGATGCGTTATCGACCATGGAAGCAAGGCCTGCTAACTCATCTGCTCAGCCATTTTCTTCTCGGCCAATCTGTTGGACCTTGATCGCCTGAAATCGCTTGATATGGTCCCTAACCAGGGCTTGGTACTTCGTCATTCTGTCATCCTTTGCCTCGTAAACCCCAGAGACTTGGTTAACTACAAGCTGGGAGTCACTGTAAACAATTAGCTCGAATGCTTGCATCTGAAGCGCGCTCTTGAGCCCGGCCAAAAGTGCCTCATACTCGGCCTCATTGTTGGATGCTGGGAAGCCAAGGGTGATAGAATGCTCAATAGTCGGACCATCTGGCGAGATCAGAACTCTACCTAGCCCGGCACCGTGACGGTTTGAGGCTCCATCAATAAAAAGTTTTCACATCTCCCCCACAAAGAGCTTCCAACATTCTGAGGGGTCCTGAGAGGCTCGAAGGTTGATGGGATCACAGTTGCTCGGCTGTTCGGCTTCAAGTTCTGTGCTGATTGGTTCCACTCCAGCCCCCTTAGTGATTCGGCACCGGACTCAGCAAGTTGATCTATAATGCCTAAGTCCGTAGGCGAATCACCAGGTTGCGGTATTATGTCGGCCGTAGGGTTTGCGCTGAGTAGTTCCATGTCTTCCCCCCTCGATGATGCGGTACCGGATAGAGCAGGTCGGTTGGTAATACCCAACTCCGTTATCGCATCACCGGGCAGTGTAATCGTACTAGCTGAAGGTGAGTCAGTGGGGCGTGCAAATTCCACGTCGCCAACTCCACCAAGTTGTTGTATCTCGGTCAGGCTTGCAGTCACCTCCTCATCTGCCGCGGCAATATTGACCGGGCACACCGGATGAGTTCCAGGTGAGAATTCAGCAACGAAATCGGCCAAGGTCTGGGCTTTTATAGCAGTGCGCAGCTGAAACTTTACATCAAATTGTCCCAATTCGACCGCCCACTTGAGAATTCGACCAGAAAAGTTTGCCCGTTCGAACAAAGCCTTAAGGGGGAACTCGGTCAAAACAATGATGGTATGGGTGTGGAAATAGTGCGCCAACTTGCTTGAAGCCATCATCAATGCCAACGCAAGCTTTTCCAACGGCAAGTATCTCGACTCGGCTGGTAGCAAGGTTTTACTGACGTAGAAGATTGGGAGGTGCTTCATTCCTTCAGCTCGGACGAGCACCGTACTGACTGCATGCTGTGAAACTGCCAGGTAAAGGTAGAGTTCCTCGCCGGGCTTCGGTGTTACCAATAGTGGCGCCGAAGACAGATACTCCTTGAGCTCGGTCAAAGCCTGGTCACACTCTTCATCCCACGAGAACTTTGATTTCAATGCTTGAAAGAAAGGGCGGCAGCGATCTGATGACCGGCTTATAAATTGATTAAGCGCGGCGGCCATTCCGGCCAGATGCTGCACGTCCTTAGCCGAGCTAGGCTGTTTCAACTCTTTCACGGCTCTGATCTGTGTGGGGTCTACTTCGATGCCTCGGTTCGTGACTAGGAATCCCAAAAATTTTCCAGATCTGACGCCAAAGGCACACTTAGACGCATTCAGGCGTAACTTGTGTTTCTTGAGAATGGCGAACATCTCGGCTAAATCGGACAAGTGGTCTTCTTGATGCTTGCTTTTAACCACCATATCATCAATATAAGCCTCCATTGTCCGGCCCAGCAAAGGAGCAAACATCTTGGTCACCATCCTCTGAAAAGTTGCCCCGACGTTCTTTAAACCAAAAGGCATGACTCGGTAACAGAAGAGTCCTCTTGGAGTCGTGAAGGAGGTGATCTCTCGGTCAGGCTCATGCATGGCAATCTGATGGTAGCCGTGGTAGGCATCCAAGAAACTAAGCCTGTTGTGCCCAGCCGTCAAATCCACAAGCTGGTCAATTCTAGGCAAAGGGAAGCTGTCTTTCGGACAACCTCGGTTGACCGTCTTGTAATCGACACAAACTCGCCACTTCCCATTCTTCTTGGGCACCACTATTGTGTTGGAAATCCACCGAGGGTAGTGCACTTTCTGAATTGCTCGTGCCTCAAGCAAGTTTTTCACTTCCTCCGCAACTACTTCGATGTGATGCAGCGCTGATCTCCTTATTCGCTAAATGACTGGCTTTGCTCCAGGAAAGACATTGAGGTGATGGCAGATAAAACTTGGATCGAGGCCGAGCATGTCGTAAGGCGACCATGCGAAGACTTCGATGTTGGCCATCAAAAACACAACCATGTCGGTCCTTTCTTGGACAGTAAGGCTAGAGCCAAGCAAGAAGAACTTGTCCGGGTGCTCTGTATCAATGCGTACCTCCACCAATTCCTCAACAGCTTTGTCCTCTGCCCTAGCGCCCACATCATCAAGAACTTCCCTGTCTTCCAGTCCTTCAATCATTTGAACGAAGCCTTTGGCCGCTCGGCTCCCGTTCACTGCCACGAAGCACTGCTTTGACATGACTTGATCTCCCCAAATCTCCTCGATTGCCCCCATAGCCGAGGGAAATCTCATCACCTGATGGTAGGTCAACGCTACGGCTTGCATAGCGTGAAACCATCATCTTCCAAGGATCAGGTTATAAGTAAAAGGCACTTGTAACACCAAAACTCTACTTGCTTGACTACGGATCCCGCTTTGACCGGCAGGATAATCTTTCCCAAAGGCCACTCCGGTTACGAGTTGAAACCAACCAGTGGCAAAGTTGCCGAAGCCAAGTCTGTATCCCGGAGCTTGAGCTGCTTGAACGCATTGTAATACATGATCTCGACCGAGCTTCCCTGATCGATCAAGATCCATTTGACATCAAATTCCTTGACGCGGAGTGTTACTACTAAGGCATCATTGTGCGGCATCTGAATACACTCTAGATCCCTTGAGGTGAAACTGATCACATCTTTCTCTTCGGTCTTCCCCCTCTTGATCGTAGGTTGAACTGACAAAACTTCCCTCATGTGTTCTTCCTTCTTGATCATACCCCGGAGCTCGCATACACGCGCCGGTTCCACTATGCCGTGGATGACATTGACAACCCCCTGTGGAGACGCATCTCGGTCGTCCAGTTCCTGTGGATCAATCGGAGCTTGATTTGCCTTCACGCCCCCATCAATGTAAAGATCCAGGTGTCCGGCTGCAACTAGCTCTTCCAAGTGTTGCCTCAAAGGCAAACAATCCCCTGTCTAGTGGCCTCGCTCTCGGTGAAACGTGCAACGGTACCTCGGATTGAAGCCCTTCTATCTGTCGCCTAACTTAGCAAGAAACCGGACATACTCCTCGTCACGGATTTCGCTCAGTATGCGATATATTGGAATTTTAAAGACCGTGGTGATGCCTGTCCTTACTTTCAACCTTCTGTTTGCATCAGCCACATCATCCCGGGGTAGTCATCCGGGTTATTCTGACGTCCCCTACCCCAGTTTCGGCGATTTGAACCGCGGTCCGATTCCTCAGCACGGTCGCTCGTTCGGTTAGATTCTTGTCCGACCGCATGCACTTTTCCAGCCGACTTCTTGTCTGTTGCTACCGGAGTTACCTTTATGGTAGATGCTGACGCATCATCCTCTACTCGGATGTGCTCATTGATGCGTTGCATGAGCTGGCCTATGGATGTCGGCTGGTGCATGGTAAGCGAGTCCCGCAGTCTATGTCCGACCGGGAGACCACGCTTGTATTGAGTGATTGCAAGGTTGACTAGACAATCTAAGATCTCGTTGAAGGTCTCCCAATATCTGGAGTTGTACGCCTTCAATGTGTCACTCGGTTCCATCTTGACACTCAGTAGGTGATCAACTTCCTTTGGTGTTTTGGTGTTGGTTTTGTAGCGCGTCACAAAGGCTTCGGCCAATTGGTGCCACCTCTCGATACTCCCTTCCGGCAACCTTTCAAACCATTTCAAGCCCAGTTCACCTAAACTTGACGGGAAGATAAGGCACATAAGTGCGTCATTCCGCCTATGTCCGACCATAACCTGTCGGAAGTGGCTTACGTGCATGTAAGGATCGGTCTTTCCGTCGTAAAGTGTGAATTTAGGCTAGTGGAAGCCTGTCGGAAGCGGTGTTGTTTCAATTTCTAGGGAGAAAGGGGTGGCGCTCAGCCTCGCCAAGTCTGAGTCTACAAGGAGTAGCGCTACTTGGCGGGGTGGAGGCATTCCGACCTCCTCGCTGGCGTGAACTCCGTAGGATAGCCGCTGGAACGCCGGCACCCTCTGAGCCTCCCGCCAGCGAGCCCGTTCCTTCAAAACTGCCTGCAAATCCTCTGATCATGTAGAATAAGAGTACCTCAACGTCGTCACCAGACGTGAGGGCTGGTAAGTGCTATCTTGCGCGCTGGACTTCTCTGCACGCACATCAAAATCACCAACCTTGTAACTTTTAGTAATAGAAATGGATGGAGTGTGTCGCTGACTCTGACTGCCTGAACGGCGGGGTTGGGTGCGCTCACTGTGGTCTCCCACTCCAACTACACCCTTCCCTCTAACATGCCGCTTCAACTCCTCCATCTCCGCCGCCATTCGCCGAATGACGACGTCCTGGTCCCTGAGCTTGTGTTCCAGACGTCTTGCATGTGATTCTCTCCGCCACCGATGACCGTCTGGACTCCGTGAATGACCATAACTTCTTCCGCGCTTATCTCGCGCATCTCCCGACTGTCCTCCTGGGAATGTCTCCAAGTCCGCCATTGGAAGGATGGCGAGATGTCCTTCTCTCCGTCTGCCTGACTCCGGGGTAACTCCGTCGATGGCGGACAACGGAATCTCGTCGTTGTTTGCCATGAACGGCGATCAGATGAGCCTAGAAGACAAGGTTTTGTCTGCAAAGTTTTCCACAGACGGCGCCAATTGTGCGGGGAGCAAATATTTCGGCAAACCCATACTCCTTTCCTCCAAGTTTCGTTTCTGTCCGATCACCTACGTGGACAACGACGATGAGCTACCCGGCGGTGTGTGGCTGGAAAACCCCTCCAACGATCAAGTTAGCACACACATTAGGATAGAGAGAGAAAAATGAGAGAGTGTTTGAGTGTAACTATTTCTTACAAAACGTTCGTCTGTCCCGCGTATGGGGGGCGCAGACATGCTTATATACCCTCTGCGCCCCAAATCTACTCCCAGTAATCTCTCGACACGTGGCACTGCTGTCCCATCTACCATCACAAATCTTGCTAAGATCACCTAACCCAACTGCCTGCCTACTTATCAGCGGTCGAAATGAAATGCACCATCTCATTGTCAACGGCCATATCAGCTTCATATCCAAGCGCCCAACCGAAAGCTTCTCTGCCGAACTAATGGTGCTTGCCTTTTGACCGAGCAACGCAACTTCAAGTAGCTCGATCCAGGTCCGAGCAGCCCCAACTCTGGGCAAATCCAAAGTTATCCCGGCCCAACACACCCTTGGGCCTCCAACTTGCTCGGCCTTTACCTCGGCCCATTTCCAGCTCATAAATCTCCCTCTCAATGATGATATTCACACTTTCTAATCTTTGGGCCCTTGTTTTATAGCCAATTAGCAGCCTTGGCATTGAGCTGAAGAGGTACATGGCAGGGCATGAGAGCTTATGCACAGAGACCGAGTGGCTTCATGTCTCTGTTAGCTATGGTTTGATTCTGCACCCTGAAGATGATGCTAATGGTGGTACCACTCTTGAAGATCAACCACATAATCACTTGAAGGAACAATCGACCGAGCAATGTGAAATTTAAACAAACAACACATTTGTGAGAATGTAGTCCAGAAATTAATGTATGGGTACCTTTTGCAAAGGATTGCAATGTGAAATGCTTTTGTGGCGTCTTTGATAGTGATGGAGTGTAGATTGACAGAAAGTTTTTTTGATCAATGTACATTGACAGAAAGTTAATTGGTTAGAGAAGTTTGACTATTTAATGGCAAGACGATAATTTTGTTAATTTTTTAAAAGTCGTTAGAACATGGTCAAAACAGCCGTGACTACTAATTCAATCAGTTGCACATTAATTTCATGCTGAAACAAAAAATAGAAAACATTTTTATGACAAATATTTTTGTTTTCTGTCAAAACAAATAAACTTGCTGACTCCGATTGCAAAATCAGACAGGCAAATTGACTCGTAAATGCAAAATGTTTTGAAAATTATGTGTAAGTCCAGTGTTTTGAAAATTAGGAGTCGTTGATGAGAAGAAAAACAAAAAGCCCAGACAAACCTTTTCTATCTTGATAACTATCATATCACCCGTGCTATGTACGGATTATATTTATAATTATCTATACATGTGAATTGTGATTTTTAAATGTCTTATTTTTTTCTTTTTTTATATTATATTAAAGTGTAATATTTTGATAATAATCATATGTGCTAAACTTTTTAATGAATTAAATGTTTTTTTTTTATTATATTATATTAAAATTTAATATTTTGATAATAATCATATGTGTTGGACTTTTCAAGAAATTTTTTTATACTTGTTCTTAATGCATTAAAGTGTTATTATGAGGAATAATAATCATATGTGTTGAGACTTTTCAAATAATTCATGTGTTGGATTTCAAATATTTTTTTATGCTTGTTCTTAATGCATTAAAGTGTTATTATGAGAGTAAGACTTGGGAGTTAGGAGAAGTTAATAAATGTTAAGATTTTTTTTTTTTAAATCAAAAAATCAAGAAATTTAGATTTATAGATTGGAGCTCCCACAAAACTTGGGGTTAAAAACTCCCTTTTACTTAATATATAGTATAGATGACATTTCAACCTTCAGATTCATCTGAAAAAACCACTAGACAATCGGACTATATATATGGAAAATTCTAATATACATTTCTAATTATGTCATTTTTTTTCTTTAGTTATAATCAATTTTTGTTAATTATGATGTTATTTTAGTTATGACTTATGAGATATTTAAATATGCCTCATGTTGTGTTTAATTATAAATTTTTTTTTTTTTTAGTTACAATTTAAAAAGTATAAAGTTATGCAATTTTTTTTGCTCCAAGCTTTTTGGTTATGGCTGAATTTTGTTTTCAACTTTTGTGTATGGAAGAGTATCTCCAATGCAGTATCAGATGTTTCATCAAATTTGAATTTGATGAAAAGTGTCTCATTTTGGCGCTCCAACCCTTTTACCAGATTCATATCAAATAGAAGGAAAATCAAAATTTTCATCAAATGAAGGAAGTCTTTCATCCACCCAAGAACAACATTGACAACTTTTTTGTTCTGGTCTGGACGACCTCCAGGACATCTTACCAAACAACCAAGGATGTGATAAAATCTAATGAAAATTTTAATTTTAGCATTAGAGTGAACAGTATCAAATCAATTTTTTTAAATCAATTTTTTACTTAAATTTAATGAAATTTTTTATTCAACGTTCTGGAGTATTATTAGCTTTATCTAAAGTAATTTTACATAATAATATATCTAAACTTTCCTCTTGTCCATAATATAGCTTATAGGGTGCTGTCTGGAACCATTGGACCCATCACAAATTTTATTTTGATAATCTGAACTGTTCATTTAGTAGGATCTTTTGTGTACACCATTCACACAGAAAATTAAGTCAATCCGATGGTCGTAACCTATTCAATTTATGGCATTTGTATCAAAAAAAATTAAAGAAAAATGTGTTTTTAAAAATAGATTATTCATTTTTTTAGTGATAAATATGATAAAATTAAATAGGCCATGATTATAAGATTGACCTAATTTTTTGTGTGGGGATGATACACTTGAAAAATTTTACAAAATGAACAATTCAAATTATTAAAATAAGAATCATGATACGTTTCACGGGCCTAAATATCACCCCTAGTCCAGATTATGCGTAGGAGGGAATCCAACTTGATAATAATATAAATCTCACAGTAATTTGGCCTATTTGATTGTGTTTTTGCTTTTATTTTTTTTTTTTTTTTAAAAAAATTATTGTTTGACAAATTGTTTCTAAATATATATATATATATATATATGTTTTTTTTTTTAAAACAATCACTTTTTGAAAAACACTAAAATGTTAAAAAAAAAATCTCATGGAAATGAAAAATAAATATTAAAATTAAGGTAAATTATATAAATAGTCCCGGTAATTTATACGATATGTCAATTTGCTCGATTTTGTTCCTTAATTTAACAAATTGTGATATTTCAATAAATAACGGTTGTTAAGTTTAGTAGACGAAAAGTCAAACTATGTATCAATTTGATCCATATAGTTTACATAATGTGTCAGTTTGGTAAGATGGTTAAAAGCTGGGTGTTTTGAAAAGATGGTTAAAAGTTGGTTTTTGAATTTTAACCAAACTTTTGACTTTTTTATAAAAGTGATTTGAGAAGTTGGTAAAAAATTATTTTTGACAAATATTTGTTTATAATGTCACATCATAATAAAATAACTAAACCCCAATACTGGACTAATTATTGGGATCTATTAATGCTGCAAATGCACCAATAGATAATGCTCTCAAAGAATGACAATGCCATGCCACAAAATGAACAATTCCACTACTAGATTAATTATTTGGCGATGGAACAAGAAGCACATTTAATGGAAACAACGAATGGCTAATCAGTTCAATGCATTGGGTAGTCGGTTCATTGCATTTGTCGCCGCTCAAAACTCACTAATTCAACAATTTGGTGAGTTTCGTTTGTACACTGAAAGACGTGATGAAGTGCTAAACAATCACATTGATCAAATTGACCATCGAGTCAGTCAGGTCTGCCATCACTACTTCCTTCTACCTCCACCACCACTTGACAATGATGCTTGACTTGTTTAGATGAGCGATTAAATAATTGACGCATGTTGTGATTTTTAGTTGTATTACAAATGTACTAGTACTTTATGTTCTTATTTGTTTGTTTGTTTCTTCAGTTTTTTATTTTATTTTTTTTTTAAATTTTTTGGTTCATGGATGTAAGAACCATTTGTTTTTGTAATTTTTGTGTTTTTTTTATTTTTATTTTTTGTTTTGGTATAATTTACTGTTGTGTGTGTGTGTCTTTTTTTTAAATGATGCACCTTTTTTTTTTTTAACACCCATTGGCTTATCAACTATGGTGTAAGAGTATCATCTTCAAAATTGTATGTTGTATTAGTGCAACTGAAATTGTTTTTTTATTTATAAAATATCAAATATAAATGTTATTTAGTTGGACCGATAACAAAAAAATAAAAAGAAAGAAAAAAACAGTTCTAATTAAATTTTGATAGTGTTATAATACATTATTAAGATGAGTTAAAAAGGATTGTTGCCAAATTTTAAATTTGATACGAAAGATAACATACTTTTGGTATTTTCTGTGAAAAATATAATTAATTTACCGTTACCAACTTTTAAGAATTGGCAAAAGTATGTAAATTGAAGTACCACAATTTTTTATTTTTATTTTTTAAATGTTCTTTCTAGGTCAAAATGCTAATCGGATAACACTTTAAGAGTGTAAAGTGTAATTTATCTTTTAAAAAAATTAAGTCAAAAAATAGAATTAAAATATACAGTTGTGATTGGTGGCCCGAAAAAGGGACCCCCGAATCCCCCGAAATTTTTTTTTTTTTTTCGTTTTCAGCAAACGAAGAAGAGAAGAAAGGGGAGGAGGAGGAGAAGGGGGAGGGGGAGGAAGGACTGGAGGGGGCCTAAAAAATGAATGAGGAGGGGCCGGAGGCGAGGCACGCGATCGGCGGAGGCCGACGCGAACGGCTGAGGCGCGACCTCTCTCTTTCTCTCCCTCTCCCTCTCCCTCTCTTTCTCTCCCTCTTCCTCTGCAACTCAGTTGTAGAGGTCGAAAATGGCGGAAGAAAAAAAGAAAACAAAAAACAAAAAAACAAAACAAAATGCCCAAAACGACGTCGTTTTGGGCATTCGGGGCATACGGGGGACAAAATTTCGAGGTGCAAATCTTTATTCTAAAATATATTGATGTTGTGGATCTATACATTTTTTACACGTATGTAACCATTATGATTCCTCAACTTCGTATTTATAAAAATTCCATTTCATTTGTCCTAATTTGAAAAGAAAAAGGTTCAAGAATTCCTTACTCTTTTTAAAAAAAAAAAAAATTTATACTACTATTTAAAATTAATCTCAAAATATTATTATTATTATTATTATTATTATTATTATTATTATTATTATTATTATTATAACAATAGTATTACATTCATACAATCTCAACAGTCATTACTAAACTCTTTTAAAATTTAATTCAAAAAATTAATTATTAACAAAAAATAAGTTCGTACCGCATTTAATACTACGTAACCTTTGTGAACCCTTCAATAGGACCATTATGTATTCATTTTAAATATGTGAACAGTTTTAAATTTTCCGAATAAGCCACTTGTTTTTTTTTTTTAAATTAAATATACAACAAAAATATGTCTATAGTCTTTTTTTTTTCCTACGAAATTATGGTTGAATTTTTATTTCTATCCAAGGTAGATGAATTTAAATTCTTTTTTTTTTTTTTTTTTTTTGTGTACTGCTGAAAGGTAAAATTAATCCATCGTTACCAACTTTCAAGAATTGACAAAAGTATTTAAATAATTGTCCTATATTTTTTTTAAAAATGTTCTTTCTAGGTCAAAATTAAAATTGGATAACACTTTAAGAGTGTAAAGTGTAATTTATCTTCAAAAAAAAATTAAGTCGAAAAATAGAATTAAAATAGATGGATGTTGTGGATTTGTACATTTTTTACATATATGTAACCATTATGATTCCTCAACTTCATATTTATAAAAGTTCCATTTTATTTGTCCTAATTTGAAAAGAAAAAAAATTCAAACAATTCCTTTTTTTTTATTTCAATTCATACTACTATTTAAAATTAATCTCAAATTTAATTATTATTATTTTTTTTTCACAATAGTATTACATTCATACAATTTTTGTAGAGATGTTTTTTTTGTTGAAATGTGTGCAAATTTAAGTCATTCTTATAAAATAGGACCAAAAAAAATTCACACCAATTTAATTTCAGAAAATATGAATGAAATAATTTGAACACATAACTATCTGAACCACGCCATAATCGGAGACAAATATAATCACAGTATTATTGTACTATAATGAGGAGTGACACACAAAAAATGGAGAATTTAATTTTTTTTTAAAAACACTTTTAAAGAGGACGATTCAAACTACAATTGTGTTTTACACATTATAAATAAAAAGACGAATGTAATAATACATATAATACTACCAAATTCACATTATTTCTTCACATCACAAATCTACCTATGGCTAACATGATTTTCTCACATAGCAGTAGCCATTGCATCCCTCAAGTTTGATTTGTTCATCAACCCATGTTGTGACATGTCGACATAGTCAGGTTGGCCTCCAACAAACCTGTCTCTTGTTACTTCTGCCGCCATTTCATTATCAACTTCCATGAAGAATGAGTCCATAGCTACATGCAAACGGATCCAATTATGCACTACAGAAAATACAATCACGGGGGGTCCTTGTCGTGTGGACTTATAATTTGGCATAGACCGCAATATTGGAAAGCGCTTTTTTAGAACACCAAATGTTCTTTCTATGACACTGTATAACGATGAATGTCAATGGTTAAATAATTCCTTAGGTCTAGAATAATGACGACCATGAAACTCTTACAAGTAATAGCATTGGGAACGAAATGGGACAAGAAATCTAAGCATGTTCATCAACTCGGCATCCATCAGATAATACTTCCCTGCATGTAAATAATGTTTATAATGCTCTGTCAAATACATGTACACAAATATTAACATTTAAGAAAGTACAGTATGTTATCTAGTGACACTCACCATGCGGTGGATGTGGGAAATGTAGATCAGCTCTTGTAATTGAGTCAACTAAAATTGCGTTGTCGTGGACGCTTCCTTCCCATCCAGAATTGATAAATGTGAACAACAAGTTAAAGGCACAAACTGCAAGTACATTTTGCGATACTGTGGCTTTGCGATCATGGAATGTATTATGTCTTGAGGCAAGGACCTATGCATCCACCAATGTGTCATCGACAGCTTCTACAGAATCCTACTTGAAATATATTAGTTTGACATTAAACGTGAAACAAACCTAGATATTACTTTGAAAACATAACAAAAAAATTCCTTCGTTATTGTTATTACAAATTTACAAGACAAACATATAGTCACACCTTGAACCAGGGAAAAAGCCTCATATCATTTAAAATTTATGCCAGTATCTCATCTTGGTTACGTAGTTTGATAACCGTTGATGTAAGCTTGTACAATGCTCGCATAATGATTTTGATGTGCCAACAAATAGTTTCAATGGACTGTTGAACTCTATCGCCCAGTAGTCTATGCCGGTCATTTTGTGCGAATGTGTACAAAAAAATACCAAGCGATTCCTTGATACTGATATGCATATGTTCAGTTTTGACAAAGCCATTTTGAAGTAAGGTGTCTTTGAATAAAATAAATGTTTGGGTATCCA
Source organism: Camellia lanceoleosa (assembly GCA_025200525.1). NCBI lineage: Eukaryota > Viridiplantae > Streptophyta > Magnoliopsida > Ericales > Theaceae > Camellia > Camellia lanceoleosa. The sequence goes on from CM045770.1 coordinate 86,043,535, forward strand.
TTCGCATGATGGCTTTCATTATTTCAGGATGGCCATTTAATAAACTGAAGATGTAATCATCACCTTTGAATGGACAAGTTCGATATGGTCGTCCGCTAGTTGACGCATTCATATGTTTATTCATAAAAGCAATCATCAAAAAGTCCATAAAATATTGTTACCCAAAAAACAACCTAAGAGGGGGGTGAATTAGGTTTCTACAAATTAAAATTAATAATACCCCAATAAAATTAATTACTAGTACAACAAATTATTAACAAGTACAATGATGAACCTAGCAGTAAATGATCAAGAAAAATAACAATGAAGTATAACTAACATACAGGGCAAATCAAATGATTAGCACATGAATATTATATAGATATAGCAGTAGTAGGAAAGTAAAGAGATTAAGGAAGAGGAGACAAACAGATTTATAGTGATTCGGATTCAACCAAGCCTACATCTACTCTTCAAGTTTCACTTGAGATTTTTCACTATCTTCTAGCTTCACAGAGTGCTAGCAACCTTTTCACAGATTGAGCAATCCTCCACAGATTTTACACAGACTTTTTAAGTCAACAACACTGAGTGTACTACACTCTTACAAGGTTGAAAAGAATGTGTTTTGTTTTCACAGAAAGCTACAATAATTATCTCTCAAAGATAGATATAAAAATGAAACTTTGGTTTTTCTATAAATCTCACACAAAAAAGATGAGCTTAATGCTATAAGTCTCAGTGTATAATTTCTGAAAGATGATGTAAACAAAAATTGAAGAACGCTTCTCGGAGAATTTTTCAGAGAATAGATGAGAGTGATTTTAGATTAAAGAATATTTTATGGTTTTTTATGACTTGTTTACATTAGAGGCTTTGGTATATATAATGAAACTTATAGCCGTTGTATTCATTTGAATTTATAGTCGTTTATAGCCGTTGTACTCCATCATTACTAATTTGAATATCTTCCACTCCATCAGTACAAATTTGAATATCTTCCACTTGAATCTTTTGACCTGCTGTTGTGCTGGGCTGTTTGAATCTATGTTTTGGGCTATTTGAACTCCTGATTTAATCAAATATTAAATACGTTATAACAAGATTTAGGATAAAGGTTTAGGTGAGAAATAATGTGACAAATAAATTTTGATTTTATTTTTCTCTTTCAAACAAATTAAAACATAATTAAATAAATCATCAAAATAAATTTTGGATTCTATTTTTCGTTTTCAAATAAATTAAAATATAATTAAATAAATTATCAAAATAAATTTTGGATTCTATTTTTCTCTTTCAAATAAATTAAAACATAATTAAATAAATCATCAAAATAAATAAGTCTAACAATCTCTCCATTTTTGATGATAGCACACGATGATGTTTTGATTTGATTTGGAAGTAAGAAAGGCTCCCCCTCAAGTCATACTCCCTAAATTCATTTCTAAATACATAGGTTAGCACATGTATAATAAATAAGTTTTAATCAACAACATGATATAAAATTAAGATATCAAACTATAAATACATAACATCAGATAATTTCTCCCCCTATGACATTATCAAAAGGAAATCATAGGTCAGAATCTGGAGGAGGAGGAGGAGGAAAATGATAGGGATAAATGGCATCTATACAATTCAAAACATATATATATATATACAGATATGCATACACATACAACTCTCCCGCGCCTCACTTTTTCCTTCAATAAACGCGTTTGACACGCGACCTCACTTTTGCGTCATTGGCCGACAAAAGCAAGCCTCGATTTGTACTCGCCTCGGCTCCCTCTCCCTCTTTATCTTCTTCTCTTTTGCCTTCTTCTTAATCATACACTCTTTCATTTTCTTCTTCACCATTCTCTTCTATCTCTTCTTCACTACTCTCTTCTATTTCTTCTTCCTCATCGAGACAAAAAAATAAGAAACTGAACGAAGGAGGCCAAACCTCAGTCTGTTCACTTCTATTTCTCTGCAACTCATTTCTTTGACACCTCTCACCTCTAATCCATGGCTTTCTCATCCCATCCCCTCACTCAGTTTTCGGACCTGAACGATCCCATAAGCTCTGCTGGACCGAGTGCCCCTACTCCTACTCTTCCTGTCATTCCTCTTCCTAGCCTTCCTATGATGTTGATTGAGAAAATCATGGCAGCTCAATCTGACATAGAAGCCAATCAATTCACACTAACGTCCTGTATGGAGACGGTGACAGCAGTCACAAAATTGGCTCACCAATTACAGAACAGGACGAGTGAGCTCCATCAAGTCAACGCTCAACTTTCTCTGCTCCAGCGCATGTACAAGGATGCGCGAGCAGAAATAAGCGCACTGAAGGCCGAAAATAAAGAGCTTAAACGGAAAACCACCTCCATGGCCCGATTTGGAGCAACGTCGTTCTTGGCCATTGATAGTCAGCGGGGAGTCGTCGCTCTCGATGAAAGCACGGGAGCAGGGGCATCAAAGGTCGCCCAAGGTGATAAGAAGAAGAAGAAAACGATGGAAGAGGCGAGTAAGTAAAATCGGCGTATGGCCAAAAAAAAATGAAGGGTATTTTTTTTAAGTAAATATTTGTATTTTGATTTGTTGTTGTGTTTATATTTAAGTACTGAAAAATAAAATTAAAAAACTGAGAAAAATATAAGAAAATTAAGCCCAAACAAAAAATAATAATTAGAGACCAAATTGTTAATGAGTATATGAGAAGCATTTGAGCATGATATAATTCTCAATTTTTTAGCAAGAGCATACCAATCTCAAGATTATAATAGACATAATAGTGCATAAATCAAACAAAGTTGCCAAGCAAGAGCATAAATATTGAGCTAAAGTTCAAATCACTCTTCCTTGAGGAAAACAATTTTCCTCTTACATTATCAACAACTAATCAGCTCAAAGGTCATGTTGCAAGAATTAAGATACCAAAAGTATAGAGATACCAAAATAATCAGAGATACTAAAACAATCAAGCCTCTTTTTCTCTTCCAATGACATTTTCAACAAAATCAAGCACAAGGAGGGAGTATGGTACAGCATATCGGATGAAATAATGTAAGTCTCATTATAGCACAAATAATCATCCATATCAAGGTAGCTCTATGATACCAAAAAAAAAATAATAGCACATAATGATCATACAATTGAAACTCATACCATTTGACAATAATGGGCAAAAAAAATAATAACATGTGAAGGTGCAAGCCCATAAGTTTGATATCAAAAACAGAATAGAAACTGAAGGGATTTTAAAACATAATCAAGTTTAAATTCTTCCCCTTGTTTCATTTGACAAACTCAATAGGAGATATGATAAATGAAAGCTCATAACTGAAATGTTCTCGTCAATAATATCAAATAGGATGCCAAAATGATGCCAACATGCAATCTATCAAGGATACTAATATGCAATCTAGAAGATTTAACAATCATAGCTCAAGCATTATGTAGAATACCAAATATTGCTCATAATAGGTTAAACTCAATATAATCTCATGGAGCTAATGTAATTCCAAAAAAAAAAATGAAGCATGTTCAAGGTATAGCAATCCATATGCCAAGAAAAATCATGAATTTTAATATGTACCACACATTTAAGCATAGGCATGATTTTTAGGTAAGAGCATCATCAAAGAGTATACATTACAAATCATATGAAGCATAATTAATCTTTTTCATATCAAAGTAATAACAGTATTAACTCAAGGGATATAAGATAGAATTTTTACCTCAAAATCTTAAGAGAGTATATGAGGCATACCTTAGGTTCAAGAGATGGAAGCTTTTCAATCTTCAATTTTCTTTCATGAGGAGTTCATCTCAAAAGGGTTTAACAAGTATGTTAGCAAAATGATTTATCCCCCTAAGTTAGTGCTACCCTTTTCTATTTTGTGTAAAATAGCATTCATAGAACAATCACTATTACTCAATAAAAATACAACACAAATCACTTCTTATCACAAACTAGAAATGTGAAAAATAATTCAATGATTAAACAAGAGTTTGGAATGCTATTTTTCAGAATTTTCAAGTTGTAACGCATAGCATAATATGCATAAGAAAATAGTTTTATGCTCTTTGTTTTATTAAGAAATAATGCAACAATCTCATTTAATCACATAATATTATCAAGAGGCATTTTCATCAATTCAATCCACATGCTCAAGTGTGATAAAACATTTTACTCAATATGGAACACAATATGAATGTTATAAACAATTAATTCAACAATTTATCAATCAAAAGCATTTCATGAGATGTATACCAATATAATCCATATTCGAAAGATATTCAATAGGATAGATGCAATGTCTCTACAAAAGTATAATAATTCTTTTCATTTAGACATTGTTGATGGATCATAATCAAGGAATTTCACAACTCATTCAAATATTCCAATATAAAGCATATAAGTATGAAATTTTCATATTTAGCATATTCTTGAGATCACAAATATAGAATTCAAAATATAGATAGTATACATCTCAAAAACATACTATGACATCAAAACTGATTCTACAAAGATATGACTCAAAAAGAAATTAACATATTAGTATGAAGTCATATATAAGATGTAAAAAGTATGCTCACAAAAATATTTATCACCTCTTATCTCTTTTTCATAGCAATGGATGATATGATATAAAATGTTAATGAATACATGAATCATTCATATTCTAATAGGCATTCATCAAAATAATATAAATCTCATTTTTGAGTTCAATGAATGTTTGAAAGAAACTAGCAGAACATGACTTAGCAAACTTAGTACAATTAGGTTACATGGAAGCAATGATTAGACACAACCTATTGTACACAAATCACACCTTAAAGAATATAGAACTTTAAGCTTAAAGGTGTGTTAGGAGTTATACCTTCATTTACCTCTTTGGAATCTTCACCCATAGATTACCTCTATTGTTCATCTTGGTGATTTTCATTTCATCATTCTTCTTCTTGTAGGAGCTGATTTTGCTCTTTAGATTGAACACTCTTGGTGTGCATTTCCTCTTGAAGTCCTTGGTGTTCTTTGAGATTCCACATACAAAATATCTTGATTTCTTTCTTGGTACCCATACTTTCTTGGGTCCATGGGGATTAGTCTCAAGAACAATTAATCTCATAAAAGGTTTAGGAGGATCAAAATCAATGCCTACTTTGTCAAAAACACATCTTTTATTTCCAAGAAGCTTGTTGAGGTTTTCTTTTCCTTTTACAAAATTTTCAAGAGTTTTGTTTAAATCCTCAACATTGTTTTTCAAAATGTTTTTCTCATTGGCAATAAACGTAAAGTCATTTTTCAAAGTAGCATTTTCCATTTTTAAAACACCCACATCATTTGAAAGAGAAGTAACTAATTTTTTTAATTTAGAATTCTTAACACAAACGTTTTTAAATATGTCATGTAATTCATTGAAAGCACTTTCAAGTTCTACATAATTAGAAATTACCTCATCTTGAGTGGATTCTTCTTCTCCAAAAGCCATGAAACACAGGTTGGCTACTCCATCATTTTCTCCCCAAATGGCTTCCTTTTTGCTGCCATCCATCATTGAAAGTTCATGAGCTATGAGTGAGCCTAGGAGTTCTTCAATGCCTAATTTTGTTAGGTCTTTTGCTTCTTGGATAGCTGTAACCTTAGGTTCCCATTCATTTGGAAAAGACCTAAGTATTTTTCTTACAAGCTCATCATTAATATAAGATTTACCAAGAGATTTTAGAGCATTAATAAAATTGGTAAATTTATAAAACATCTCAGAAATAGATTCAAATGATTCCATAGTAAAGAGTTCATAATCATGAATAAGCATGTCAATCCGAAACTCTTTTATTTGGCTAGTTCATTCATAGGTGATTTCAAGTTTATCCCAAATCTCTTTAACAGTAATACACCTAGAAATTCTATTGTACTCATTTGCATCTAGTCCACACACAAGAATAAGCTTGGCTTTAGCAATAGCTTGAAGGAGTTTATAATCACGCTCATCAAATTCATCCTCAAGTTTAGGCACACTGATATGGTCTACTACCTGGATAGGGATTTTAGGACCTTTAGTGATAATGAGTCACAAAGCATAATGTAACAACCCTGACCCACAATCAGCTACTAATCCATAATTAAAGATGCTAATGAGGGGATTAAAATAATTATATGTTAATTGTGTATTTTTGCATGCTATTTGATTTTCTATCTGTTAATCATGGTAATATCTATTGTGAAATCTGCTTTGATATGAAAATTGAAAGTCTTATCGGCATCCGAAACCGGAACTGGTTACATGTATATGTTATTTAGAATTTTTAGAACGTTATGGCAAATTTTATTAAAAATTGATTCAGTATGATTCATTAAGTTGCGTTTGGCAAGCCTTATGTTCTAATTAATGTATTATGGCATCATAGCTATATATTCAACACATTGAGCTCACTTGAGCTCATTTCTCTCATTCTTTAAGTGCAAATTCTGAGATTTTATTTTAGAGAGAGAGAGAGAGTGTGTGTGTGTGTGTGTGTGTGCAATTCTAGAGAGAGAAAAGAAGAGATTGAAGGAGAATTGAAGATCTTGGCTAGAATCCATCAAATTAAGCTAGAACAAGAGTGATTCAAGACTCTAGGTAAGCCTTTGGCTATTAATTCATGAAGATTATGTATTGTAGAGATGAATTCATGGAGTTGTTATGATCATTTGCATCTATTTCACATATGTTTGTCAAGAAGATGAAGAATTTGATTATAATTCTAACATGCATGTATATATAAGTGTTTAATCATCACTTTGATCATGAGTTTTATCAATTGTGTTGGCTTTGGTGTATGAAATGTACATGCATGCATACGTCAACAAGTTTTGTAAATAAATTTCCATGTTTGAGGAGTCTTAGGAAAGAATTAAGAAGAAAATTATATATGCATGCCTAAGCATGTTGTGTTTTGCTATATCAAGTTTGATTTTGATCATTCATGTAGAAATTTTGGATAATTGACACATGCATGTTTGAATTATCATGTTTGAACCTTGGTTTCATGTTTTGGAAAATAATTCCTTACATGTATGGAGTTTATGAACTTAAATTTTGTTAACTTCATGAGTTTTGGAGAAAAGAGCTTCAAAGGTTTACATGCATGAAAGTTGAACTCAATTTTGGCTAAAATCATGAGTTTTGAGCTAAAGGGTTTATAAAGGATCATGTGTTCATGTTTTAGAAAAGTTTTCAAGCTTTAAAGACAAGCCTTGCATGAGTTTACCTTTGAAATTGCATTTGGAAGCTCAAAACTCTATTTTTGAAAACGTAGAATTCTGCAGTCTGCTCGAGCGAGGAAACCTGAGCTCGAGCGAAGAATGCGAGCTCTCAACATTTTTGCAGACATAAGCGCTCTGCTCGAGCGACCAAAGTCGCACTCGAGCGAACCCTTGTATCTTGTTGAACCACTCGAGTGTGGGAGTTGTGGATCGAGTGTAGATTGAGGCCAACCAGTACTTTTTCAGACAGGCCGGTCCGCTCGAGCGACCAATGTTGCACTCGAGCAACCAGGCCATTTTTAGTGCATTTTGACAAGTTGTTCTGCATTTCATTTCCATCCATTTCTGAGCATATGTAGACATGAATTATGAGTTATTGAAGAGTCATCAACTAAGAATCGATGTATGTAAAGTAAATTAGAAAATATGTGTCGAATCCGAGTATATGGGCAATATGAACAAGTTACGTGGCATGGAATGAATAAGCAGTTAAAGTAAGAGAGCTAAACCGCCATGTGAACACGTGTAATGATAAAATATGTTTGTGTTATGCACTTTTGTGTTTGTAGGTCAACTCTGGCATTCGATTGACCGTTTATGGGAACCCACTGTAAGTAACGTTATTGTAAAGATATGTTCATATGAATTATGTTCCAAATGTGATTTGATAAGTTATGATTTCTGAAATGATATTTGTTTACATGAACGAATGTCCTATGTTTGAAATCTATTATGGCATCCACAAATAGTTCCAAGTCATGGGGGATGGCATGTTAATGCGGGTGCATGACATATATGTAATTACGAGATCTCGTTAGCCACTTCATTGTGGTGATATGTGTTTAATCGGTATCCGGAACCGATTACTCTAGTCGAATGGCGATAACTGATGTGTTCTATGGAATGTACCATTATTACGTTCGGATATGAGGATGATTATGTTATGATCTGTTCCATGATTATGAAATGTTCGGAATTCGTTCACTAACCTCTTTACATTGATGTTGTTTGCTGGGCTTTAGCTCACTGTGTGTATATATATATATGTATAGGTGGGCATTCCGGAGATAGAGCCTGAAGGCTTTTGTCTGGATCTGTGTTCTGTTATCAGCCAACCATTGTGCCTCACGTGGAGGTTCCCAAGTGTCACATGTTTTGAGCTCTGTTGTTTCTGTATATAAGACTCGTTTTGTTTTTGTTGGATGTACTTAAGATGCTATAATTAAGTGTGTGAGTACAATGTGAAAATGATTTTTGGTTATGTATATAAAATTTTAAATATTATGTTTCATGTAAGTCTACACAGCTCATTGGACAACTATATTTATGTATTTGCTTCCGTTAGCCCCTTAATTTTGTTAATCAGTTCAAAGGCCTTCGGTAATCCAAGGATTACTGGCCGGTTACGACGCTAAACCTATAGGGGCGGGTTTGGGTTGTGACACATAATTGGTAGCTTGAAGATACAAAATCATTTTTTCTTTCTAATGAATGTAATTACTACCATCAAAGAGAGGTGACCTATTGCTAGCTTGTCCTACAGCAGAGTAAGTAGAATACATGGTTGTTATGGATTAAAAATTCAAGATTGTTAAATCTAAACAAGAGCCCCAAGCTTTGATACCAATTGTTACCCAAAAAGAAACCTAAGAGGAGGGTGAATTAAGTTTCTACAAATTAAAATTAATAATACCCCAATAAAATTAATTACTAGTATAACAAATTATTAACAAGCACAATGATGAACCTAGCAGTAAATGATTGAGCAAAATAACAATGAAGTATAACTAACATACAGGGTAAATCAAATGATTAGCACATGAATATTAGATAGATATAACAGTAATAGGAAAGTAAAGAGATTAAGGAAGAGGAGACAAACAAATTTATAGTGGTTCGGGTTCAACCAAGCCTACATCTACTCCTCAAGCTTCACTTGAGATTTTTCACTATCTTCTAACTTCACAGAGTGCTAGCAACCTTTTCACAGATGGAGCAATCCTCCACAGATTTTACACAGACTTTCTAAGTTAACAACACTGAGTGTACTACACTTTTACAAGGTTGAAAAGAATGTGTTTTTGTTTTCACAGAAAGTTACAATAATTATCTCTCAAAGATAGATATAAAAATGAAGCTCTAGTTTTTCTGTAAACCTCACACAAGAAAAATGAGCTCAGTGCTATAAGGCTCGGTGTATAATTTTTGAGAGAGGATGTAAAGAAAAATTAAAGAACACTTCTCAGAAAATTTTTCAGAGAATAGATAAGAGTGATTTTAGATCAAAGAATATTTTATGGTTTTTTATGACTTGTCTACATTAAAGGCTTTGGTATATATAATGAAACTTATAACCGTTTATAGTCAGTATTCATTTGAATTTATAGTCGCTATAGTCGTTGTACTCCATCATTACTAATTTAAATATCTTCTACTCCATCATTACAAATTTGAATATCTTTTACTCCATCATTACAAATTTGAATATCTTTCACTTGAACCTTTTGAACCTTTTGGCCTGCTATTGTGCTGGGCTGTTTGAACCTCTGTTTTAGGCTATTTAAACTCCTGATTTAATCAAATATTAAATACATTCTAACAACATTTAGGATAAAGGTTTAAGTGAGAAATAATGGAACAAAATATATTTTGATTCTATTTTTCTCTTTCAAATAAATTAAAACATAATTAAATAAATCATCAAAATAAATTTGGGATTTAAAATATAATTAAATAAATCATCAAAATAAATTTTGGATTCTATTTTTCTTTTTCAAATAAATTAAAACATAATTAAATAAATCATCAAAATAAATTTTGAATTCTATTTTCTCTTTCAAATAAATTAAAACATAATTAAATAAATTATCAAAATAAATAAGTCTAACAATATTCAATAACCTCATTCTCCTCTGATGAACCTACCATTGCATTGTTTTCTGTGTCAGATGACATATTGTTTCGGCTACATGACAATAAAAGCATAATTATAATAAATAATCAATAACATGATAATCAAGTACCATTATTGGTGAAACTGAAATTAACCATTGTCTACAATTTGTCGACCTTAATCATTTATCGAACTAGATAGAAATATGCATCTGAAGAAAAAACATGTTAATATTTACTCATATTGTCATACATACTAATGCATGTTGTATGTTGTGTGTTAAATTGAAAGTTGAAGTAGAAATAAGGAAACAGACATGAATGAACGCAGAAGAATAAAATCACATCTAAATATAAAATAAAAACAGTGTCACAAAAATATAAAAATAAACATACGAAGACGGATAAAAAAAAAAACATGTCATCAGATGCTAAAAAATAAAAAATAAAACAGAAATCATTAAATCATGTTGCACAACCACAAAGAGAACCGCAAACTCTATCAAGCCACAACTTCTCCTTGACTACAAAACTAGGATCATAGTTAGGCGATATGAGGGAGCACGATAAAAACCTCATCCATTCCTTGTCTTTGAATAGTGTCGCGCCCTAACGTATTGGACCGTGGTATGTCCCCAAACTCTAGCAGCAGGCATCTTGACATACATCAAGGGAATAGTCATCACCGCCTTTTCATGTACCTCGTGTCGATTGATCGCACGGACTGCTTCATTTTTGCCAGACGTAGGTAGTGAAAGCTCACAGACATCATTAAAGCCACTTGACCATGACCTTTAGAACGATCACCGCTAACTGTTATTTGTGGGGCCTCTTTGATGTTTGCCTTAGATGGTTCCTCAGACTCATCGCCGAATGAGTCAACCTATGGCTTCACCGTTACTCCTACCAAATTCCAAGCGACCAAAATTTGTTAAACATTTCATCATCTTCATCAGAGTCAGGGTCTCCTTGTGTGGATACACCGGCCAAGGCCCCTATGGCACATCAGTTTTCAAAAATTTCGACCATTTCATGAAAATACTCAAATCCTTTCGTCCTAAATTTCTTTACATTTTTTGTTGCCTACCTCCAATTGAAAATTTTGTATATAAGCGTATTGTACATGTCATAAAATTTTACAAAAAAATTTGAAACAGGTAAAGGTTAATTCAATACCTTATCCCAAAAATCATCAAGTGCAATAACCGTTCCTACAATGGGCCCAGACCGGTCTGTGCCTGAAGTCACTTGAAAGTTTGGTAATCAGCTTTTAGTCGTTGATATTTTTGTCTGAACTGTTTTTGTGTGTATCGGAACCCATACAGATTTTCCAATCCTTAACTGTTCACACAGTACTACAGCCTTTTGTTTGGTTTTTTTGTACGTCATCTCTCAACATGTTTATTAGCTTTATTTCAATTCTGGGCTCCACATTCTTATGTCCTAATTATCATCCGAATTATTGATATCCATCTAACAACACATAATTTATATCTAAACTGAGCTTAAGTGGATATTGAAAAATAACAAGATAAGTCCTAAATATAATTTATCATATAACTTGAGTTTCCAGAATCAATGCAAGAATCATCTACAATTATGCTTCAATTCGAATAAAAGATTAATTCATTGAAGTTGTTAAACAGTGTTGGGAAAAATAGATAAACAAGAAAAGCAGAATATTAATTGCAAATCCATTGTAAAAGAGTGTTTTATATGAAGTGTACACAGTACACAATAAGCAGAAGGAGAGCAGAAGAAGAGAAGCAGCAAATGGGTGAGTGGCGGTTGACCCAGAGGTAGGAGTAGAGAAGTGGCAGTTGATCGGCCGAAAGACCGGGAAGACGACCAGCCGGTTAACCAGGTGGATGACCGACTTAGCACCGTTTGGACAGATCAGAGAACCCATAGCTATTTCTCAACTATTCCATAGCAGATCAATTAAAAAATATACGTACCAAAGCAATGTATGAGTGAAATAGTTGTCATTGGTGACAAAGTGGGTAGAGTAGATGGATATGCACTTCTTTAGTAGCAGTCTGATTCGAGAATACGCTTCACAAATTTGGCCTGAAACAAATAAACTTGGGAATGAATTTCAGGATGAAGCAGGAAATCAGTGAGTTGTATATAGGACCAATATATATTTTGAAAGAAATTTGTGATTTACTTTACCTCTTTGTTGTCGTTGTTTCATTACTCAGAGGGTAAATCTTCCACAACGTACAAAGTGAAACTTAGTTGATTTGTAGGAGCTGATGGATGCGAATTTATTAATGGGAAGGTGGTTCGCAGGCATGGTTTAGATTTGAAGGTCACAATTCAATTCAATGAAAGGAAGACGACCTGTAAAGAATCTTCAGCTATGATCTTCAGCTTTAAATTTCTTTGCAAGTGAAGCTTTTCAAAAATAGAAAAGACCGAAGAGAGAGAATATGTACGTTTGGAAGCTTTTCAGAAGACTGAAGAGAGAGAATTTATACGTTTGGAAACTTTTGAGAGTGGAGAAGACGAAACGGTGAAATTTGCCAAACGGCAAGTAGAGTTGCATTTTGAACTGTGTGGTGAAATTAAATTTTGAAACCTGTATCCAAATGTGAAATGCAAATAGGAGGGTGAAAATATATTTGGAGAGCACAAGCAAACACAGCCTACATTTTTATTTATGTAAATATAAAAAAACATAAATGATATAATTGTAATTTTATATGTGACTTTTTTGGACTTGTCAGCCTTTTTAGCAAACAAGCTAAGTTGCCAAAAGAACACACTTTCCGTCCACCAAACTTATCAACTGTTATTTATTCAACTAAAATGACACAATCTATTAAATTAAGGTACAAAATCGAGTAAATTGAAACAATAAGAACCAAATTAATACATCGTGTAAATTACGTAGACTATTTGTGCAATTTATCCTTAAAATTATATGTCTTCAAACTTGTCAATATTTTGTTTTTAATAAATATCAAATTAAAAAACGAAAACACAACCACAGATAGATTAGAACATAAAAAACTTTTGGGTGAGGCTAATTGTGTGGAAGCCTTTGCGGCGTCTAAAGCGGATGATTTGGCACGAATTTTTGGGCTTTGCCGATGTTCAGGTAGATGGGGATTTTCTAAATCTTGTAAGAGCATTTTCAACAAATTACTATTTGGATATTATTTGGCATTTTCTATAAAAGTGTATATATATATTTATTATATTATATTTTTTTATTTTTTTACATATTTTTTTTAGTAAAAAATTAAAAAATATATTTATTTAAATCCTCTCAAATACCCATTTAGACTTAAAAGTTACTTTTTTTTTATTTTATTTTTTATTTTGGCTATACACATTTTTAAATATGTTGGCTAACAAACTCTCTATTCTTTTTTTTATATTATATAAATATTATTTTTATTCATTTTAATTTAAAATTATTTTTTATAAGCCTAACACAATTAATTTCAAAATATAAAAAGTAATATTTTTTAATATTTGACTAGGTGAAACCATTAGCTACATTTGTTGAGTTAAAACCAGCCAAACTAAAATGACTAACTTCAGGGGAAGAGCCATGATTTGGTGATTGGGAGCGGACCAAAAGCAAGATATTGGACAAGTTCAAGCACTTGGGTTAAGAAAAATTTACACAGTTTAAATAATTATTAAAATGAATAAATTATTATTAAAAATAAACTAATAAATAATGAATATGAAAATACTTTGTTAATGTGTTCTAAGGACTTGAATTTCAATGACTCGCCACTAAAAAAAAAATACAAATTAGCTGTAGTGTCACATAATTCACCTAATACTTGAATGATAATAAATTATGGATTGCATTTTATACACAAAATTTTAAATTGTATACAAAAAGTGCATACATTATGTCTTTTCATAAATGATTTATAACAAAATTACAATGATTCATAACTTTTCTCACTTCGTAACATTTTAATATTCATGACATAACAACAATAATTTGTAACTAAGTCTTTCTTATGGTGCACCCTTTTATAACATAATCACAATTTAGCAAAGAAAAAATTTTATTGACAAACATTTGAAAATATTACATCAATAAAGGAAAAATATAAGTGCAAAGAGTATTATAGCGGAACAATTCAATTCCAACTATAGGTTGATATCGAGAAGCTCACCCAATTATATGCTGGCACACTATCAAAAATTGATGATAAACCCAACTACAAAAGAGAACAACCTAAGACCAACAAACTTCAAAAACACACCCAAGAGCCACCAAATAAGCTAACAGAGCAGGCCACAGTAATTTTCTTATGACATAACATTTCTCTTTTAAGAAATGACAAAAAATAATAATAATAATAATAATAAATAATGAGAGAAATTGAAATGAATATGTATTTTAAAAAGTACATGAATAGAAATATATGACATTATGGGCAAGTATAATTAAACTAAGGTCTCATTTAACAATCTTCTATTTTAGTCAAAAAGTCATTATAAATTGTCACATCACTTTCTTTATTTTTCTATACATTTTTTCATAAAAAGTCAAAAAAGTACTAAAATATATGTTTTCAAACTAGGCTTAAATTGCATATATATAATACATATATTCATACAGTTTTGCAATTGTAGTTAGTAGGACCAGGGCCCCTCCGACTCCCGTGCCTCCGCTCTTGACTAACTTGATAACTAATTTGATAAAACTATTTTAACTAAACAATAAAAAAACTAGTTTAATAAAGACACTGATTTTTTATGTGGGCATGGTCATATATATTTTGTTGCAAGTTGTGAGGGTGAGCAGATATGGCTAGGAATTATGACCATCAACAGGGTCGGTCGTCGTGGTTCGGTTTTAGACAGTTTATAAATTGGTTTAAACTCATTCGTATGTATATGATTTGGAAAAATTTTAATCCGTAATTACTCGCAGTGCAAGTTGGCTACAGGTTGCGGTTTGTGCGGATAGGATTCGCGAATATGCGGACGGTTTACGAATTGTACTTTTTTCTTTAAAAATTTATTTTGGAATATTTTTTTTTCCCATTTTCTAAATATTTATTTTGGGTCATTTTTCTCTTATTTTCTAAAATCCTTCAACATTAATAATTAATGAATTAAAACTTATAACATTAAAAACATAACAAAATCAATTCCTAACACAAAAATCATTCAAAATTCTAAACTTTTAAATCAAATCATAAATTAACACAAGCATATCTTTCAAAATCCTAAACTAGATTATCAATCTCATTCATTATCTATTACCCAACAATAAAATTAAAGTAAAATTATTCAAAATCTTAAGTTTACCTAAAAGTAATTTTTCATTAACTTTTACATTCATCCAAAATGCAATAATAAAATAACACGGTCTAGGTTTTTTTTTTTTAAAAAAGAAAAAAAAAAAAAGTGTGGTCGTTCTTATGAAAAGTGCATTAAACTGTAACTCACAATTATGTCATATTTTAAATTGCATCTGGTCAGACAGGTTCAAGTAAATCGTCTATTTGTATGCGAATCAATTCGAGTTAGACGGATTGAGCGGTTCGGATAACCCTATACCCAGCCCTATAGAGGGGGTCCCACTGTCTTTGATGGAAACATCTGTTTTGTTGTAATCCTTCAACTACCTGTTTACCATCTACAACAAAAGAAACAATATAAAAAACGAGTCGCATGCTAATTAGATTTTCTTACGTATGTCAATCACTTTTTTTAACAAGAATGGATCAAAATACTCGGTCATAGTTCTAGAAAAAGCGTGTTTAAACGTTATTAATAATGTTAATTTTTCCTAATAAAGCACTATCCAGTTATGCATTAGAATGCATCCATCGTAAGTAAATACAACCTACAGATAAATTCAAAAGCATATGGTTAAATTACTAATAAACAAATGAAAATCATCGTGCTCTAACTACTAAACCGATCATAAAATTAATCTTTCACTTAATATATATATATATATATACTTGGCTAAACAAAGATAATAACAAGATCGATGTTCTTGTTTATTTAATGGGTTGAACAAAATGTGTTGACGTGCCCTAATTATAGATGAAAATTCCACAATCAATCACCATTAATTTAGGATAAACTTCTCTCATTTCAGAATAAAATAGTTTTATGTATTTTGACAAAGAACTTGAATAAAATTTGAGGTTGAAGATTAGTTTGAATTGGTGTTACTTTGTCTAGCCGTTAGTTGAAAAAACATTATTTTAGAAATGTTTGTCTGACCAAATAATTTATAATCATCCTATTTTGACAATGGTTTTCAATGCTTACAAGTCAAATTAAGTTTTAATTTGAAGAAGTTCTACTTCCTCAATTCACTCATTAATTAAAAAGGAGAAGATAGAAAGAAGGAAATAACATGGTTGCTGCAGGAAAAAGGTGAAATTGAAGTCTTCAGTCCTAATTTGAATTTAGAATAAAGATTGAGACCCCTTTTCCCTCACTGCCTTTTTACCCCTTTCTTTTGATTGGCCACTTTTTTCTTTTTTTCTTTTTTTCAATCACCACCACGTGTGTGTGGGGGTGGTAGGAGTTGAAGTTTGAGGTGGTCTAAATCATTGGTGTTGAATTTATTACTAGTGTATTTGAATTATGGAATTGAATGGGGATTTGAAAAGAAGGGAAACGAAAGGAAAAAAAAATTTAACTTATATTTTATTTATATTTTTTATACTTTTTTTCTTTTTTTGTCATTTTCTAATTTTTTCTTAAATCTGTGATTCAAAAGCAACCTAGATGGTGAAGGCGAAAAAAATATTACGTATAATAGTGAGTAAAATCCATTGAGTAAAATATTTTGAATCATTTTTTTTTTAATTTATTGAGTAAAATATTTTTATAAAAAATCAAAATTTCTAATATCAATAATTATATATTTAAATTAAATTTATATTAGAAAATAAATAATATGTATTTTTAAATTATATTTATCATTTACTTTATTTTAAACAAAGGTAAACATATAACTATTTTTGCTTTTGGGAAGCTGGTAGAAAACAAACTTTTTAGCTTTTTGACTTTTTTCAAATCATATCACCTCTTTATTTTTTTCACATAAAAAGTTTTAAAAATTAAAATCAACTTTTTACCAACTTTTTAAAATACCACCAAAGGCGCTTGGTTTTATTTTTTTAATTCAATTTTTAAAAATTAAGTTTTTTATTTTTCAGATTTTTTTATTTTTAGTGAATATTTTTAAAATTTTAAGTAATTTTTACTTTTTTAGATGCACTTTACTTAGATGTATCTAAATATTAAAATATTTATGAAAAAATATTTCAAAAAATTAATAAATGCAATCAAATACTAAAATGTACTAAATTTTCATTTTTTTTATATTTTTGGTATTTAGTATATTTTTAAAGATTTTTTCACAAATATCATACTTTTTAAGTGTGTTTATATTATGTGTCTAAAAATTAACAAAAAATTTACTTAAAATATTTAAAAATTTATTAAAATATGAAAATAAAAAAATAAAATTATTAAAAACTGGAACCAAACAAATTAAACGCGGTCTTGCGCCTCACATGTTTTTTTTTTTTTGTCCTATTCGGCATATCTCTCCTTTGACTGTGTGCTCCATTGCGTTGACCCACATATCAAGGCCGTTTTTTCATGGTGGCATTTCAATTTTAAAAATTGCTGACATAATCAATTTCCATATATTGTTTAACAGTGCTTTAACAGAATTGGATTATATGTTATGTGATTATAATTTTAGGAGAATTTGGTATAATGATGTTAAAATTATGAAATTAATTATGTTTTTATTATATTTTAAAAGAAATTAATATATTAAGTAATGCGCGTGTAATCTAAATAAGTAAAAATATAACACAATATTTGTGTACCATGACTTTTTCATTAAACCTAATGTCCAATGTTCAAAACCTATTTATTTATTTTTCTTTAAATAGAAAAATGAGAAACACATGAAATAAGAAGAAGCAAATAAAAACTTAGATACCAAATTTAACTTTTACTTAAGTTTTGTTTGTTTCGACGAAAAATATTTTCTATATAAAACTTTTTTCATAGAAAATATTTTCTTATGTTTGGATTGCATTATTAAAATTAACACATTACTAGTCGTATTAGTAGTGGTGGTAGTAACAGCAGTAAGATGGAGGTGGAGGTATCAATTTTCAAAATAACTTTTAGCTACAATAAAATATAAATTAATTAATGAATTGAATAATCAAAAAAAAAAAAAGCATAATCATAGGGAAGAGAACTCTAGGGTTATACCTTAAGAAGTCGATATCCCAAATGTCATTCTTAGATGGTACACTGCAGAGCCATTTAATCATGCAATAGTAAGTTATGGACTCAAACATAGGCAAAGATTTAAATTTATACTTTTGACACTGGATACGATTTGTTGATATCTTAAAGGTTTGTCCTACTATATGTGTTATTACCCAAATGTTAGCCCTAGAGAGAGTTGAACTTGGAATCTCAAAACCATACCAATTACCACACTCGATTGAATTGAACAATCATATGTGGCATCATTAAAAAATCCGTCTTTTATGTATTCCGAGAATATAGCATCTACCTAATTAAAATAAGAGGAAATTATAATTTAATATAAATTTTTTTAAAAAAAATATTTAAAAAACTTATATTTTTTATTATTAAAATTAATAAAATTTACTATTGATTTATAATTATTTTCTTACAATTACAGTACTCTGTAATTTTTCCTTAAAATAACAGTACCAAATGGGCCAAGTCAAATGAGAGAAAGATATTTATTCATCAATTTTCTGTAATCAAAGACTTTTTCGTCATCCCAGCTTGACACTTTAATGGTGTCATTCTCATAAGCCCAATCAATCCCTCCATCGCCTCAAAATATAAAAAAACAGGTGCATAAAATTGGTTCACGTAAATGGTATGAGACCGACCCAATGGTAATCATTTAAAAGCCAATGATAATAGAGCCCATGGAACAACGTTACCTCAATGTCGGGGTGGTTGCGGATCAGTCTTGAATGGTTCAGTGTGTGATTTGAATTTGTCCACATGTCTGGAGTTTAGAAAAAATTGAACTTGTAATCCGTCACAGTGTAAGTTGTGATTTATGCAGATAGGATAAAGGTATGATTTTCAAAAACGAAATTGACTATTGGCGACTAAATCTTTAGTCGCTGAAGACCTGTTTATTGGCGAATAAAAAACTGTTAGTCGCCAAAGCCAATCGCCACTATGTATTGCCGACAAAACCGGCGATTAACGTTTAGTTGGGAAAAGTGGAATTTCGACATTTGGCGACTAGAATAGACCTTTGGCCACTAAAAATTTAGTCGCCAAAAGTGTTTTTTCTTGTAGTGGACGGATAGTTTGCAAATTGAATTTTTTCTTAAAAAAGCAAAACTTGGGCCCATTTTTTCTTATTTTAGAACATTAATAATTAATGAATTAAAATTTATAAAATTAAAAACACAAAAAAAATAATTCCTAATACAAGCAAAAAATTCAAGCTAACATTGAATTTGGATTAGAAAAAATTATAATAAAAATTAATAAGAACTAACATAGAAAATATCTTCCACAAAGAACTGAAGTATACAATACAATATATATATACTAGTAGTCACCCGTGCGATGCACGGGATTTTACAAAGTGAACATAATAAAAAAAATTTAAAAATTATGCTATTTAGTTGTATTTTCTAATATGAATAAAATATTTTTATTGAATTTGTGTATTTACTATACATCATTCAAAAATTTTAATACTTCATACCATGAAAAAGTTTAGAAAACTATCATAAATTATGTAAATCATCACATAACAAATAGATAATAAGAGTTAGATAAGACAATCAAAAGTGGAGTAACAAAAGTATACTAAAATTATAATTAATCAAAATGACTAACATGGAAAATTTTAAAAAACTATCATAAATTATGTACATCATCACATAATAAATAGACAATAAGAGTTGGTTAAAATAACCAAAAGTGGAGTAACAAAAGCATACTAAAATTATAATTAATCAAAAGAACTAACATTAAATAAAAAAAAAATGCTATTTTTTTCATTTTTTAATCAATAAGAGATAATATATTAATTATCCCACTCAAGATAATGAATTAAAATAAAATAAAATAAATTTTAATTTTAATTTCTATTATATTCAATTAGTGGTTAAAATTTTTTACATGCTGTTTTTTTTTGTTTTTTTTTTTCCCCTTTAATTTTATATTGATTCACTAAACATAAATAGGTTTGAAAATGCAATAAAATTGAACTGACAAACATAAATAATAGAAATATTTAAATTATTCAAAAAAACCTAACATTTTATATATGAGATCGCTTGCATTTGCTCAAACTTTGAATATGCATAAAAAGATATTTAAAAAAAGAAGAAATTTGTCGTTTAGGTCTCAAAAGAAATGAGTTCCTAAAAATTAATTTAATCATAAGTTATTTCAACATGACAATCAACAACCAAATATAATTGATGTTAAATTTAAAACATAAATCCATATCCAAATAAATTTTGATGATCTTTTCGCTTCCAATATAACATCTGCACCCAAAAAAAAAATAAATAAACACAAATAGTCAATAAGTAAAAGAGTCACAAATTAATAGTAGCACTTCAAAATAGAATGAAATCTTAATTAAATGACACATTATTAGCCAAAAAAAGAAAGAAATAAAAAAATCCAGATTGTAGAAAAAAGAAAAGAAACAAAAACATAAATAGAATTTACAGAAAAATAAAATAATAATATTCATTTACATAAACTTCCTTTTCCAAAAAGGCAAAAATTTATGTAAGTACATATTTCAAATGTAAAGTTGATACGATTGAAGAAAAAAAATCACTTGTGACTTGAAATTTAATGCAAAATTTTTAGGCACTATGAAGGAGAGTCAAAAATGGTTCAATATTGATTGTGATTTTTTTTTTCTTTTCAATCTCATCTTCATGGTTCCTTTTTCAAACACTTGTTTTTATATTGAAAAGATGAAACTTAGACAAAAGATATACTTGGAATTATATCATATTTAAAATTTATATGGATAATTAATTGATGATTTTTAAAGATAAATAAAGTTCAACTTGAAGATAAACTTTGAAAAGATTAAGTTGAAATATATGAGAATCTACAACAATCAAATTCAAATAGAAGATAAACTCCAAGAAATAGGGAGTTTTGAAGAAAATAAAAATGTAAGTTCAAACGGAAATGATCGAGAGCTCGAAAGTGAGGCTCGAAACACGGCTCGAAAGAGGGAAGAGGAGAGGAGGAAGGGAGGAAGGAAGAAAGAGGGAGAGCAGAGCCTCGCCACCCGCCAACCGGGCCGCAAGACCATCGTGACGCCTGCAGACCCGGCTCGCTTCACTTCGCCGACGTCAAGAAGATTACTGACGTCAGAAGACTACGTCAGCCTCCGCCTCGCCCCGCCACCAAATTTAATAATTGGGCCCTCCTCCTCCTCCTTCCTTCTTCTTCTTTCTCCGTTCTTCTTTCTCCTCCGCTTTTCATTTCCAATTAACACAGAAAAAACTCGACACCAAAACGACGCTGCTTTTGGTGTCGAGCTGCATCGAGCCATATTATTCGAAAGCTACGAAAATCGCCAAGTTCAAATTTAAAGATAAAATAAGATAAACATGAGAAAATAGAATAAATTAAATAAAATTTCAACTTTGAAATCTTGATCTTATCTATAAGCTATGAAATTAATTTCCATTGAAAAATTAATTTAACAATTAAAAAATAAAACAAAAATAAAACATGAAAGGCTATAAAAGAGGATTGTTAAGTAGAAGAGAGAAATATCAAAATTATAAAAATTTAAGAATAATTATTTTAAATTTTTTTAGAACACACTACATTTTTTTAGCCGATGGATAAATATCCTAATGGTTATGAAAATTTTAAATTTTTTATTTATTACTTTTTTTAATAATCAAATAGTTATGATTATAGTCAAATATCTGACCTAATTGATCATGACCATATATACTAATTAATTTAGCTAATATTCAATTAGGTGTTTTCACCATCTAAACAAAAAAGTTAGATGTTTTTTTTTTTTATAGTAGAATAAGATAAGTATTTTTAATGTTCAATATTTTTTTTTAATTTAATAAATAGTTATGATTAAGTTACTGTCAAAATATTTAACTCAATTGGATTTTGCCCTATGTAATAAATCTTTATTTTTAATTTTAAAATTTTAAATTTACTAAACAGGATTGAATGTTGATTCAATAGGAACCAAATTAAGAAATTTTTATAATCACGACAACATTAAGGAGAAAAATAAAAACAAATAGATGTTGGGGTTTGTTTCCAATGTTTTGTTGGTGGATGTTCAAATTTATATGGAAACTTTAGTTTAAGGATAATATATTTTGGAGGTTTAGTATTTAAATTCAAATTTAAATTTGGGATAGAGATAAGGAGTTAAAGATATTTAATATCACATTTGTTCAATACAAATCAAAGTATTTTATTTTTTAAAAGCAAATGTGAATTAGATAAATGGTAATATTTTTTTTTTTTTTTTAATGTAGGAATAAGACTTGTGAGATCTTTTTATTATGATTATTATTTAAATTTATGTAATACAGTGATAAACATGTGAGGTTCTATATACATATCTATATCCACAACTCCTATAAAATATATTATTTGATTTTTTAAAATATTTTTTTAGATAACAATTGGAAGAGGAAGTGAGAATACTTGAATTGAATAGTGAGAAATTCAAATTTAAATTTGGAATAGAGATAAGGAGTTAAAGATATTTAACATCACATTTTGTTCAATACAAATCAAATTATTATATTTTTTAAAAGCAAACATGAAATAGATAAATGGTAACATTTTTTTTTTTAATGTAGGAATAAGACTTGTGAGATCTTTTTTATTATGATTATTATTTAAATTTATGTAATATTAATCGATAAACATGTGATGTTCTATATACATATCTATATCCACAACTCCTATAAAAGATATTATTTGATTTTTAAAATATTTTTTAGATAACAATTAGAAGAGGAAGTGAGAATATTTGAATTGAATAGTGAGAAGAGGAGTAAAGAGAGGTGCCACGATTTATTTTATTATTTCAAAATTATGAGAATTTAGAATTCGTGTTTTGGAGTCTTTGACCTAATAACTACATTTGGTTATATAGATAGTATAGATAGATAGATATATATTATGTATATATATGTACACACAACTAAAGAACTTTACAAGCTAACATTCCTAAGAACTGACTAAAAGGAATAATAGGTAAGTCAATTGAGTGAGGGAAACCTTTAAAGCACCTATGGTCGAAAGCACCCACGTTTTTAAAAGAAAAAATAAAATAAAATGTTTAGTGCGGGCGAGTGCTTGCTGGTGTAAGTGAAACCCAAGAACTTGCACCAAAGAATAATCCAATCCAAACCACACCGACCCTACTCTACACTCGAAATTGCCCATTTGTATGCGCTCAAATCAAATTGGGTAATTTTACCGGTCGGATAATCCTATACCTAACCCTACCTAAAGATATAGGAGATTGGGTCAAAGACCTTTATTAGGAAAATTTTATTTGGTTAAGTTTTTGAAATTGTTTACAAAATTTACAATTTAACTTGACAAAAATAAACTTAAAAATTTTATTTTTTATTTTTTCAAAATTATTTTAGTTTTAAAAAATATGAAAATAATAAATTTTTGATATTTTTTTATCAAATTAATTTTTGGAATATATATTCATAAAAGATATATATATATATATATTAAAAGTAAAATATTTTACGTCTATTTCACTTATTTAAGATTAGTATGAAAATGATTCGCTTCCTATGTATTAACAGTTCTATGATATATTTGCAATAGTGACACGCTTAGGCCTATTTTGGGATAATAGTTATATTCATTTTTTTGGTGAAAAACTGCTTATTAGTTACTTTTTTTGTGAGAGAGGAAGTGGGTTATAATCCATTTTTTAGATTATAACTCACTTCCCAAAATAGGCCTTATTATTTGGATGAGATACTTTCCTGCACATTGGGGAATAATTATTTAGTTTTTTTAATTAAAATATGAAATAAAAAAATAAGTATGTTTGAGTTTTTTTTTGTTTTTCATATAATAAATAAATGAATAAACATGTAAAAAATAAAAAGAAAAAATATATATTTGACTTTTTCTGTAAAATTTATTAATTTTTTTAATGATTTTTTAAAAAAAAAATTTACTCTCCAAATGAGGTCAAGAATCTTTTTAGTTAAATTTTAAAATTATGATTTGAGTGTAGAGTTGCATTTTGAGTTTTGAATTTTTGAATCATGATTTGAAAAGAAAAAATTTGTTTGGTTATAAGTTTTGAAAATAGTTTTGGGATGATTTGTAATTTTTTTTGATTGATTGATGTATAAAATGTGAGAGGAGAGAGAAGAGATGAGAGAGAAAAAATAATTAATTGATTGAATAATAATAATAATATTAAAAAAAATGAGGAGTTTTGAAACGTAATTTTGAATTGTATTTTAAAAATATATTTAATTAACATATTTCATTCAAATTATAATTTAAAATGTAATTAAATTTTAAAAAGTAAACCAAACACTAGCAATCTTTTCCCAACCTCTCTCATGTGCACCTTTAATTTAATGCATATGGTGACAATTTCAAAAAATAAGTTCGTGGACATAGAAATTCAACCCAAAAGTAGGAGTGTAAAAATGGTCCGCAACCCATGAGCTGTACAAAGCTCGCTCGCGGCCCGAAATGGACTCGGCCCGTTTAGGCCCATTTGGTCCCGGGCCTAAGCCCCTAGGCCTGGGCTTGGGCCATCATTTGAAATCTGGCCCAGCCCGTGACCTAACCCATCGGCCGGTTTAAGGCCTGACCCGCTCGAGACCCAATGTTTTTTTTTAGTGAAAATAATAAATTTTGGTAAAATTTAGTCAGCCCGCCTCAAGTCCGATACCCCGGCCTAGGGTTGGGCTCGAGCTTATTTTTGGCCCTGTGGCCCGACTAGAATTTTTGAGAGGAGCCTTGAGACCCAACATGGCCTGCCACCAACTTGATGGGCCTAGGGCCAAATTTACACCCTACCCAAAAGGCTCTCATTTATAGAATGTCAACAGATTAGACGGGAAGGAATTACACCCTGCCTCGATCCCCAAGGTGTTAAATTTCATCCTGCCCTCATCCCCAACAGAAACCCATCACCCCTACTCCCGCCTCACCCCTACCCCTAATAGGGATTGGGTTTTCCGACCCTAAAAATCCCTAACAAACAAAGGATATGTAAATAACAATTCCAGCTTGTTCCCATGTCTTTAAATTCAAAATTGACACTCACATTGCAAAGATCTACCCAGCTTCTTCAAATTTAACTCCAAAGTGCAAAGGGTCTCAAACAAATGATGTTCACAAACCCATTTGAGACTCATTTTTCAACACATAAAAGTTGTTATATTGATCTGCTAAAATTTTAAATTCATCTATGTCATAATGACAAACCAATCCACAAAACAATAGCACAACAAAACCATTTCAAAAAGAACCCACACAACACATAACAACCGCAAAGAACCCTCTCAAAATTCTTCAACATGATATCTCGAATAACCACACAAATGTTTATTACTCAAAAATATATACAAAGAACCCTTATTCCATCAATTTAGTAACCATAACCCATTCAAGCTCTACACAAAGTAGAATTGAGCAAGATGCAAAGAGAAAATAAAGTCCCAAGCACAACCCGCAAGGGATAGGCTACCCAAAAAAAAAAAAAAAAACCATTACAAAGATAAAAACCTAACAAAATAAAATATCCTTATACAATGCCACAAGTTTGAACTACCTAACAAGCTAGCAACCACAATAAAAAACCAAATCCATTGTAAAAAAATTAAAAAAAAAAAAAAAAAACCAACATTGTTTCTCCAAAAATCGATATAACCACAACTTTCATTGTCTCTTTCAACTTGAATTCCTATTAAATAACAAAAGGAAAAAATAAAAAAATCAATACTAATAATAAGATGTAAAAAATATTAACAATTAAAACAAAAAGATGGCAACTAACACAAAAGTGCCACACTACTTATCCAAGTCAATCTCATCATCATCATATATAGTCGATAGTCCACCAATTTCAATATTGAATTTCCTAAAAGTAAAGAATATAAATTAAGTATTGAAATTATTTCATGGTAATATAAAATTGAAATAATAATATATAGATTTACTTGAGTACCTTTTCATCTCAAATTTCACAACTAACTTTGTGCATACATTAATGCTTCTAATGTGTTTGGATGGAGTCTACTACGATGTGGACTCACCAACATTCCACTAGCACTAAATGTTGGCTCAGAAGCAACGGTGGATACAGGATAGGAATGGCAATGGTGGATATAGGATAGGAATGGCAACGGGGCGGGGTCGGGGATCACACTCTCTGTCCTCGATCCTCGATGGTCGACTTCTGCCTTGGCCCCGATCCTCGATGGGAACCCATCGCCTCGCCCGCCCCGCCCCGCCTCTTAATCGGGATCGAAGCCGACTCCGAACATTCCCCAGCCAAAAAAAAAAAGATTAATATGTGTAAATCAAATTAAATTGAAAACATGTGTATAATAATGAAAATAGATTAAATTTGTGTATAATGAAACAAATCAAATAGAAATAGATTAAACAGATCAAATAAAAAAGAGATTAAATAGAAAACAGATTAAAAAAATTATGTTTGATGAACAAAAATTAAATCAATGTGTATAATGAACAATCAATCATCATCATCATCATCAATCATCAACAACAATCATCAACTTAAAAAAAATAAAAATAAAAAAAGGCGACAGAGATGAGATAGGGCGGTGGTGGTGGTGGATCTGGATCTTCATCGGCTGTACATGTTCGGTAGGGCGGCTGTGCATGTTCAAAGCAGAGAAGATGAGGTCGTGATTCATTTGCCCAAGTGTGAAGGAAGGATTCTAAGTGTGTGATTCATTCTGAGTGTGAAGGAAGATGAGGTCGTGATTCATTTGCCCAAGTGTAAAGGGGATGAAGAGACAGAAAGAGAGACCAAGAGAGAGAGAGACCAAGGAAGAGATGAAAGTCTGATTCTGTGATTCATACACTTAGATTCATTTGCTGAAGAAAGGATTCATTTATATATATAAAGAAATGAAGGAATGATTCATTTATATATATATATGGGGTATTATGGTAATTTCACTCAGAACAAACGGGACGGATGGGCCGGTATGGAGCCGACACTTTTCCCCGCCCCGCCCAAACCGATCGATTGATTTTGAATACCATCCCCACTCGGGGATATTTTTCGAGAAAAACCGCCAAATCGGATCGAGAGTCGGGTCCCCATCGGGCCGGGTTCAAATTGTCATCCCTAATACAGGAATAGCTAAAATATCCCTAGATATTGCCTATAAGATCAGATACTTTGGTCTATTATTTTCCACTAATTTAAAACATCAAAACCCGAAATTTGGCAAAAACATTATCTTCTAGAAAATGGTCCAACTCGATCTTACATTCTTCATTTTTAACATCTCTTTACTAATAACAAATCATACCGAAGGGTCTTTGTAACAATTTCTGGATTGATAGAAGATTCACCAACAACATCCATTTCTATACCAACTTGGTGCTAATACTTTTGCAACAAATCTGACGAATCCTATCAATTTCCTCTTCAGGTTTGTCTCTATAAAGTTTTTCAAAATAAAACCCTAATACACTCATCTTGTACCTAGAATCAAGCACAATAGTAACTCCAATAACACCATGTATCACTAACCAATATTTATCAAATTTTTTCACCATTTTTGATGCCATTGTTCTAATCACTTCAATTTCACAAGAAAGCCATTGAGACGGTGTCATCCTAATCTCACATAAAGTTGGGAAACAAACATTGACTGTGAGATACTTAGTACCAGAAAATAACTCTGTGATTGAAAAAAAATATCTTAAGCCTCCCACTGATCTCTCTAATAAACTCACATTCTTCCTCACTTGGCACAGTCTTATATTGGGGCTCTCTATTTTTCAACCGAGAAAAGACATCCTTATACAATAAGGTAGTTTGAAGCATCAAGTATGTTGAATTCCACCTAGTTGCACAATCAAGTCCTAATTTCTTAGTATGTGGATTACGCAATTGATTGATTATTTCTTCAATTTTTTTTATTTTTTATTTTTATTTTTTTTGTCTTTTAGGTGTTGTTTGTCCAATGTTACGCCTCTCAAATTGTTTCTACACCCACTGTATGACATCCAATCCATCTTTGACAATCAAATTCAAAAATATGCATACAACAACGCATATGAAACAAAGTACCACCCAACAAAGGCGTATGTATTACTCAACTTATCCATTAACATGGTAATCATGGCATCATTTAGGAACAATTATCAACAAGAATAAGAGATATTTTTCTGTCAATATTCTAGTCTATCATACACTCAAGCAAAGTATCACAAAGAACTTTTGTGTGTGGACATGGAGCATAAATAAAACCTAAAATACAATATTCATGAACAATTATTAATAACATGCAAATTAAATTGAATAAGATAGAACTTTTAAATGATTTGCAAATTTACAAATATATATCTCAAAATGCAATTTTGCAATGTCCATGAATTATCAATAAAGTGTTGTGACAAATATGAATCCTTTCTTTTGATTACTAGCAGCTCACATATCAAGATTGCCACTTCACTTTTATTATTCTTTACCAAACTCAATGTCTTCACCTTCTCATAATCAAAATCTTAAAATATCACTTTTATCGTATTTCGAGAAGGTACTTTAAACAATGGTTGGAGTGTTGTCAATATCATTTAAACTAACATGATCTACGATAGAGGGGATATTCATGCAATATTATGGCATGTGACAACTCTTTCCTAGCAAAATCCTGATAAAAAATATAAGAATTCATTTTTGGAGACTCTCTATTAAAGTTGTTAGTTAAAACTTCTTGCCTCATGTCCATCACTTTTTTCCTAGTACAACTCTTATAGTGATCATGCAAATGCCTAATTTCATTTTTTGAATCACCTTCAAGATGCTCATTACAATAATTACATATTACCTTCGACACCCCATTGGCTCATTGTTTCTAAAGTGTTTCCACACAACACTAGGTTCTCTTTAGTTCCTCCAACAAGTGTTAGACTCTTTTTCTAAATCAATAACATTTTGATTAGAGAGGGAGCCGGTAAGTCAGTAGTTGGCTTATCATTGTCAGGAGGCCTCGCCTCAAATGGTACTTAAGAGTTAACATCGACATTTTTAATCTTTATAAAAAATAATATGAAATGAATAAACGTAGGGCAAAGAAAATTACGTATAATTTTTCTAACACAATTCTAGAAAAAATTTCTAACACAATTTTTTTCTAACATTTTGATCAAGGAAGATAAATTGAATTAATAAAGGATCAAAGATATGCAGAATTCTAGTAATGTCAACAAACTATATTGAATTAATAAATGATAAATGATCATCCTAGTAATGTTAATAAATAAACAAATAAAAAAATTGATTGAATTAATCATATTATACAATCTGAAAACATATGCAAAGAATTCATTTAGTCAAAACAAAAGAAACTAATGGCTATGGAAATTATGTGATCAATCTCATGACAACCCATTATACAAAGATAACGATTTTAAAATGCAAAGACCATTCAAAATTCCAAGTTATAGAGAATGAAACTAAGTAGAAAATAATTAAAAGCAACAGAAAATAATAGTCAAAACCTTCATGTAAACACTAAGCACATCCAAATATCCTTATGGAATACCTCAGAAAGTAGAGCAACAACAACAGCAGATATGCAAGAAATATCTGCAAGGGCAACAGAGGACGAACAGAAAAAGAAAGAGAAGAAGTCTAAAAATTTTTGGATTGAAAATGAATTGTTGGAGCAGACTTTATATAGGCAGATTGGTGGATGTTCGAACAGGTAGAAAACCTGTTCGGATAGATTGAACAGGCACCAACAGATTTGAATCTGTTTGGAACAAATTCAATTTTGAATTCAACAGATCTGAACCTATGTTGAACCCTTTGAACTGTTCGGGTGGGTTAAACTTGTTAGAGACCTATTTGGGTGAAGAAAAAATTTTGGATCAATTTATTTTGAATTTTGAAACCAAAATAAAATATAAAAGTTTTTTTCCCAGAAAGATAAGTATTAGGCTAGACAAACCCAACCTAACCTCACACCACGCACCCACGCCCAAGCCTGACTCTAGCCCACCATCCCAATCGCCTGCAATAAACGAAATGTTTTAATTTTGGGTCCAATGGGTCTAGGCCACATCATCCATAATCTCATCCTTCCACAAACTTGGGTACCCCTTAGGGCCCATCCAAAGTATCCCAAGCTAAGGTATATAAACCCATTTAAAACCTCAAGTCTTTCCAATGTGGGACAAGTACTGTGGTAGCCGAATAATTGGTGAAGATAAAGGATATATGTTTCAAGTTAGACGCTTAGTCCAGATATCCCGTAAGGATACGGGCCTAATAGATAAATAGGCCGAATGGGGAAAGGATCCCTAGAGTTTAATAGTGAAAAGATAATGATTAAAAAGTAGGCCCTAGCCCGAGGATCGAAGAAACGAGTATAAATATAATGGCAATGGACTAGAAAAGGAGGTAAGAATCACTTTAAAACTTAGCCAACAAGCTTTTGAGTAGAAGAACCGACTTGTCCGTCGGAGTGTTAATTCCGACACCCCCGATCGAGTATTTGTATCTTTTGCAGTGACTAGCCGAGGATCATTGGCGCCTACAGATCCGGAAGAGTATTTCCAAACCACTTCCCCACAATTGGTGCCGCTCAGGAATACTCAAATACATCCATGGAAGGCGTGGACCGAAGATCCTCCGATAGCCACCAACGATCACGTAAAGACGACCTCACCCTAGGTAATATGCTTTTGAAAAGAAACCATCGCGGCACGACGCTGCCTTGAACTTCGATTCGCCAACAACTTCAAAGACAAGAAACAATGCAGCTATCATAGAACAAGCAAAGAATAACTAACAAAGGCCCGAGAACATGATCGCTGAGAACGATCCATTCGGCCAAGATTTGGCCCGGAGGTAGCAAAATCCAGAGAGGCCATGCGCCAGAACCGAGCGACCTCAAGGCAGACGGCAAAGACCTGCCCGCCAAAGGATACCGATAGCAACTCCAACTCATCATCCACTTGAGCTCGACGCAGCAGACGATCCGAGACCTCCAGCCTCTAAAGGATCTGCTAACAAGGAACAAGCGCAGAGAAGCAACCAAACGTAGGAAGACCAAAGACGCATCCTTTCGCTCGGCGGGATCGCAAGGGCGCCCCCGCCAAGAAATTAAAGTTCGCCGCTCACTCTTACGACGTAAAAATCGCACTTTAATCGATCATATCCGGCTATTACAAAACAAGCCATGACGCACGCAGCATAATGAAGCCCTCATGTGCCGAATATTCCTAGCGTACCAGTCCACTAGCCGCCGTGGTATTACAAGTTAGGAGCTGCCGATTAAAAGCTTCCGATACCGCAGTAATCCTTCGTACGTTCATCACCAACGAGGTAATAACCGAACAGCCGACTCTCGGGCTATGCGATCCGCCGGAGAGACGCCAGAGCGCATTTCGCACGATATTGGGAGTGTTTCAACCTTGTTGACGACGCCAGTAATCCATTTCTATGGCCATCACCGCTTTCAAAATGGTTTACATCCCGACAAGAAACATGCTAGCCTCTATTGTAAGGCCCCCAAAACGCCTCAAGCGCGATGAAGAAAGTTGAAGAATATTGTAAAGTCAAGACGATGCCCCGAGGATAAAAGCCGACAAATTTCCAAAGAAAACGGCCCTCCCGAAATCGCTGACCAATGTTCAGGCCGCCACCGAGCCCCGAGCCCCAGAATCAACTAAGCGAGATAAAAGGCGGACTCCCACGATCAAGTTTATCGCCCACACCGAACTAATGAACAACTACAAGTCGACACAGACGCCAAGGCGAACCCACAAGAAGTATACGGAGTCGACAGAGCCGATCGGCAATAACGACCAAAGTCCAAAGACCTTCCATTTTTCAAGTGGTTGCCGAAGATGGTGGGGCCTCCCCGACACGGAGGAGAGAGATGACGATGCGAATACCACAAAGATCACTACCACGAAACCGAAAGAGTCGCGATGCGCTAAAGGATCATCTGGAGGAACCGGTGCAAGATGGTCGACGGCAGAATACGCGAGCAAGGGAAGGCCAACCAAAGCATTAGCCTGAGACAGATTCACTCTCCTCGCCAGGTGATCCACATACCACGGTTCACGGCAAGATCCCCGACCATGCATACGATCCAATCTCACCCAATTCCCCAAAATATAACATGTCAACTACAGCCCAGAGAAGTTCGACAATGAAGTTCGATGACTCTCGACCATTGCCGAACTGGCGTCACCATCGATCCTTGGTCATCAAATTACGAGATATTTACGACTTCGCCGTTAAGGAACGATTCTTATAGACCCAGTGAAAGCACTTTCGGAGATCTTGTACTACGTAACTTTTGTTGAACTCTACCAACGAAGTCGTAGACCTATCACCGGGCCGTCACTTTCCATTAACGTTATGGCTTCAACACGAATCCAGAGTATCCGCTGGGGAGGATCGTGCTACCTGCTCGGAAAGCAAAGTTCAAAAACGATTGACGGAATTTGGTTGTCAAGCTCGCCGCCATATAATGCCACATCATAGGGCGCTCGCCGCATGTCATGAAGGCCGCCCCAAAGGCCACCTACCATCGCCTTTATGCGCTTCCCAACGCATCGTGGCATTGAGGGAGATCCGTGGCTCACCGCAATCCCGCCGCCAATCCAGCTAACGTAGATTATGAAGATCCATTTACGCATTCCGACTTTGGTGGATTTGATGCTTGTACTGCACTATCGCTTAATGAAAACGATTTTTCTTTGCTTCACTCTCCTCCTTCAAGCCTTCAGCCCAATTAAGTCTCCTGGATTCTGAGCGCGAGGATATCACGATACAAATCAAGTCTCCGGATTCGGGAGCCCCCTTTGGTGCATGACACCTTAAGGGTTCGAACAAGTCTCCGTATTCTGAGCGCCTCTTCAGAGATATCACTTTATTAGCACAAATCAAGTCTCCCGGATTCGAGCTCCCTTTGTCGCACGCACATTAACCTTAGGGCCTAATAAGTCTCCTGACTTCGGAGCGCCTTTGTCAGGATGTCATGATTGGCTAAATTAAGTCTCCTGATCTCGAGCCCCTTTATGCATGACACCTTAAGGCCGCAATAAGTTCTGATTCGAGCGCCTTTCGTGGATGTCAATATTAGCTGGAACTAAGCCTCCCATTCGGAGCCCCTTTGGTGCATTTACACCTTAGTAAGTCGAACAAGTCTCCAGAGATTCGAGCGCCTTCGTGGATATCAACTTATTGGCCAAATCAAGTCTCCGGATTCGAGCCCCTTGGTGCACACCTACATGGTCAATAAGTCTCCTGGATTCTAGCGCCTTCGTGGGATGTCACACTGCTTAAATTAAGTCTTCCAGATTCGGAGCCCCCTGCATGACACCTTAGGTGGTCAATAAGTTCTCCGTGATTCTGAGCGCCTTCGCGGGATACATCAACACGACACACCGCTTCAAGCGCTCCTGATTCGGAGAGCCCCTTAAGACATGACACCTTAGGGCCAAATTAGGCCTCCGGATTCGGAAAAGCCTTCAGGATGTCACGACATAATTAAGTATCCTGATTCGGAGTCCCTTTGACAAGCATGACACCTTAGGGTCAATAAGTCTTCCGGACTTGAGCCAGGATGTCAACGACATTATTAAGCTTCCTGGATTCGGAGCCTTTCGCGAGATGACACCTTAGGGTCAATAAGCTTCCGGATCGAGCGCCTGGCAGCCACCAGGAGGTCAATAAGTCTCGATCTCGAACGCTCAGGA
Source organism: Camellia lanceoleosa (assembly GCA_025200525.1). NCBI lineage: Eukaryota > Viridiplantae > Streptophyta > Magnoliopsida > Ericales > Theaceae > Camellia > Camellia lanceoleosa. The sequence goes on from CM045770.1 coordinate 86,077,658, forward strand.
TGTCACGATAGCAACCTTAGGCCTCCTGGATTTTCGGAGCCTCAAGCAGGTGCATGCGACACCTGTAGCCGCTTAAGTCTCCGGATCCGTGAGCCCGCTTTTAATCAACTAACTAACCTCGTAATCACTAATATGGTTTGTCGGTTTCAAGTCGTTTTAGCCCACGCAATTTGGCCAATACCCAACGGCTTCTAAGCTAAACTTCAAGATTCCCGCCTAAGGCAAGGGCCGTATTCTCAATACAGAAAAATATTTAAGCTAAAATATTAGTTACACAATAAAAGTTCGGAGAAGCAAAACTAATAGCAAAACTATTAAACCAGCAACGAAATGACGCGCTTAATCCATATTAAAAGTTGGGATCGTGAACATTCATCCGCATAGCTAAACAAAAGATTTTCGTGAGTAACACTTCAACTATAGAAATAACACTTTTATTGATTAAAAAGTTGTTACATACAGGACTAACCGCTGCTCTCTCAACATTAAGCAATATCTATCTCTCAACTTCTAAGATAAATCAACCCATCGAACCCAACTCTTTGTCATTTGAACAACCATCGCCATTTCAAAACGATATCGATCTAACCGTGTCTGACTGCATGTCACAAAGCCTCGACATCCATCGCATAATGTCAAGGCCAAGATCCAAGACAATGGAGGCGAAGGTCGTTAGGTTCCTCATGACCAGCTTCAACGACTTAGAGGTCGACGAAGTTTCCAAGCCCTTTCGCCGTCCACTCTCATTGACCGGAGAATCTCCGCCGCAGAACGGAGAATCTCCGCCGCAGTCCATCTCGAGCGCTGTTCGAATCGAATTTGAGCTCCTTCAACTATCATCACCATCTCGATGGTAAGAACTCTTGATCATCCCAATAATAGATGTTGGAGAGCCAAATATGCTTGATTGCACGAGGCGCCTCGGCCGCTTATTTCGCACGGCTGCCATCTGCGGCCCAAATCCTAAAGTAATTTTATCAACACTAAACCCCACGAAGACGCATCGGCCAACATTCTCCACGGTACCTAGTTAACCCAACGGTTATTAAACGCTGCGGTGCATAGGGGCCGCACAAGGGTAAAATTACCCAGCCTATTCCAAGCAGACATCTCGCATTCGAGCCAAGTCAAATGTCATAGCCCCTGCTCATGTTTCAAATTTCAACAACACACGCCTAATGGTTTATTTCAAAGTAAACGGCCATTACATGGGGTTTATCACGCGACAATCGGGCGACCATTCAAATATGCCGAGTCCGGCTGATGTATTTACGCCGCACACGCCAATG